>JBAIAA010000002.1:0-407500 GCA_037893245.1 Crossaster papposus | reverse complement strand
CTGGGAAAAAAATAAACTTGGCGTGGATGGCGTCTTTCTCCGAGGGCTATTCAGATTAAACTACTAAGTTTTCAAACAATTCTGAGTCTCTCGTATTTCTTTATTTTTCTGTGAAGTTGGAACTTTGCTATAATCACCAGTCGGCGTGTTTTGCAGTAATCAAACAAATGCGTTATTTAAAACAATGTAGGCCTATCTGTGTCGCTTCTTAAGATCGGCTTGGGCTGCAAGTGCAAACACCACTGTTCCCTTACAAAAAACAATTCGACGGATAAAATATTCTTTAGATCGTAGAACGGGTACCGCTGGGAGTGACATATCACAATACTTGTGAAATGGGGATGTGTAAACTTTAAAATTAGTTTTTGAAGAGTGATATAAATGTAGAGTTTTCGACATTTATCTGGGTGTTTTGTTGTTGCAAGTAATAAACACAAAGTTATAGTTTCCGAGTCCAAACCCTGTATTTATTTCTATCCAAATTGATGTCGACTATTTAATTATCATTGACGATTCTGCGACATCTCCCCCGTAAACAATATTGTGGTTCGAAAAGAATTGTATACTTATTTAAGAAAATTGTTAAAATGTTTCTATCATCTGCTGGAAAATATGTTTCTCTTATTTTTCCGATGCAGTTTAAGGTTTCCCCAGTCTTAAAAATAATCTCGGCCCCCAAAAGAATATTTCTCCAGGCTCCAGAGAATGATTGACAGCCCCATTGTCCAAATTGATACATTATATCTCTTGTTTATACAAACCTATTTACAAGGTGACCGAACTTTGAAGACTGGCGTTCGTAGATAAATGTACTAGGTCACCGAACTTCAGGGGCGCGGCACAACGTGCACAATGTAGGTCACCGAACTTTGAGGACGTCCGCCAATGCGTTTAATCCCAGTAAATAAAATGCCATTGGTTGCGGTTCCTTCTCTACTCTGAAATGTTTAGGCGCATTGGTACTGTGACTCCCCAACCCTGTTGCCCGTGGCGCGTAGCCAGAAGTCTAATGGGGAAAGGTTATGAATTGATTGGTTTTTGTTCTAAGGCATAAAAAAAAAAAATGTTATGTTGGCGTAACGGGCCCAAAAAAAAAAGGGTAGGTAGGTCGGGATTCCTTTTTTTTTTTTTTTTTTTTTTTTCCCCTCCCAGCAATGAAAATGATATGTTGTTTAATTGTTTGGGCCGGTAGTGATACACGATAGCGTGTCCAGGTTCAATATTTTCACAATCCACACACACAACAATGAGAAACGGTCAGAAATGGTTTCAAATGTATTTATAACTAGATTTATATAGATTTTAATCATTAAATTTCGTCCCTTGAAAAAAAAATGTCCAGGGTCGGCCGTATTTTTAGGGTCGGTCGGGTTACGCCAACATAACATTTTTTTTTGTTATGCCTAATGGCCTAGCTGTAGGAAAATACCGGTACTATACCGGCAGTACTCGCTGGAATGCTGCAGCTATCGCGAAATTCTTGAGGGTAACGTTTTTTTTTTTGTTTTTTTTATTTTATTTTTTTAATCTTAGCTAAAAAATAAATAAATAAACGATCTTCCTAAGGCTAGTCTGGACATTCCTTGAAATGACACTTGATTTGACAGCACTTGCAGGTGATGCTTCTTGAAATGTTTAGCCTTCAAAGAACATAGAAACAAATGGTGTTAAGTGTACACAATGTATACAAACAAACGCGACCGCAGTTACGCAAATAGACCGGGACAGGCGGCAGCCTTTTAAAGTTTTCAATAAACGTTTAAACGTTTAAACGTTACGGGAAAGGTTTGCTAAACGTTTACAAAATTAAACGTAGATTCACATCCTTAAAAAGAACAATTTTTACAATTCCAGCTTCTTTGTACAACTTGACCTGAAATGACCATTAAATTCAGCACTTGACCTTTGACACAACCATTGCATACATGAACCAAGTTTGATTGCAATTGCATGTAAAGTTTTCGAATAAGACACTATTTGCAATTGACCATTTGCGTGTGGAATTTAAATAATATCTGGTACACTGACTTGTTCACGCAGCTTGGCACAGTTTGACTTTAAATTATCCAGACCAAATACACTGTTGCTATATCACGTGATTCGGGGCAAGTTCTTGCATAGTTACGTTAGAGACGCTCAGCACCAATACATTGTTCACAATGGTTGAGAATGGTCCAAAGACACCAGAACATTCCAGAGCCGGGGAATTGCTAGCGTAAGGCTTGCCCCGAAATGTAAACTGTGCCAAGCTGTATGAACAAGTCAGTGTACCAGATATTATTCAAATTCCACACGCAAATAGTCAATTCAATCCTATTTTTAACTTGACCTCAAATGATTTTTGACCTCGGTACTTGACCTTAACACATCTACATGTGTAACCCAAGTTTGATTGGAATTGGACTTTGACTTACCGGTAGCATATAAGACAATTTTTTGCGAAACTTTAACCCAAATGACACGTACACGTACGTTTGCTTATGGTGTAAATCAAGGAGTTTCTTTTGTTCCTCTCGATAATTTCCTTTGTTTGTACGACTCTCATTGGTTTTGTACACATATCTCAATCGAGGACGTCCTCGATTCTAACCCTAACCCCAATTCACCTACCGGTACGTGGCGCCAGGCATGTGTCCTCCATTTACACCATAAACAAACACGGACATACACACACCTACATAGTATGTACAGAAAAAGTGATTGCATAGTCTCTTACCAAAAGCGACAAACTTTCTCGCACACATGATTTCCATATGGCAATGTACCTACACTATCCTACATGTAGATGCATTCAATACACGTCTTTTTACAGACGGTAACCAGTGGTGGCAATAATTTTGTGGCTACGGCCAGTCATGCATATGCATAATCACACAAAGACATGTGTTTCTTATGGTCGCTTGTCAAAATCAGCCATAGCCAAGTCGAACGTAGTAGTCAGTCAGCCAGCTGTATACTCCCAAGGGAGCTGAGATAGTATAGATGGGGGTAATAATGCGAGAGCGCCTTGAGTTCAAGTTTTGGTAAAATTACGTACACTATATACATGTAAGAACTGTCTATTGTCTATTAAATACCGTTTCGTGGTCACTAGTTCTAACCCCTATTCAGTGACTTTTGGGTTTTTCCAAAATAATGAAATATTTGGTTTTCCCAAAATAATGAAATATAAACCTACCGTAGTTTGTTTTATTTTGCGCTGTTAGTCCTTTTATGCAGTATACCTTTTGCAGCTATCCAAAAGGTAAGCAACTAAATACTGTTAAAAAGCTTACCTGTTGTAAAGGTTTTATTGACACTAAACTCCCTGTAAAATTATTAATTCTGGCATGCTATCATTTTAAAGAAATTAAATAAAAGAAGGTCATTTCCAAAGATGTATCTCAGAGACACATGTGACCTGCTCTGTAAAAATGAGTCTGATGTCGCATAAATCATTTTTACGTAAAGGGCTGTTTATTGTCTCAGAGGTGATTTGTCTTTCAACAAGTCATTTTTTAGTTTGAAGGTATTTTGGATTCTACGACACCTATTTTTCAAAACTGATTGTTGTAAAATGTTGTTTTGATCGCTAAAGTAGATTTAATCAAGGTTTTTGTCATCCTCTAACCATAGCATCTAATGAAGCACTGAAATTATAAATCTTTATTTCTGTTCAAAGACATTTTAAATATAACTGAGAAAAAGCAAATTTTAAACAATCGTAAAAGATTAATGCATTACACTACAGAGTTGTGCCATATGTCAAATGAAAGCTTAATTCCTGATCTTTCTGAACAACTGTAAAATAACAAAATAATTTTTAACACATCAGACAAATTTTTGCAGAGTGGGTCACATATTTGGAAATTTTCGTTCGTTGCCCCAATGACTGATGGTGTAATATTGTGCAGCGCTTTGAGACCGTTGGGGAAAAAGCACTGTATAAGCTATAAGCACAGCACATCATTATTATTATTACTACAAAATGTACGGCTTTTAAACAACCTTTCAAATAAACCCCATATTAGAGTAAACAATAATTACCTTAATCTTTTGAGAATCCTCTTTGTCAAACTCTTTCTTGACTTTTCCTTTCTCCTTCTCCTTGGCCTCTTGTTCCCTCTGTCGTTGCTTCTCTCGCTGTCGCCTCCGCTCTTCCTCTCGTTTCTGCCTGCGCTCTTCATCACGCTTTTTCTGTTCACGTTCTTTTTTGCGTCGTTCTTCTCTGGCCTCCTGACGAATTTTCTATGGGAGGGGGAAGCAGGGCAAAAATGTATTGAGGCTAACGTTACCAACAATTTATCAACAATTTACCAATCTACACTGCCAAAATTCACAACCAGATACTGAGTGCTGTTGATTTCTTAAAATCATGTCAGGAAAGACTTTCAAAGTGCAACAATTTCATTGATTCCTTTCCAAGTTTTAGTGGTCCTTTCGAACCAAGAAATAACTAAACCGTGTCATAAAATGTTAAAATCGCAGGCACAGTTTCATTTTTTCTGGATGCGAAATAACCCCCAACTGTGCTTCAAAAATAGGGTCTGGAGCTAAAACTAGTAGCCCAAATCGAGATATATCTTGGTATCATATGTGAGGCGTTCTGGCAAAATGAGACATAACTGGGCACAGGCTATATCGGTAGAAGATAAAACTGCAAATTAGTAGATAGTAGTATTTTTTTCCCTCAATTTTCAGATTTATTTATATTTGTAATCTTTGTTATGTCTACTAACCATATTTCTAAAGAAATAGTAAGAACGTAATGGAATAACTGTTTTTAAGGAAAAACAATTGACATTTGTCCATATCACATGTACAAAACTTGAAACTTTAATGACCTTTTTCTCAATATTTTACTTTTGTTGGTAAATGCAAACTTTAAACAGTCATAACTTGTTAATGAAATGTCCGACCGAAGTACAAGAAACAGCATTATAAGGAAAATTGTATCCTCTTTTTCTAATATCTAAGAATCCTCAATTCAACCTCTGCCCAGTTCCGTCTCATTTTTCCAGAACCCCTCACATACTGTATATCTTCCCTCTAGACCCCTGTAACAAATTGTCCTTTTATGCTTGTTCAACCCATGTAACAATACCTGTGTGTGTACAAGCATAGTCAACATGCTAAACAACTCAGCCAATAACCATAATTTGAATAAAGCTGTGAAACTCTGTTAAGGAGAAATGATGAAAAAGTGGACATTTGAATTGAATTAAAGAATGTCCACCTTTTGAGTTGTTTCTCCGACTTAAACTACGTCTCTTTTACACCCATTGTCAATAATTTCAAAGGATCAAGCATTTCAATTCTTACTACTGCTTTAATGTATAAGATGAATTAAGTCCATTGTTCAGTGGTACGAGCGCTACTAACTTGGGCATGTGAAAGCTTTGCCCTGTCTGGTCTCCATGTTGCGTAACCAAACAATATAATAAAGGTTGGGTTAAATAAGGGTGTTTCAAATGCCCAGTACGTTGGACATCGAAGTCATTTGATGGTATACATTTTAGTGCGTCGGGTGTGTCTACGCCAACTCCGCTAAAATGTCTTCCAGTGACGATCCGTACATATTTTTGAGTAGGAATATGTTTGGAGATATGTTGTGTCACCCTTAAGAATTGACTCGCCAATGTATTTTGATGGTGATTCAAACCAGTATTTTGAGATCTATTCGATAAGGATTTATACACAAATGATGATTTATACTCAATTGAGGGTTGATATACTAAAGCGGCAGATTCAGAGGTCTGTACATTCTTTAAAATAACCGACACTTTTCTGAATAGAGTGACGTCACAAGAGTAGTTTAATGTTTATGTATTGTGTTTATGAGTCTACTTTACTTAATACCAGAGTCATGTGATGGAGAGCTGAATAGCCCTGTGAAACTTAGAAAAACAAAGATTGTAAATCACTAGCGACACAAAATGTTAAGCTGTGTACAGCAAAATGTTGAAACTATGATAAGGAATACAATTTTCTGTTTTTTGACTCTTCAAGAAGTTTGAAGGTCAGTGAGAATTTATTCGTTTAGTGGGAGTTAGAGTTCACAAATATCATGACATGAAAAATTATTTGTGTACATGTAAAGGCCAGATAAAAGTGGTTGAGCGTCCTTTATTTTTAAAAGTTCGATTAGGGAGGGAGGTTTTTTTGTGTTTTTTTTACATGTACTGTAAAAATATGAAATAAAGACTACTTTCTTCTCAAAATGATTGTATTTCTTCACTCTAACTCACAGGGGATCAATTTAAGAAAATTGTTTACACATGGCTTGGGCTTGCATGGACGTGTACATGTACACTGAACAAAAATATAAATTCCTACAAAAATATAAACGCCCACAAAAATATAAACGCCCCCGAAACTATGAATGCCCCAAAAATAGTTATTTGTCTTGATTTGTAAACAACATTTGTGTCCTTCTCTACCAGTGAGGAATTGCTCACTGGTAGAGAAGGACACAACTCCCACAGGTGTTGTTTACAAATCAAGACAAATAACCATTTTTGGGGCGTTTATATTTTTGGGGCGTTTATATTTTGTGGGCGTTTATATTTTTGTTCAGTGTATTAACAGTTGATTTTGGCATGTACAATATACCTTGTGCCAATGTGGTGCCAATGTGGTACCAATAGCCTAAATGCAACAATTTCCAAGGTGTGCTAGTACAAGTGTGTATTTTTCCACTTTGGCATATTTGGCCTTTGACTTTAACTGCAAAACGGCGCCAAACTTGGAATGTAAAAATATTTTTATTTTTTATTTGTTCAAATAAAAAATAAAAAGTATAACAAATAAAAAATAAAAAAAGGTTTAATGTCAGGCGTGTTTGTAGGGTCAGGCGGGGACAATCAACAACTCTTTTTTTATCTGGCCTTATGCCTTTAACTATCATCGACACAACTAGCAACCACATGTTATGTTAAGTAGTTCAGCTTAATTGGAAATGCTTTTTTATACTCACAATCCTTTCTATCTTCTTGTTCTTGAGGAAGGCCAAAAGTGGAGTCAACTCTTGAGCTAAAAGCAAAAGAAAAAGCAATAAATTAGTGCCCAAATCATGCTTTACTTTCTGTTTAAAATGGCAGGCTTCAGATTTGCAGTATTTATTTGTAATTTTTCAAATGCTAGTATGCAAAATTGAAGATTTTATGTGTTTAGGCAGAAAAGGTATGAACATGGAGAATGGAGTGTCTAGGATCAAAATACAAGCAGTTTTACTTGGTTTTGGGGAAAAAATGAGACAGAGATGGCCGATCATTTCTTGCAATATTCTGGATATAGAAAGGGCCAGCACTGAGTGCAAAGCATCCACTTGAGGTTCTGATTTCTTTTAAACATCAGCATACGAGCTGTTACGTACGGGTGGCTGTACGTACACACAATAGAGACTACATGTATATTGTTATAAACCAATATTATTTATTTTTTATTTATGTCATATTTAATGAGGGTAAACTCCAATCAGTGCACAGCACTGCTTTCCATGGAGGCCATCACACTCTAAAAACTGTGTTTAGCAAGGAAACACTTTTCTTGCTATCAGTTTGTAAACATGTTTAGAAGCTAAATGCACGCATCAAATTCCTAAACATCAACGTTCAATGGCTAAACACAATTCGACCTCATGCTAAACATGTTTAGCATTTAAACATGGGATACAAACTGATAGCAAGAAAGTGTTTAGAAAAGTGTTTACTCGCTAAACACAGTTTTTGCAATGCAGGTGCTGAATTGCGAAGGACACGGCTACAACATAGTCAAGACGCTGGCACGTAAAGGCGCCTATGGCAGCCGGCCACATCGACTCATTATAACTACGGAGCACAGCCTGAGATGGAAAGTGTTTGATTTTTCCAGAGGGAGAAAAACTGGAGGATCCGGAGAAAAACCCTCGTGACACAGGAGAGAACCAACGCACAACTCTACTTATATGGTCCGGGCCGGGAATCGAACCCGGGCCACCGTGACATTGGTGAAAGGCAAGTGCTTTACGCACAAGCCAACCGTGCCACCCGGTTTGGCTGTGCAATCAACTGCAAGTAAGAAACATTTACCACTATTTTAACCAGTACATGCTAAACAGTAAACCTTTAGTTTTTTCTTAATGCTTTTACTCTGAAGTAAATGCTTTTACTTTTTGCTTGTTTACTTCATAGACTTTGCTAGTTTGTATTCATACGACCCAATATCTCAACTATCGTACCAAACCAAGCTTTTTATTTTGGAGTTATGGCTCAATATTTGACCCCACCCCCTTAATTTGGGATGTAAACCCAATATTTTAGAAATATAAAAATATAGCCAGAGAAAAAATGAGTTACATACTATGTACATCATATTTATATTTTTAGGGTCATAGAATCAATTTTGTATAGTGGTTTAGAAGTAATCATTGTATTGCTACAAGGGCATTTTGTAAAATAACAAAAACCATACTTCATTGTTTTCATGGTTGTTTTTCTTTATTTTTCAGCATCAGTGTTAGCCTTGACCAAGGCTATTACCTTGTTCCCTAAACAAACGAGCGTCTGTTCTGTATACATGTATGTGACCCGTCACCGTAGGGGAGTAAAGTCGGAAAATTGAAAATTGAGATATTGGTATTTTCCAATTCTTGAGAATGAGAGTTTTTCTAATGGTACATACCGGTAACACGGTTTTGCGATAAATACATTTTACAGCGCTCCAGAAAGTCATTGGTTTCACAAAACGTGTTAGTGAAAAAACTTACTGAATAAACATCTTAACAAAACACGCAAAACATTGCAAAACAGGACAGTAAGGTTCGCTTGAGCATAGCAACGGCTATGTTTACTCATTATTTCTCCTTGAAACTTTCCAAACATACCAACAACAAAATATCAAAATTTATAAAACGTGTGATATTTACGAGGAACTAATTTGCATATTTAATTACCGTGTTAATTAGACTACTAATGGACTTTAATATATGGGTCATTCCATCAGGTTGGGACACAGAGTGTGACATTACTGACATATGAGTGAAAATTTCAAATTGCTTGCAAGATTACTATTTTATCATTATGGTATCATATACTTACACATTCAACATATAATATTTTTATTACCATATAATTATTCATTTTTTTCATAATGGCACCATAAGGTAGTTATGTCAATTATTTGTGCAGACGTAACATGGACACCAATTTGAGATTAGATGTTTAATAATCAGCTTGGATCACATTGTATATTGCCATATCTTAGTCAAAATGATAGAAACCATTAAGTTTTTTGCAAATAAGTAAACTTTCTTATACATGAATTCTACAAAGGGTTGAAAATCACAACAACAAAATCGTAGCAAATTACTTTTCTCATTGTGTAATTAAAACAAGAAAACTTATGTAAAACTTGAATTAACAACAAATACTGTGCTATAAGTAGCATTATATTAGTTTAGTTTATAGACTTAGATAGTATAAATTTAATTTTAG
The DNA here is from genome assembly GCA_037893245.1 of Crossaster papposus. Taxonomy (NCBI): domain Eukaryota; kingdom Metazoa; phylum Echinodermata; class Asteroidea; order Velatida; family Solasteridae; genus Crossaster; species Crossaster papposus. The sequence goes on along the minus strand of JBAIAA010000002.1, from coordinate 398,048 downwards.
TAGCTATGTTGTACAATTTGTCTTAAATCTTGGGAATTGCATCTTAAAATGGTGTGTTGCAGACGCTGTAACATGGACACCGTGCCCATGTTACATCATGTGTCAAATATTGAGAACAATCACCTATGATATCATGAAAGCAATGAATTACATGGCTCTAAACTTAGGTGGTCAGTTGTTTGATATGATTATGCATAAAACAGGTAACTAAAACCTAATACAAGAAAATGCCAAACAAAAGTAGCATATTTTACAGTGCAGATGTAACATGGACACGGTGTATAATTATTAAATCACTCATAAATGTTATGCATATTGTTAAAACAAAAATCTTTTCATATTTAAATATCTGAGCATGTCACCATATTCAATTTTTATTGTTTATATGTTGGTAAATGTTTCATATTGTGTTCAATTGCAACATTTGTTACCAAACCACAGTGCAGACGTAACATGGACACCACAAATCTAAAATGGAATAATTCACACATGAATGAAATGCAAGTCTAGTTTGTGTATTTTGTGTATCTGTTGTGTCCAGTTATTTGGTACAACGTTAGTTCCAGACATCCTATTGAGCTTATTTACCAGTTATAGAAACAAATAGTTTTAAATTGTTCAGACGTAACATGGACACCGTACCCCAAAATGACCTGATTTCTCGTCATATTTGAAAAAGTGAAACTATTTTCCAACTTTATGAATAATTTTCTCATAAATCAAGTCAGATGTGATGAATTTAAGTCATTTTAGACTTGCTTTGAAGCAAAGGGAAAATACTACACCCCCAAACAAAATGTTACAGAAGTGGACACCTTGTGTTACGTCTACACTACTCATTTTTGGTGAGCTCTAACAAAATAAATGACGTAAACAAGAAAGATATGACTTACAATTACTATTTCTCATGTTCTTTTATGCTACTTTATTAGCAAAGGGGTGTTAAATTATGTATTTATTAATGTGCAAGTTGCATACTTAAAACTACTCAATTTTTGTCACACATGTTACGTCCTAACTAGCCTTGCACGCCATCATGTTTTATGAAATATCTAAAAAATAAAATAACTAAAGTCACCAAATTTGGTATCATTCAAAAGGTCTTTTTGTAACTCTCTAAGTTTAAACCATCATTGACAAGAAAAATAGTTCATTCTTCCCAAGAAAACTAAATCTTATAGGTGAAATGGCAAAATATGCATGTGTCCCAACCTGCTGGAATGATATGCAAACACGCAAAATCGTGTAATTTAAGAGGTTTTTGATCATCTGATCGCAAAGAAGGACTTAGGATTTTCAAATTACGCAAAATCTCAAAATTGTCCACCCCTTCATATATTGACTTTGGATGGCCTTATCTCTCATATTGTTGTGACATGTCATATGTGTGGCACACAGTGCGCTAGCTTTAACAGGCTGCACGCAACTACATGTACATCCCACATGTACAGTACATCCGTAAACGGTACCAAACCATAAATTTGTAAATTTCTATGTGTTTCTTTATATATTTGGCCGAACCAATCAAACCACAAACTTTCAACTAATATGCATCTAGTCATTGTCAATAATAATGTATATTTGTATGTACATCGTCAACATCCAATAACGTCACCGGTGAAAGGTGGTTGCTTTGACAATACAAAGCCCGCACACGCAGGAAAAAGGTCCTTGTCGTGTTTTTGAACAGCGTGGCATTGTCCATTTGAGGGCCATTCAATCAGATGGGCAATTCCACGGTTAGTTACGTTTCATTTTTAGCAAATTACAATATCTTATTTGACTCTTACATCAAGATGTGTGAGTTTCAAGTCCCAGTTATGTTACCAAAAGTAAATCCTACTATACAGTAAAGAATCAAATTATTTCAACATACATGGTACCGGTATGTACATACACTGGAGTTGTGATGTTACTTTTAATGTCGGTTAGTTACGTTACAAAAAAAGAACATGAATACAAATGTAATGTTTTTGCATAAACAATTTCCTCAAATGGGATATACATGTACCTGAAACAAAGTGTTCATATGTATATTACTACTTGATGGGAAATGTTTTAGCAGATAATTGTTTACAACCAGTCTCTTTATTTTGACGCAAGACCAACAAATTGCGGAGGCAGATATGGCCGAAATGAAGCCGAAATTGACGAAGGCTTGCATGTAGTCGGCTTGAGATACCAATTCCTCACCCCTGGGGCATTCGCCCAGGTGGGATTGGTCTGACGAGTTGTCTGAACTCGAAGAAGAACGGCGTGACCAACGACCGCCTTATTCTTCTTACTCTTATTTTTGGAAGAGCAGCCCCAGGGGACATCCGAGGAAAACTCAGGTGATGCCTGGGGCAATGGAACACCCGAACAACGGGAAAAACCCGATGGCGAGAGGAGTCACTCAGAGCGAGATACATGTAGCATCGAGCCAGCCGGTCCGGGGTTCCCCCGGGCTGCTTGTTCAGCATCACTCATGTCCTGCCCGGCCGATAGCACTCCAACCCTTGTAGGTTGAGCGGGCACTACTCGGTCCGTTAACCCGTGCAAAAGTCCGTCCTTACACAATGTGGTGTTCGCCACTGTGCTGGACAGATACGGGTGATTCAAGTCCACTAAACCGTGAAGGCCAGTCTGTACGTGAGCCTGCCCCACGTGAGACCAACAATGCCTGTACGATCAGTCTGTTATTACCGTTTTGAGCTAACATTTATTTTTGTGTATCAATTGAACATTCAGCGTTTTGTGCATGTAATTATGAACTTCAAAAGTTTTTGAAAACAGTCAAAAACTTTAAAAACAGTCATGGTGCCCCGTCTTTAGAGTTTCTTAACTGACATGGTACCGGTAGATTGGACTGCCTACCTTCCTTATCATTAAGTTTAGCTTCAAGTTCCTCTAGGTAGGTCTCTGCACTGGGCAAATGCTCCACAACAGCTTGCAATTGCAGGGAGTCTGCAAAGGCCTTGAAATCATCATCTGCGACAGAAAAACAATCAATTAGAATATAATAAGTTTGACATACTGTACGGTACAACCTGTGGGGATTGTGGGGATTGTGGGGATCACTCATCGAGGATACAACTTTTTATCTTATAATACACAAATAAACCACAAGGAAAACTGACCGGTAGTCTACACAGAATTAGACATAAAATCAGCACACAGTAAACAACTTCCTCAGAAAGTGCCCGTGTACAGCAAGGCCAACTGGGAAAGTGTTTATCATCATGCCTCCCAAGTAGCTGAGAAAATTGCCATGGCTGAACATACCTCAACAATTAATCAGCAAGGCATTCATGAAGGAATTCAATTATTCATTCCCCATAGATCTACCAAAACCAAAGATTCTCATCCTTGGATCTCAGCCTAACTTTAAAGGAAAGTTAGCCGTAGGGACAAAGCTTACAGATTAAGCAAAAGATTTGGTCAACCTCATCAAGAAACGAAATTAACAATACTCAAGGCAGATGGACATGTTCAGCATGAGCTACGACAGGCACACTAGAGTTACATAGAGAATCTTATGATTCCATAAACAACAGACACCAGCAACTTCTGTAGTATAAACCCACTCCACAAAAATGGGTATTATGTCGCAAACAAGTGACATTCACTTACCTGTATGTACAATGTACATGGTTGGAAAGCCCACAACGTAACCTTTCATTTGTGACCTGCTCCCACAAAAACTGCGTAAAGTCACGCTATGCTATATTGAGTTATGCTTGAAAATAGCCGATTTGACAGTATAGCCTTGGTCAAGGCGCGTTCGTCGTTATCCGTCTGTCGTTATCCGTCCAGAAATACACGCCACACACGCCCTGCATATGCTGCGAGCTCGCGCTCCCCGTGCAAAGATACAGCGCGAACAGCGACCTCATACGGCCACTATTTATGCAAATCAACTGAAGCTACTTTTTCGCCTTGGATCAACCGTTTTTGAAATCGTATGTTTTTCCTATATTTTGCACCACATTTCTAGCGCATGACCTCCTATGCGAATACAGGTAAGTATAGGCGGGGCTAAGATGTGGAGTGTCCAATCACAACGCGGTTGAATCCCGACGTCATCAAATTTGATGCAGTTACTTATTTGCAGCGTGACATTTAAGACAAAATGGCGGATATTCAGCGTCGTCTGTCGTCCGAAGATCTGTCGTGTTGTTTGAATTCTGCAGCGAAACTATTATCCCTCGAAGATTTTAGACCCGAGCAGCGAAAGGCCGTTAGAATCCTTTCTTCGTGGTCACGATGTTTTTGTGAATTTGCCGACAGGTTATGGGAAATCCGTCATTTTTCAGGCAGGATTCTGCTCGCACGTACGGCCAGGTACTCAGCGTTTTTTCAGCGTGTTTGGTCAGTTTCTTATCGCGCATAATCGGCATAAACCCAGGCATGCTGTTCTGTGCGTTATTGCCACATTGTATGGTCCAAGCATAGTCCAACGCTGCGGAGAGGGGGCATGTTTACGGCTGCAGAACAAACTTCAAAATGATCGCAATATCGTAATTTAAACAGGGACAAGTGTCTTATATCCTCAATAACTCCTCTAATTATTTTCTTCGCAAATTTCAGCCGGCAAGGCATTTAATTATCAGAGTTCCGCGTTTTACCGAGGCACGTGTTTCAGCTGGATTAGATGCGTGCGATATAATGTAGGGCCGAGTTTGACACGTTTCAATAGAGTCGCAGCCTTCTCCAGTCACCTAGGTTGAAAACTCAAAACTAGTTTTGACCATAACATTGTCAACATTCAAGAAATAACCTAGCAAAACGAGCGAAAATAAAAGCGACCCTCACCAATTAAGCAAGACAGTTCAAATATTCATGTGTAATTCCTACAAGCCTTCGTAAAAAAATCACTCAACTTCACTCTCAGATAAAATATTATATAACGATGGCGGTGTTCGTAAACACTTGCGAGCTAGCTATGACCTTTCACCGCTAGCTCAAATTATGCAGTTTCTACGCAACGATCGACCAATAAGAAAACGACTATAAAGGTCAGCTTAATCTATTAGCATAATGAGCACCGCCCCCAAAACTTACCATTGATCCAAGGCGTTCAAGTATCTTCAGTTAATTTGCATATAATAGTGGCCGCGTGAGGTCGATGTTTGAGCTCCGATTACCACGGCGCTGTACATGTACGTACGGACGGGTAACGATGAACGCCTTGACCAAGGCTAATTTGACAGTAGGGAATCGTTTTTTGGGTCTAGCTGATGGGAAAACCCCCGACGAACGTTACTCACATGCTTTGCTTCCCTCGTTCGTGCCGGCGTTTGTGACACTATTCGATGGCAAATTTATGTTTTCTCAGTAACTATTCTTAATTTGATGTGTGTAATGACCGCTGGTTTTGCTCTATACGGTACATGTATTAGATATTTTATAATACATGTAGTAGACCAGCCAAACTTGAAAAAGTCCTCTAGAATTGTTGTTCATGGCAATGTTTGTTAATACATGTACATACTACATGTAGTTGGCATCCATGCTACCGGTAGATCTACCGGTATTGATCATGGGATCAGAAAGACGATTAGGGTGGATGCCACCCTTGATTTTGAATTTTAAGGTCATTTCGCTTGATTTTGAATTGTAAGGTCATTTCGAGGTCAAAATTTGTATTTTTTGATTTTGCACCAAACTTGACCCCAAGTGGTAGATCTATCCATACAATTTATTTTCATCATCATATTGACATACCGGGGTACCAATCCTGTGAAATTAAAAGTTAATCTTTAATCTTGTACACAAATGTATAGCAAAATAAAACTTATAAGTGTGATTTTATCAAAAAGTGCATATCTTAAGTATAACAAAGTTGTTTGCACCCCCTATCCCAATAGTGCCTATAATTGTTTCAAACAACTTTTTTTTAAAGGTAAATATACCTATGCAGTTTTTAATAAAATAAATAAATTATAACACACCTTCTCTAAGTGGTGTAATGAAACAAGAAGTTATGTTACTGTATTCACGCAGTAAATATGAACGCGTAGTGGGTTTACTTTATAGTTTGACATGTTGCTCAAAATGTCTGATATCAAAGTTGTTTGTACTCCCAATCTTTCCATGTAAAACATTTTTCAGACTCCTACACAGCCAACACACTCACAATGAGTTAAAATGTTAAACATTTTTGAGATTTGGCTTTTTCCTATGTTATACCAGGGGCCAATTTCACGGAGCTGCTAAGCACAAAAATTTGCTTAGCACAAAAAAGTCTTGCTCATTAAAAACAAGTTATCAGCCAAAATTCTACGTGTTTTTCATGCTAAGCCAAAAACCAGCTGATTATCAATCAAAAACAATAAAGATCAATCCCCCAAATTGATGTGCTTAGCAGCTCCGTGAAATTGGCCCCAGTTTCCTACACGATGGGGGTATCGTGCAGTGATAAATGTTAGCTTTTAAAAGCTACATGTTGTAACATAATGTGGATTGCCAAGTTTCAAAGACAGCTCCAGAGCAGACCAGGCACTCCAAGGACACTTCTCTCACATAGGATGGCACCCTAAGTACTTCTGTTGCCTAGCAACTGAAATTTTTCTTATGGGAGGACTCCATGTCTGCTTCAACTTTCTAAAGGCTATTGGTCAACACATGGAAAGTGCTGGGCACGATGATCTGTGGACAGAGGCAGGTTTTTATGCAGCCAACACGACTGAGACCATGCTTCAAAGCAAAGCCTATTACCGCGCTGTTAGAGGATACCAACTGACCTACTGTATGAGGCTCTGTGGCACAACAAAACATGTGGAAGTTGACAAACTAGCCTAAAGTGTGGTTAACCTTGTGACGTTCGGCCATTTTGAATTTACACGAACGCGCGTCTGTACTATTTTTTATAGTCGCTCGTATTTCGTGTAATACCCCCATGCCGTTTGGTTTTATGGCTTTATACCGTATGTCAACACAGTACATGTACTTTCCCACAGTGTCTGAATACACTCCATCCCAGCATGTCGGGAAAAAAAATGGAGCAAGGCAACAATAGCATGATGATTGCTTTGGTACAGTAGGTCTGGCGGTAAAGCCCACATTTCAAAGGCCCCTTTATGTACACAATGTAATGGGATACTCTTGGGGCAGCACTTTGCTTCGCCAAAAGCTTGGTCACCGGCTCAACCCCGGTTCAAGCAGCACATACTATGCTATTCGGCTTGCTTTGAACTAGGAATACATGTAATATGAGATTTGTTGAAAGCAGGATGAAAAGGTAATTGGTTTTTTTTTTTGGCAGAGGGACTATGAAAAATAGTACGGTGGCACGTCGCAGGCAGTTCAAAAAGAGAGATGGCAATCACAGAGCAGAACTTTCCGAAGCATTAGGCCATGCATGTGAGGCAGTCAATAAAGGATATTAAAGAGTGGTGGTCATCTGCAGGGATACAGACGTGATGCTACTTCTGGTGCACTTTTTATCTTCAAAAGCAACAGAAGTTTGGATGATCTCTGGAACGGCAAAGAAGCGCAAATGTTACCCAATACATGCAGTATCTGAGAGACTCGCACAACCTATGAGGGATAACCTGCTCAGCTTTCATGCCCTTACAGGATGTGATACAACTTCTTCCTTCCGTGGCCATGGGAAGAAAATGTGCTGAAAAATCTTTGAGAAGCAACCACTACTCGTCAAGGAAATTGGTTGTGATAGAGAACTTGCCACCATTGAGCAGTTTGTATGTCACCTACATGTATGTCACCTATAAAGTTTATCCGTTAATTTCATACCGTTAGGTCTGGTGTATCAACATGTATCAACAATAAATTGTATGGATAGATCTATCAATTGGGGTTAAAATTTGTACACATTTTGAAAATACAGATTTTTGACCTTATTTGACCCTTTGACCTCAAAATTCACCCTACCGTAATCGTCGTCCTGATCCATGAATAACAGATCTAGCACGGATGCCGGCCATTAACAAACAATTAATGCCGTCCAAAGTGTATTTTCACACTTTGGCTGGCCTACTATAATGTATTGTCAACAAATGTCAACTTTACTCTGATTTCGTGGGAGCAGGTCACATTATAGAGCTCCATTAGCCCCTCCTGTTCTGGACATACAATGTACCTGTACATGTATGACATGTTTGCATTATAAAACTTTCTTGGAAGTTCAAATTCTATCTACACAATTGAGAAAACAGGCTTTAAAATTTGTGGCTCTGTTGTAGAACGCTGCACACAAAATGTTCATCAAAATTAACATTTCTGTTAATGAAACCTGAAACTGTAGATATTAAAGATGTCATTTCTGACAAAATTAGACAAATTTTTCTTAAAAATCAATTTTTCAGAATAATTACAGGATATCTAGCGCAATCATTTTGCTGGATGCCTAGAATCAGTATTTACTTTTATATGAGTAAGATATTTCTTAATAGTTCGGTGGTAAAATTTTTCGATATCTGCAAATGGTGTATACTACCTTTAAAGGTAGGATACACCATTTGCAGACATCGAAAATATTTACTACCGAATTATTAAGAAATATCTTACTCATCTGAAAGTAAATGTTGATTCTGGGCATCCAGCAAAATGATTGCGCTAGATATCCTGTAATTCTTCCGAAAAATATAATTTTATAATGAAACATTCGCGATCGCCGGACGGCGATCGCGAAAAAACAAAGATAACATAAGAATAACTGCTCGATGCCGGTTGAAAAAACCCGCTGTTTTTCGTGCTTTTCTCGGCATCCATGATTCTAAAACTTCGGACAGCTCAGTTAAACGATATTTACTATAAAATACAACCCCCCAAATCTACTCATTCATGATAATTCAAGCAATGACCAATGGTGTATACTACCTTTAAAGGTAGAATACAACATTTGCAGATATCAACATTGTTACTACCAAATTATTTAGAAATATCTCACTTATTTAAAAGTAAATAATTATTGTAGGCATTCAGCTAAATGAATGCGCTAGATATCCTATTTAATTGTTCAAAAAAATTCACGATCGCCGTCTGGTGATCGGGATCAACAACAAGAACAACATAAGCACCACTGCCCAACGCCGGTTCAAAACGAACGCCGTTTTTATTGCTTTCTACGGCATCCATGATTGCTAATTGTTCAACAGGTATAGTTAAACGATATTTACTATAAAATACAACTCCCCAAATCCATTATACTTTCGTGTATTATACTTTTATTGGGTCTCCAATGTCAAATCAGTAAGCTATGCACTCCATCCACAAGCAGCGTACCAAATGAAGTTGGTGCATAAAAACTCCTCTTTTTTTTTGGGGGGGGGGGGGGGGGGGGGGTTTATTAGGAGAATTCTTAGCTAAACAAAAAGATATTGTTAACAATTTTTGTTTACCGTTCTCTATGGTACCACAGCGAGGGTCTACCTTCCGGACTTGTTTCTTGGGAACTTTCTGGTAGAGAGAAAACTCCACCACTGCAGGATGTTCAGTACCTTAAAAATATAAATCAAGCATAACATTATCTTTACAATGTACATGTTTAGCAAAAAAACAGAAAAAACTTTGCCCTAGTGCGATTGCCAGCGGTACAATCCCAAGGGAGCGAGCTTAATTTGTATGCAGTCGACGTCTCAGTCTGAAAATAGGCTACATGTCAGCTCAGCGCAGAGTGTACATGTATTGTACATTAAAATACTGTAGTACAATGTACAGTACTGTATGTACAATGTACTAAATGTACAGTACATTGTACAGTACAGCTGGTGTTGTGTGCGGCCTATTGCACAACTCCTCGGCACGCAACAACATTTTGAAAAATGCCGCGCGTATAGATACAAATGTTCTACGCGTACATAGCGCGCAGTATCAAGATTGGACGCGTCCTTGTTACAAGTTACCGTAGAACTGTTGCATTCGGCCACTCATTGGCTTACATGATGCTTGATCAATGCTGGTTCAGGGAACATTTATTTGCTTCTTCTTGAAAGCCCATGATATTACTACCTGATAATCCACTCCAACGTGATCGAGTCTCGACCAATCAGAATCCATCAACTCTCCTAGGTATTTATTAAAAGCACTTAATCTGCAGCCAACAGGACACCATTCTCTTACGAATATATGTATGAGTTTGGCTGTGTGTGTTGATGAGTTAGTCATACGCACAGTGGACCTCCGAACAATTGACGTCTACAGGATTCGGGAAGAGGCTACGGTTTGTGGACTTAGACAGGTCCACAGTCCGTTTTGCCCTCTCTAAAAAAGAGCTTTACAGGAAAAACGAGTTAGGGTTATATAGAAAAGGCAAGAGGAAGAGCTGAGAGGCCCAGAATCAAAATTGGAGGTTAAATTTGTTTTGGGGAAGCGAGAAAATGAGTATTAAGTCAATGTTTTCTTAACTACACGAAGACAACGGAATGTCCACAGTACAAATGTACGTACACCATGTACATGTATGTCAGGTAAAGCTAAATGTGCGTTTGTATTGACCGGCAATCGTGGTCATCAGACAAAAGAATTGGGAGGCAAACAAAGGGTCTACAATTGACACAACGTCCACGATCTCAACTCAGGTACAAATCCTATGGCGATCATCCACAAAATTTAGAGTCCAAACAAAAGAGGTAAGCTGGTCGGACAATGCCCCGTCCACGATTGCCGGTTCATACATGACTGAGTGCTCGTATACACACAGCCCTATGGGGAAGGTAACACAATAGGACAATATAATAAATTTAACCCAGAGCGAAAATCCTTAGAAATCTATTTACCCCAGAGTGGAAACGCCATAGCGTAAAATATTACAATAGGACAAAAGAAAACAAACGAGGATAACAAAGGTCTTCCCCACAAGTCTCCATATGTGAGGCTGGGTGTGTGGTGCGAAATACGGTACCCTCTGGAGACGTGAACACAATGGGGACAATGGGAGTGAAAAGGTCTACAAAGGGTAATTTCTATCTATAGATAAATAGGTCTCCACTAGGAATTTCACCCATTAGATTTTTACATTTTACTTAAATTACTAAAAAAATAGGCTTACATGTACAGTAGGATGTGGTTAGTTTTTGGGTTAGTGTTTAGGTTAGGGTATAATATAGGGTATATTGGGTCAAAATTTCAACCCAGAAAAATAATTGTGGTTAAAATGGGAGCATTTTGAAAAACGTGCTCGACTTTCTAACCATTTTGTACACAAGAACAAAGCCATGTCCCCACAGTGATACAAAATTCAGTGATACAAGAATTATTGTGTGCGTCTGTTTATGGTGTAAATGGAGGACACATACCTGGCGACACGAAGGTGAATTGGGGTTAGGGTTACGGTAGAATCGAGGATGACCTCGATTGAGATTCGTGTACAAAACCAATGAGAGCCGCCGGAAAAAGTTAGTACAAACAAAGGAAATTTTCGAGAGGAACAAAGGAAACTCCTCGATTTACACCATAAACAAACGTGATTGTACATGTACGTATGTGGGGTGACGTAATGTTTTTTTGTTATTGTCAGCAGAATTGCTCGCGCATGCACATTGGAAAAGCATTTGTAGGTATCAGAGGTGAGTATTTTTTTTAATAGAATAGAAATCCAAGAAGATTTGGGTGATTTACTAGACACCTCAAGAATTACAAAAAAGCAAGTTAGTAGTTACACATGTATGTACATGTACATGTATGTATCAACAAGGTGCATGGGAACCCCACCATCCTACTGAACTACAAAGCTGAAAATTAAGACAAACTCTACCTGACTGCATGTTCAAAAATGATTTACCTTTGGTATCTGTAAATGGGTACCCATTCCACTGGTCTCTGAAGGGCAAAATATCCTCTTGATTGATGATATTGATGTAGGCTCGGCAGAAAGCACTGACTTCCAGACTGCATAACGGTAACAAAAGAAAGTGATGAAACACACCACAAAACAAGTCAGGATTTTTGTGTATATCCACATCAAATCTGTTAATGAAATCTTTCACTTCATGTTAACAACTGTCCAGTGAAAGTTTGGTCACAATAGGGTCGTTCTGCATCAAATCAACTTTTAGACCTGACCCTCACAGATTGAAATGATATTGGCGTTACGATTGACCTATGAGAAACCGCCAGAACTGTTTTGATTTTTTTTGTAAATTGGCTAGTTAGTTTTTGAGTTACGGGTCAGTGAACTTTAGTCTAATTAGCATGACATCCAAACTTTAAATATTTACACAGGTCTCTAAAGTATGGCACCTATATGTACACTAAAGTCCGAAGTTCTTTGTGATACGAAAAACAGACAGAATTTACCGGAAAACAAGAACACGGTTATAATGTCGATCTGGTAGAAATTAAGAAACAATCCCACGACGCGACGCTTAAAATAATTGTAAATTAGCATATAAGTGGACAAGCCTAAAACAAGTGACCTTCAGGTTATTTATACAGGGTACCGTAACTTCCGTGTGTACTGGCCAACTCGTGACTTCTGTTGATTACCAGTTAAATTGCGACAACATTTAGTGGGCACGAACATTTATAAGTGAGTGACCGATGTGTTGATTTTGTTCATCCTTATAATATTAATCGGGGGTGTACAGACATTTTACATGATGATTGTGCAGCTAATTCAGAAAACAATCGCTTATTTTGGCAAGGATGAGGTTTGTAAACAAAATTATTTGGCTTTTTGAACATCGCAGGTTGTGTTGGACACGATGTGTAACTACAGTGTAACGTGAATACGCAGATCATACGATAGTGTTCGTTTTAGGTTCGTAATTTTGTTGTTTTTTGTGTGTTTTTTGTGGGCTAGTATATTTAACTTAATCAAATAATTACTCAAATAATATGCACATAATATGCACATCGTGATGAAAATAAATAAGGGATATTAAAGTCTTTGATTTGATTTAGGTTAGGGTCGTGTACATGTACATGATGTACAATATTATCTAAAATAAAAAAAAGGATTGGAAAAATAACATTATATGAGAAAGTCAAGATCGTTTTGTGCAACATGAAAGTTAGTCAGTATTGTGTCCTTACACAATTAGAAAATGTTAAGTAAAGATGTGTAAACTTAGAATCAATCACCAAAATAAACTGTAAACAATAAACAATACAGTATACCCAATTATTAGAATAAATATATTATGCGGCAGGTATTAAGGATTTATGCAAATTATGGCAGCCTCATTGGGTGCCCGTCTTGGCGCCTGTCAAAAATCAGAATGGTATTGGTACAGGTACAGGTACCATCATGGAGCTCTATGGTCCAGTCTTGTCCACTTTAGGTGCTTTTTGAACAATCTGAACCAAAATTATCACCGATTAGAAGGCAATAAACATTAAACAAAGACTGACTTTCATTTGTAATTGATCATTTGTCTATAGTCATAGACTTTGATACCCCACAGCAAACTACTGGTATCACCATGCACAGCTGTACCATGTGCTTTCATGCGTGAACCATCTCCCTTGATCTTTGGCTTGAAGTGTCCCACACTCAAACAAGGGGCTCCTGGTAAATAAACCGGGGGTATTACGCCCGCTCGCCTAACCATGTACCGGTACATGTATTTGTTTTTGGTCTTTTGTCCATGTTTTAAACAAGGATTGGCACGTGTGTATATGAGTGCTCTCAGTTCCATGTATAACCCTAACCCTCCCAAAAATCAATATGATTTTGCACACCTCCTAGTAGGGATGTGAATTTTCACAGTGTACCAGTATATCTGTAAGGAGTTTTATGCTTTTATGAAAAGTTCATAATGTTGGGCTCACATACCGGCGGGTATAGTATGTATACATGTAGGGTGAATACACGGAATCAGTACATGTACTTTCAAAAATAAAATTTAACATATTTGCATATTTAAAAGTTTTGAAATTTACCAACAGATTCTGATTATTTTTATTATAGGCAGGAATACCTACATGTACATAGTGCAAAGTGTACCATATTCATCAGTGAAGAGGAATGCACTAAAACAAATTCACTTGCAAAAAATATTAAATAATGAATAAAACTACAAATAAAAACTATACAAACCAAGTTACTGTACATGATTTGTCGGCTTTTTATAGGATCCTACCTTCTGTCAGCTTTAACATAACTAAGGTAGTTATTGTCTGGTAGAGGAGAAATCTGCTCCAGGAAATCAGCTTCAGTCAGGGTAGGAGGAAGACATCGTATAACAACCTGGGGTGCATAAATGTGTACATCAATGGCACAAAATTTACATTAAGCTTTCAATACAGGCAATTCACAATACACTGTGCGCCACCAAGAGGTTGCCACGGAGAGTCCATTTTTTGCAGTGCATTGTAAGAAGACTGCCAACAAAACTTTGTCACTGCATGCGGTTTGGCATCGCCTGGTCACATGATGGTGTGGGCCTGGACACTTTAAAATGGGTTGTAAAAAAACTCTTAGTGGAGCACTGTATTGTGAATCGCCTAGTATTAAAAAACAAATACATACTTTTAGTCAAATTACAGGTAAATGTCCTGTAAAACCATGTCAGGAATCACATCTACATACATGTACATCTACCGTATGTCCATATTTCGATTATCTCCATAAACCAGGCAATGTACAATGTATGAAGTAAAAAATCGGCAGGTGTACCGGAGGCCTATAGACAAATAATAGCCCTGCAAACATGGCGGTATAGACTGCCACACACTGCTGCCATTCTTGATGTACACGACAATGTATACCGAAGGCCAAGCAATTTGCCTGCAATACCGGTAGTTTAATTGAATGATAATAAAGAGGTCATTCTGTGTCGATTCAACAAGCTTTTGGCAATTCGGCAATTTCATCTTTCTATTTAGCAATTCGTCATTCAATTCGGCTATTTCATCAATCAATTCGGCAATTTCATCATTCTATTCGTTCATCATTCTATTCGGCAATGCCATCATTTTCTTCGGCAGTTCTGTCATTTTATTCCGCAATTCTGTCATTTTATTTTTGGTTAAACACTATTGTTATGGCGGCGCCTGACACCGGAAATTTGCACTACGGTGGCCTTTCGCGGTCATCGCAAGATATTATTATACACGCACGCAGCAAATTGGCGAGAGCGAAATCAGTCTGTTTAAACTATTTCAAAGCTATGTCCGTTCCGCAAACGCGGGCGTCGGGATCCCCATAGGCCCAGCCTTGACTCCATGGGCGCGTGCGCGTTCCTTCACTAAGCCCTGGCCGTGAGGAATGCGTAAACGACGCTGACTGGCTATTTAGTGTGTACTACGCGCGTATTTCGTAAACTGCACGCCCTGAATGTAATGCGCGCGCGTGTTCCTGAACGCACGTCACGTATAAAACATTTTTTTCAAGTCTGCGCCTTACCTGTACAATATGAGAAGCAATTGCAGAATACACCACAACGCAAAAGTAACCCCCTAAATTAGAAGGATACGGGATCCGTGGTAAATCGGAAGCGAAGAGCCGCAGAGAAGAGAGTATCACGAGAGAGGGCGCAGTTTTCCCCAACAGTGTCGTAAAGGAGGTTCCAGGAGTGAGACAGGCACGCACGCACGCAACGCAAATTCATAGGGGATTGCGTAAAAACGTCAAGTCCAACTGAGGTCTCCCAAAGCGGATACGCGGATACTCGGTGGGCCACGGGTGGAACAGGCACGCATGCAAGGCAAATTGATAGAGGATTGCATAAAAACGACTACATGTTCAAAGGAGTTCCCCCGAAACGGATACGCGGATACGCGGTGGGTCTGGGGTAGGACAAATCATCCCCAACCTACTCACTCCTCTCTATCAATACGGCTGAACTATTTAATGCGAGGCTTTATTTACCCTAGGACTCTCGACTTTATTTACTACTCTTTGCTTTATTTACCCTAAAGGGCCCTCGGCTTTATTGATCCTAGGACTCTCGGCTTTATTGATCCTAGGACTCTGGGCTTTATTGACCCTAGGACTCTCGGCTTTATTAACCCTAGGACTTAGTACTTGATTTCCCTATCTAAAATTATCCCCAACCTACTCGCTCCTGTCTATCAATACGGCTGATCTATTTGATGAGGGCTTTATTGACCCTAGGACTCTAGGCTTTATTGACCCTAGGACTCTGGGCTTGATTGAGCCTAGGACTCTGGGCTTGATTGACCTAGGACTCTGGGCTTTATTGACCCTAGGACTCTGGGCTTTATTGACCCTAGGACTCTGGGCTTTATTGACCATAGAACTCTCGACTTTATTTCTATTCTCGGCTTTGACCCTAGGACTTTCCACTTATTGACCCTGGGACTCTTGGCTTTGTTGACCTTAGGACTCTGTGCCTAACCCTAACACTAACCCTAGGAGTCTGGGCTTTATTGACCCTAGGAGTCTGGGCTTTATTGACCCTAGGACTCTGGGCCTAACCCTAACACTAACCCTAACCCTAGGACTCTGGGCTTTATTGACCCTAGGACTCTGGGCATAACACTAACACTAACCCTAACCCTAGGGGTCTAGGCTTTATTGACCCTATTGACTCTAGGACTCTCAACATATTTAGCCTAGAACTCTCGACTTTATTTCTATTCTCGGCTTTATTTATCCGAGAATTCCGGGTTTTATTGACCCTAGGACTTTGGGCTCTATTGACCCTAGAACCGCCGGCCCGGTTTATAAAGGGCAGTTGACTCGACTGCGCATCCACACAGCCATAAATGCGCAGATATAGAATTAAGGGAGCTTACAATCGCCTTAACCGCTACAAACCCATGAATTCGAAAACGCCCTATGCTCTATGCGCATGGTTGGCCAGGTGTTTTATTATTGAGACTGAGTGAGAGCAATAAACCGTGACAGCGTATATGCATATCCGGATACGAAGTGTACCGACGTGTGGCGGGATATTCTGCAATTGTGCCCAATATGGATTTTGGAAGCCTCGTTTTTTCCACACAAAAAATGTTTCTAACGTTATAGATGGACAACAGCGGTACGTACCGGTACATTTAATGTAAATCCTTGCTAATTAACGAGACGTCAAAATATCATGTTTGAAAGGATTGATTCTGCAAAATAACAATTACAAAATGTTAACTATTGTGTCGCGCGTTAATCGCATCGACTGCAGCCCTACAGTACAAGTAATTTAAATGTACCAATATATGGCACGATTAAATTAGACAATTCCAGGGGTTTAAGATCGCGCAAGGCATGGTAGGAAAACATGGCGCAGGAAGATCGTACCCATTATGGTAACGAGGTTGCCATAGGCCATACTTCTAGGGGTAGGCATGGTGGGAAAACATGGCGCAGCAAGATCGTAGCCATGGCAAGCCTTAGATTAAGCAGCCAGGAGCAAGGGGCAATTTATTTTTAAAAGTTGCCCCTTGCTCACGGGGATTTACCAGAGCAAGGGGCAATTTCTGAAGAACCAGGGGCAATTATTTTTAAACTCCCACGCTATCATCGAGTTTGACAGTTTTCCCATTGCCTGTAGCCTGGGAGCGCTCGATCCACGCGTGCATGCAGTGCATTGCGATCTCACGAATAGAGTAGACTGGTGGGCTTCAGTGAGATTAGTATAGTATAAACTACGGTGCAGGGTACTGCACATATGTGCACTATTCTCTTTCACATCGTTCAACCTTTCTTACCATAACGGCCCACTGCGTAGCTGTATAGTACATGAGCCTGCTGCCGTGTCACTAGTAGTAGCGCCTGATAAAGAGTCTGTTCAGAACAGCGCCCTCCGTGTACATTACTACGGATGTACATACGTGTACATTATTGTACGTACCACGCCGGTACGTGCACGTGCCTGCGCCGAACGAATAGTTTTGTGCATTGTACATACGGGCTAGCGAAAATGTAAACGGGCTAGTAAAATCTGCAGTTTGCTAGCCCGGTGGGCTATCCAGGAAAAAAAGTTAGCGCAAGGCCTGACTTCCTGTCCTAATAATTTATGGGCGCAATTTTACGGAAAACACTTGCGCCTTGCCGTCTAGTTTTAGATGATTATGGGCGCAATTGGTGGTTTTATGAGCGCAAATTTGCGCCTTGCGCCCGCTTAATCGAAGGCTTGAGCCATGGTAACGAGGTTGAGTCTGATGCAACATCGTGAACTTTGTCCGTATAAAACGATAACGGCCTAAAGTAACGTTAGGCTACGTACCTTTGTGCTTGGCATTTCCTTTGCTTTCTTCCGAATTTCACTTGCGTCCTCTTTTCCACCTTCGTCTTTTGTCATTTTTCTACGTTAAAAATATAAACAATACCTAATGCATTTATATTGTGGAGTGTCGTGGCCGAGTGGTTAAGAGCGTGTGTTTTCTGTTCCACAGAGCGTGAGTTCGAATCCCGGCCGTCGACACGTGTGTCCTTAAGCAAGGCAATTAAACCACTATTGCTTCGTCCTTCGGATGGGACGTAAAGTTGTACTTGTAGGTCCCGTGTGTTGTATAATTTATAATGTGTGTATACCTTTCCCATTATAACATTATAAAATTGTATAATGCACGTAAAAGCTGAACCCAGAACACTTATCGCTAAGAGAAGGGGTTTTCCCCCGGTGTTCCTGGCTGACACAGCCTCTGTGGGTTTCTTCTGGCTTACGAGCTACAGTGCCTTGAGCGCTTTTGAAGGATCCTTGGTTTCATTACCAGAAAAATAATAATAATATGGCGCTCTACAAAGAACACGTAGCGCCTCACAAAAGTCACATCAACAGCAGAATTAAATACAATGAAATACAGAAAATGCAGTAAAACAAACAAATCATAAGCTGGGAAATAGGTGAGTTTTGAGATGGCGCTGCTTCATGTGCTTAGTTAAAGATACTCTAGTCCTACATACATTATATGTATACCACACGGCAGCTTGTTCCACTAAGCCGGGCAACAACAAACAAAGAATGAACTGTCCAACTGTCCCCAGCCTTCTTTTTGGAGCGCGGGACAATCAGACGGGTGACATCAGAGGAAGAGCAAAGCCCCCTGCGACCTCCAGGCCACTCTGTATATCAGAAAATTAGTACAATTTTAAAGATTGGAGTGGGGCGATGGCACGACCGACGAAACTTGATGACGTCATCAAATTGGGCCATGGGAAAGGGCGCCGCCTACGGCAGGTAGTTCTAATGCATGCTAGCGTTCCCATCGCGTCATGATCGTGTTCACGAGTTTACGAGTCGTGCAAAAAGATCGGACGTGTTTTTACAACTCGGATGCTTTCCTAATTCGGATGTATTCCTAATTCGGATGCTTTTTGCAAACTCGGATGCTTTTCTAATTCGGATGAATTCGTAATTCGAATGCTTTTTGTAAACTCGGATGCTTTTTTAATTCGGATGCTTTTCTAGTTCGGATGCTTTTTGTAATCTCGAATGCTTTTTTACTTCGAAGTATTTTCTAGTTCGGATGCTTCTTATAAACTCGGATCATGATTTTTTAATTCGGATGCTTTTCTAGTTTGAATGCTTTTTGTAAACTCGGATGCTTTTTGCAAACCGAACATATTCGCAAAACGGATGCTTTCCCAATCCGGCACTAGGGTGGCCCTGAAAGGACATCACACATCGCATATTCTGCGATATCGCGCATTGTGCGCGAATTGAACGATGACAAACATGTTATCGCATATATCTAAGCATATATCTGAGATGTGGACGATTTGTTTGTAGATTTCTGCACAGATTTATGTGATGGTGAATATTTTCTGCGCAGATTTCTGAAAAGTCGCATATTTTTATTTTAGATTTAAAGTTTTGCGCAGATTTCTCAGTACGCATTTTTTTTTTCTCTCCATGTTCACGACTTCATAAACGAATGAAATACTCGCGCATGCGTGTTGGTTCACGTACGAGTTCTTGCACGATAAAGAATGTTCCTTACCGCACGACTAACTCGACTTTGCGCGTGCGTCTTGGTGGGTAGCGTTTTGAATGCAACCCACTCGTGAACGTGGAGAAATTTCACGGTGAACACGATAAACACGACGCTATTGGAACGCAGCAATACTGCACTGATTTCTGTCAAATGGTAATACAAATTAATAAATACCTATTATTATTATTATTATTTATTCGGCCAATTAATAGCAACATACAACAAGCAATTCACAAAATAAACAGATTTAACTAAACAAAAACAATCGAATTCCAGCTGGCCAGGATTGACAAAAATATATTAAACACTCTTACTCGAAAGCCTGTCAATCCGTACTCGAATGGTAACATACAAACAAATAAAATCTAGATAAATATTACAACTTTACAGAAATTACAACTTTTTATTAAAACAAGAAAACAATAATTTAAAGGATGATTAAATGATAGTGAATAACATTGACAAAATTACAAGATTTTCTAAATTACAATTTTTACAATTTATAAATTTATCAAAGGCAAGAAAAGCTGACGTAAAACAAATATGAATATTATACAGTCGTAACAAATAGAAAAAACAAAACCAAACAAACACACAAAACAACTAAACCTAGGAGAGTTGCTGGCTTCTGATTGGTCGAGACTCAATCACATGGAGTAGATTATTAATGTATTAATAAATACCTAGGAGAGTTGCTGGCTTCTGATTGGTCGAGACTCGATCACGCGGAGTGGATTATCAGGTAGTAATATCATGGGTTTCAAGAAGAATCGAATATAATTTTCCCTGAACCAGCATTAATCAAGCATCATGTAACTAGCCCATGATTGGCCGAATGCAACAGTTCTACGGTAACTTGTAACAATGGACCGATCCGGCCTGTCAATCACTACGCGCGCATTGACCAATAAGATTACGAGTTTTGTTCAGGTAACTTAGCAACGGTTGCTACAGGCGTGGTCCGCCATTAGCTCGGTCAAACTATCACAATGTGGTTAGAAACGTGTACACAAACAAATGGCTTCGGTACGAAAAAGCACCGTATTTGACAATCAAAATACGGCTTTATGGAGTTTTAAAAATTGTCAAAAATATGTATGAATGGTCATGAAATATGTAAATAACACGCTGGTACTCGGATTACGACATCATTTTTTTCCGTTAAATACCAAAACAAATCTCGAAAATGAGAATTACCGTTGAACTCGTGTGACGTGAACGGTGGGAATGTCAAGAACATCAAGGTCAAGGACAGTGCAGTCTAAGGTAGGATAGGGGCCTATGTATAGCAGTCTATTAATTAGGCTATGGTTTAATCCTGTTGTGACAAAATACGCGATTTATTCCAGTACCGGTAGTGACTTACCAAGCAACACTTTAGTTGCATGCGGATATGTACACCGTCCATACAAATTGACATGCATGCATGCTTCATTTCCCCCAACTGCAACTTAACCATCCTCCATGTACTGTTCATACCGTTCCTTACAATAATGGTCATCCGTTTTAGTTCGCCCGCTAGCTTACTGATAGTAATTTTGTCCCCGCCTAAAAGTTTAAATCAACATTTTCGTTGTACGTGTTCTACGCCTAGCAGTAGCGTACAGTACATGTACATGTGTGCAACTTGACCGAGGTAATGGCGTCGCCATGCCGTTGCTAAGGTGGGCGGGGCTTATGGTCAAATCCGGATCGGTCCATTAAGGACGCGTCAAATCTTGATACTGCGCGCTATAAAATGTACGCGTAGAACGTTTGTATCTATACGCGCGGCATTATTCAAAATGCGCGTGTCGTCTGCTAACGCTAGCACGTTGCTATGCACGGTGGGCATCAGTGGTTAGTTAGTCTGGTCTCAAAGTATGGGTTATAATAACAACACATATTGAAGAGACTCGGTACCATGCATAAGCTAAAACATGGCCCCTAAACATGAACACAAAACGCTGGAAATATCGCCGATAGGAAAGTCACGAAATTTTGAGCATTACCAGCGGTCATCCCCCAACCCGGTCACGCAGTAATAACCGGGTCTTCGCACTGATTTATTACCTATTTAATGCTCTGGTTCAGGGAACATTGTATTCGCTTCTTCTTGAAATCTTGATTGGAACAAAAATCCACCGTCTATTTGTAAAAGAAAAACTGACTAACGAGAGCTGACGAGTTGCCATTGAAATACACACGTTTTGAGCTGTACAGTTGATAATGGACCTTCTGCAATTTTCGGCAAGTTTAATATACTTGCATGTAAACTATTCCCGTAAGAATTGAAGACAGTTAAGATGAATAGGCCTAAATGAACACTATTTGTATTTTTCAACAGCTCAGAAAGAATAGGGAGAAGGCCCTTCGCTACTCCTACCATCAGGATAACTACAATTTCTTCTCCCTCTCTCGATTTATCCCTAAAGGTTTGCAACTATCTCCCTCTCCGTGCTTAAGAACCCTCTCACCACACCTACAAAGGAGGTGGAATCAAGTTCTGCATGGTGCATCTGTTAAACTAATTAATATCCTCTCTCAACAGTGTCATTTTATTCTTCAGGACATTTACCAGAATATAGTCCACCTTGACTCAGAACTCAGATCCAGCTGTACAGTATGGTGTACTATTAAGGTCACTAAAACGGCGCGGTGTGTCGTGGCTAGCGGCGTGATGTGTCTTGGCTAGCGGCGCGGTGTGTCGTGGCTAGCGGCGTGATGTGTCTTGGCTAGCGGCGCGATGTGTCGTGGCTAGCGGCGTGATGTGTCGTGGCTAGCGGCGCGATGTGTCGTGGCTAGCGGCGTGATGTGTCGTGGCTAGCGGCGCGATGTGTCGTGGCTAGCGGCGTGATGTGTCGTGGCTAGCGGCGTGATGTGTCGTGGCTAGCGGCGCGATGTGTCGTGGCTAGCGGCGTGATGTGTCGTGGCTAGCGGCGCGATGTGTCGTGGCTAGCGGCGCGATGTGTCGTGGCTAGCGGCGTGATGTGTCGTGGCTAGCGGCGCGATGTGTCGTGGCTAGCGGCGTGATGTGTCGTGGCTAGCGGCGTGATGTGTCGTGGCTAGCGGCGTGATGTGTCGTGGCTAGCGGCGCGATGTGTCGTGGCTAGCGGCGTGATGTGTCGTGGCTAGCGGCGTGATGTGTCGTGGCTAGCGGCGCGATGTGTCGTGGCTAGCGGCGTGATGTGTCGTGGCTAGCGGCGCGATGTGTCTTGGCTAGCAGCGCGGTTTGTCTTGTCTAGCGGCGCGTTGTTTAGCGGCGCGAGTGGATGATGAAGGGGGAACTTTTGGTATCGAGGGGCTTGCCCTTAAAATTGTGACGTCATGTCGACCTCGAGAATAAATATGTAGTGTTTTAGCCGTAGGAATATTTAAAGTGAGGTGGCCTTTCTTTAATTCAACTATACCCGTACCCCCCAAAAGCTGTTGTTTAATACATTTCCCTTTGTATGTCTTTCCTCTGCTCTACTGTGTTACCCAGTATGATCCAGAGGTAGGATCCAAAATGTTCGCGCTTTGGGGGGAATAATTACAAGAGGTCGCTCTTTTTGTGTGGACGCGTACGTTGCAGTAAACTTTGAAACCTGCCTACCGAAAAATGTCTACTAGATTAGTATAGCTGTATGTGCAAACACTAGTGATACAAATATGGAATAGTAGTTAAAATTAGTGCGGTTGTTGAGAAATCAGTATACAAAGAGAAAAACCCACCAAAAAAATAATGTATAAATGTATAGCCTAGGCTAGGGCCTAGCCCTATAGCCCTATACGTAAACCACATTATTGCGTTAATACATTACATATTATGTATACATTTTTTTTGTTCTGTGGTGTTTCCACAATTTCTCGTGTAATTAATATTAGAACATGCATGTGCATTTAAACATGCATGTTATAATGTCCTTTTCTTCATGAGATAACGGTGGTAAAATAAAAGAATGAATGAATGAATGAAAACAATTCACACATCATGCCTTCAAGTCCAACGAAGGCTTCATGAATCCTGTTCATGCTTCTATGGGTTGTCCTTTGGCCTTGGAAACTTAATTATGTAGGGCGTACGTCATGTAGGCCAAGTCTACCATTTCTTTTATATTTAAAATGTTTGTGGTATACTTTGCATCCATCTCTGATTTGATGAGCAGGTATTTTCTTAAGAAAATTATAAATTGATGTTTTATTGGTTCACTTCCACCATGGATTTATGCATAAAATTCATGGCATGTTTGTCATCCAATCCAATGATGCATTGAGAATGTCGATAATGTCGGTTTATTCTGGTGAATCTGTCCAGGTAACGCTAGGTATAAGGCCTGTTCCCTAAAGCTGTTTGGGAATTTCGAACGCTGACTATAATACTAATAGTCGACAATCTAGTTCCTCGACCTGGCAGTAGGCCTATCCAATGTCAGGATATGTGGCTCAGTCTTGCAACCGTATTCAACCCAGTGGTTCTTCGTCCCTTCCTTGAAATGATATTTCAATAACATTTGAAACGTAATCGGTATCGTTACCGCAGTCAACATTGTGGTTCCCTGACCTGAAAATAATCATCAGGATCTTTGGCTCGTGGAGCAAGACTATCAACCGACGGTCTGGTTGCACTGAACCAGATGGGAACCACATTGGAACCACAAGGTCGACTGCCGTAACAATACCCTCTCTGAAATTCAACAAGGATAAATAAAAAAATAAAAAACCTAGAAAAAGCGCGAACATTTTGGATCCTACCACTGGCTCAGATGGGTACTGGGTAACACAGTAGAGCAGAAAAAAGGCAGAAAAAGGGCAATGTATTTAACAACGGGTATAGTTAAATTAAAGAAAAGTCCCTTCACTTTGAATATTCCTACGGCCAAAACACTACATATTTATTCTCGAGGTCGACATGACGTCACAATTTTAAGGGCAAGCCCCTCGATACCAAAAGTTCCCCCTTCATCATCCACTCGCGCCGCTAAACAACGCGCCGCTAGACAAGACAAACCGCGCTGCTAGCCAAGACACATCGCGCCGCTAGCCACGACACATCACGCCGCTAGCCACGACACATCACGCCGCTAGCCACGACACATCACGCCGCTAGCCACGACACATCGCGCCGCTAGCCACGACACATCACGCCGCTAGCCACGACACATCGCGCCGCTAGCCACGACACATCACGCCGCTAGCCACGACACATCGCGCCGCTAGCCACGACACATCACGCCGCTAGCCACGACACATCGCGCCGCTAGCCAAGACACATCACGCCGCTAGCCACGACACACCGCGCCGCTAGCCAAGACACATCACGCCGCTAGCCACGACACACCGCGCCGCTAGCCAAGACACATCACGCCGCTAGCCACGACACATCACGCCGCTAGCCACGACACACCGCGCCGTTTTAGTGACCTTAATAGTACACCATAGTACAGACACCAGGTACAGGGAATTCCATGATGAGATTGATAGGGGCCTATCTAACCTTGACTCTGTTCTTATCAACAGGAGAAACAAGAAGATTGGTGGCTTGCTTGCCAAGCAGCATCAATTAACGCAGACAGAGACGTTTTAGACGTCCCAAGCCCCAATCGACAACACCCCCTGCCAATACTGTTATTAACCTTTCCTCCTCATCCGTATCAGATGCTGAACACAAACTTCTCTCCAAGGGTCTGAACTTCTGTCCCACTCCCCGTACTGTGAACCAGGTACAGCTCAGCCAAGATATCACGGAATACTATCGTAGGATCCGTCTCCGTGAGTTTTTTCTTGATTCTGACCCTTGTGACCCAGAACCCTTCCGTGTCAAGAGCGCATGGGTACCCCCCAAGAATCGTGTACCAGCTCTCGAAACATACGTTCAAGTTGTCAATACCCAAGTCACTAACCCTGGTAACTTTCCCCACAGGACCCATGATAACCTCCCCAGGGAAGAGCGCCTTGCACTTGCTGCTTTGCGTTCTCGTACTGACATCATCATCAAGCCAGCTGATAAAGGCTCAGCCGTGGTCATCATGGATCGTCAGCAGTACATCGACGAGGCCCACCGTCAGTTGGACAACCGTACTAACTATACACTGAAAAAAATATATATGTAATTTAACAGAGAATTTTTAACAGATCTTCATTGTAATTTACTTTTACAGCCCTTTTGATGTAGAAATTACTATTTTCCACACATTTCATGTATTTTAACGGAATTTTGTATTTTTACAGCGTAATTTGTATAAATAGTAATACATAGTAATTTGTTTGGTTAAAATACGTGTGTTGATGTTAAATTTACAGGAAATGTGATGTTTTATCAATATATGTAATTTCACTGAAAAAAAAGACAATTTAACCGAGAATTTGTAACAGATCTGCATTGTTATTTTTTTTTACAGCACGGTTAAAGTAAAAATTACATTTTTTCGCAAAATGTCAGTGTTTTAACTGAAGTTACAAAAATGTTAAATCATTTTGCCAAAATACATGTATTGATGTTAAATTTTCAGCATTTTGATGTTAAAATTTCAATTTTAAAAGTGTTCATGTTTTAACGGAATTGTGTGATTTACAGTGTAATGTGTAAAAATAGTAAAACATGATAAACATTTTGCATTATAATACGTTATAATACACGAAAATGATGTTTTACAGAGAATGGAACGGATCTTCATTAGGCCTATAATTATTTTGACCAGCTGTGATGGTAGTAAATTTAACTTGGGTAAGGTAAAAGCTAATTACAATTTTCTGCATAAACAATTTACAGACGAAAGTAATTTTACAAATAAGTGCACACTTATTTTACGCAAATTTTGCAAAACGTTCCTACTCTCCAAATGCAAAAGAGTGAAAACGCCACTCTCTCGCCCTGCTCTCGCCCGAGTGTTAACGGTTTAACTCTTTTGTGAGTGGGATTCACTCTGATTCGAGTAAAGAAATGCTACAAAGTCGTCTAGGGGTAATCACTTTTTATCGAGTGAGCCACTATACCACTCACTTGTTGGAGTGATTCCGATGACCACTCTTTTTAGAGAGAGCGCCCTATATTATTTGCCTATTCGCGGTATATGTGCGGCGAATGCAGCAAGCATTTTACATGCCCGAATTTTACAAACAGCCGTTATTCCAACTTGCATTGAACTTTTTATTAAATTTGCATTCATAAATACCTGGGACAGTTTAGGCATTCCTATTGGTCGAGAGCCCGTCACGTGGCCGGTTTTAAACGGACGATAAAGACATGGCTAGAAGTGTTTAAAACCAGTTGGCAACAAAAGTAGCCCCTGCACATGGACAACTCAATGGACATCCTTCTCCGGGCACTTCACTGCTGCGCAGACCATTGTTCTTATCTATTTTGAACCATTCGGGTGCAAAATCCTGTTTTCCTCCAAATATGACGAATTTAAGAAAAAAAGTCTTCCACTTTTTAAAAAAATTCCATAAGTCGTGCACAAACGCGGTCGCGTCACGTTCGTTCTTTTCCCTTTGAAAAAAACACGCGCGCGTACGCCATTTAGACGCGGAGGCTATCCAGTCTATATAATGGAGATCAATGGTAAATACGCTTTATTGCATGTATTGTGACGTAGAGCGACAGAGGCGGAAACATGTCATTTGACAGTGGCCCGTGAACATGGATAGGGGAAAACACACAGAATGGCGAAACACCGAAATTTACTTGCGACAATTTGCCGTGATTTTCGGGGCTTTTTGGGCTGAATTTTACAAAAAAGGTATTTATGAATGGGAATAAATGTGTGTTCGGTCGGTATTAATCACTCTGTTTAATACCGCTTGGAGTCTGGGTGCTGATAATTACCCTCGCCTTCGGCTCGGGTAATTATCAGCACCCAGACTCCAAGCGGTATTAAACAGAGTAGTTAAAACATCCCGAACACACATTTATTCCCTTATTAACAAATTCGAAATAAAGATTCGTTTGTTTCCGACCCACACTGCAAAAACTGTGGTGTTAAACATTTAACAACAATGTTTTTTAAAATCTTTTGGAATGAAAATTGGTGTTAAAATGGAGTAAAATGATTCTTGAAGTATTAGCTTCAAATCAAGTACTCTTGTTAGGTACCTTTGGTGTTAAATTTGACCTAGTGCGCATGCGTTTGTGAAATAAAGCCCTCTGATTGGTCGATAAGAAATTATGGGATATCGCTGTGTTAACAATAGTCGATGTTAAATTGTTGTATTTAGTCCAAAAAAATCATGTTTTTACCATAATATGTAATTATTTAAACAATTCCATGATTGAATTTTGATTTTTGTGCAAACATAGTTAAACATTCGCGTTACATTTTATTCGTTTTCAAATGTTGACATTATTCATAAAAAAATAGCTGTGACTTCATCGCGGACAAAAAAGCGCAGTATAAAACTAACTAACGGCACTGGCTATGTTTGTACAGTGTAGTACGTATTCGGTAGGTAATCTAATAGGAATAGGTTATTATTGTATGGATGGATGTGTAATAAGTTAGTTCTTGGTATTATTTCATTACGTAATTTGTCCATTCAGTTAATATGTACACAATTATAGTGTTAAAATACAACTTCTGATGTAAACAAAGTAAAAGGTGTAAGGTAAATGCTAATTACATTTTTCCTGCATAACAAAATTACAGACGAAAGTAATTTTACAAATAAGTGCACTCTTAATTTACGCAAATTTTGCAAAACGTTTTTACAACTTGTTATGTAAAAAAAGATAACGGTGTAAGGTAAATGCTAATTACAGTTTTCTTCATAAACAATTTACGGACGAAAGTAATTTGACAAATAAGTGCAAATTTTGCAAAACGTTTCTACAACTTTTGATGTAAAAACAAAAAACAGCACATTGTCTGGCAACGTCGCTGCTGCCAACACTTGATGTAAAATAACGGACCTTTTTTACAGACAATAGTAATTGTACAAATAAAATATTTTACGCAAATGTTTCAAAACCTAACTACAACATTTGATGTAACAATAAAAAACAGCAAAATTTCTGGCGTCTCTGCTGCCATCACTTTTGATGTAAAATAACATATATATTTTTTACAGTGTATCTGCCTTGACCCTGATCCCACAGATACATTCTCTCGAGAGATACAGCAGTTGCTTGATGACAAGCGATCACGTGACCAACTGTCAAAGAAAGCTCACAAATTTCTTTCACCCACTGACTGTAGAACTGCCAGGTTTTATCTTCTCCCCAAGATTCACAAGACTAGTAACCCTGGTAGGCCTATCGTCTCGGGTAATGGCTCACCCACGGAACACATCTCCCTGTTTATTGACAGTTTTCTTAAACCCCTTGTCCATAGGATTCCATCATACATCCATGACACCCCGGACTTCCTGCGCAAGCTCGAAGGAATCAAGGACCAGATTCCCAGAACGGCCATCATTGGAACCTTTGACGTCTCATCCTTGTACACCAACATACCACACGAAGAAGGTATTCGTGCTTGTTCCATAACCCTAGCTAGGGCAGGACACACGACCCCTCCCATAAGTGACATTCGCGCCCTCATGAAACTTGTACTAACGAAGAATAATTTTTCCTTCCTAGATAAGCACTATCTACAGGTACATGGCACTGCAATGGGTACTCGCATGGCACCCTCCTTTGCATGCCTCTTTTTGGGTGACCTCGAGGAACGCATGCTTGCCTTAGCACCGTGCCGTCCCTGGATCTGGTGGAGATACATTGATGATGTATTTTTCATATGGACCAGTGATGAGGACAGTCTGCTGACTTTCACTAAGGCATACAAAAAAAATGTTATGTTGGCGTAACCCGACCGACCCTAAAAATACGGCCGACCCTGGATATTTTTTTTTTAAGGGACGAAATTTAATGATTAAAATCTATATAAATCTAGTTATAAATACGTTTGAAACCATTTCTGACCGTTTCTCATTGTTGTGTGTGTGGATTGTGTATATATTGAACCTGGACACGCTATCGTGTATCACTACCGGCTGCAACAATTATAAAACATATCATTTTCATTGCTAGGAGGAGAAAAAAAAAAAAAAAAAAAAAAAATCCCGACCTACCTACCCTATTTTTTTGGTCCCGTTACGCCAACATAACATTTTTTTGTTGTATGCCTAATCACATGAATTCCTTCCACAGGACCATCAAGTTCACATCAGAGTACTCACATCATCAGGCCCACTTTCTGGATGTCACCATCCGCAAGGAGGACAACTTAATAACCACTGATCTGTATTCTAAACCCACAGACACACACCAGTATCTCCACTCCTCCAGCTGTCACCCTAGGCATTGCAAGACTGGTATAGCATTTAGTCAGGCCCTCAGACTCAAAAGGATTTGTTCTAACGACTATGATTTCTCCCGCCATTCACAGATACTGAAGAACAACTTGGTTGCCAGGGGTCACAGTTCCCGCCAAGTTCAACGTGCCATTGCCAGAGCCAAAGCCGTACCCAGAAATTTGGCTCTAAAGGTAAAGGCCCCCCAGGATCCCCCTGGTGACTACCTTTCACCCCAGTCTCCCTTCCCTTCGCAAAATCACTAACGACAGCCATCACATTCTCCACACTTCAGATCGCCTTGTCCGGGCCATCCCCGACAGCCCTGTATTGGCCTATAGACGCCCTCAAAATCTACGAGACCTCATTGTTCGAGCCGAAGTTCCCAGCTTGGATGCATCTCCCCCCATCCAGCACGGAACTTTCAAGTGCAGTTCTAGATGTGTGGTCTGCCAGATCCACATTCAGGAGTCTGACTCCTTTTCTGGCCACTCTTCTGGTACTACTCATATAATTATTGGTAACATCACTTGCAGTACATCTAATGTCATATATCTCATCTCTTGCAGGTTTTGTGGAGTTCAGTATGTCGGAGAGACTAAAAATGCCCTAAAAAAGCGTTTCTACGGTCATCGATCGACTGTCAACACCAAGAAACTTGATACCCCTGTAGGACATCACTTTAACCAGCCTAACCATTGCATTTCTGATATGATTCTTCAGGGCATAGAATCACTTGGCCATCGGAAAGACTCAGTCCGCCTCAGCCGGGAGAAAGTTTGGATGAATCGTCTTCGGACTATTCAACCACATGGGCTTAACATCCAACTAGGAAATGATTAACTTCTATTTTTTTCTCCATTTGTCATCTGTTTCAGATTCATTCCTTGCCAGAATTTTGTTTTTGTTTGTTCTCACTCCTCTGGTTTTCCTCAACCCCCCACCCCCTTCCTCATTACTCCTATTTATACTTCTTTGTTAGTTCTTCCCTTTGATCTCCACCCTGGACCCCTTTCCTTGTGGCTTTACCCCTTCTGTTTTTGTTCCTACCCCGCCTTTGATCCTACCCACACTGACCTCACCCTTTAATCCCTCAGCCTAATCCTCCTTTTGTTGTTTGTTCTATTGAACTCTGTGCTTTTTTCTTTTGTGTTTTTTCAGCGTCCATGCATGTGCATCATGCTGCATATTGCCCTATATTTGTTTGTTTCTTGTACACAGTCATTTAGTCTCTGAAGAAGATCTTGTTAAGATCGAAATATTAGGCCCTCTTAACTTATTTGATTTGTATATTTCAGGTCATTCCAGCCAGTAAGCAGTTTGCAGCAGTATTAATCTTATTCAAGATGAATAAATAACTAACAACATCTGAAACTTTAGAGGAAATCTGAGGTACAAAACATTTCAAAATTGAAGCTAGAAGAACGCGTTAAAAATGTCGCGACGATGTTTATGATTGTGTGCGCGGAAATAGATCGTACCATTGTTCACGGAGGGGTACATGAACACGTGCAGGACGTCACTTACTAGCTGCGCACACATTTCTATCCATAATCCATCCATGTGTTTAGCCCATATCAAATGGAAGTTTATTCTTTCAATTCCAAAAAAAAAATTACATTTGAATAATTTTTATTCGATACTCTGTTTACCCTGTGTTTATAGGATCATAACTATTTCAACAAAAGTGTTCCAGGTGGATACAAGGCCTTCACACACGCCCATATCTTGATAAAGACCTTCAATCGTGGACGGGGCATTGTCCGACCGTCTTCCCTCTTTTGTTTATGGTGTAAATCGAGGAGTTTTCTTTGTTCCTCTCGAAAATTTCCTTCAGTTTGTTTGTACAACTTTTTCCGACGGCTCTCATTTGTTTTGTACACGAATCTCAATTGAGGTCGTCCTCGATTCTAACCCTAACCCCAATTAACCTTCGTGTCGCTAGGTATGTGTCCTCCATTTACACCATAAACAAACGCGGTGTGTGGGGGGCCCGGGAGTCACGTATACGCTATCTCAATGCATGCAATTGACCATTTGCGTGTGGAATTTGAAAAATATCTGGTACACTGACTTGTTCATGTAGCTTGGCACAGTTTACATTTAAATTCTCCAGACCAAATACACTGTTGCTATATCACGTGATTCGGGGCAAGCCTTACGGTAGCAACCCCCGGCTCTGGAATGGTCTGGTGTCTTTGTACCATTCTCAACCATTGTGAACAATGTAATGGTGCTGAACGTCTCTAACGTAACTATGCAAGAGCTTGCCCCGAATCACGTGATATAGCAACAGTGTATTTGGTCTGGATAATTTAAAGTCAAACCGTGCCAAGCTGGGTGAACAAGTCAGTGTACCAGATATTATTTAAATTCCACACGCAAATGGTCAATTGACACAAGGCGGCGATTTAAACCGCTCCACTGGCTGAACATTTTTCACTTAAGCTAGTCTGGTCTCAAAGTGTAGGTAATAATAACAACACGTATTGAAGAGGCAGGGTACCATGCATAAGCTAAAATATGGCCCCTGAACATGAAAACAAAACACTGGAAATATCGTCGAAAGAAAAGGCAGAAAAATAATGTGGAGCATTTTCACCATTTTCACCGAGGACCCGGTTATTACTGCGTGATAATGACCGGGTTGGGAAATGACCGCTGGTAATGGGCCTCGCCTTCAGCTCAATCCATTACCAGCGGTCATAATCCCCCAACCTGGTTATTATCACGCAGTAATAACCGGGACCTAGGAGAGTTGCTGGCTTCTGATTGGTCGAGACTCGATCACGTGGATTGCATTATCATGTAGTTATTGTCAGGCCTTCAAGAAGAAGCGAATAACTGTCCCCTGAACCAGCATTAATTATGTGATAACAGTGCGATTGCCCGGTTATTACTGCGTGATAATGACCGGGTTGGGGGATGACCGCTGGTAATGGATCGTGAAAAATGGTGAAAATGCTCCACATTTCGTGACTTTTCTTTCGACGATATTTCCAGTGTTTTGTTTTCATGTTCAGGGGCCATATTTTAGCTTAGGCATGGTACCCTGTCTCTTCAATATGTGTTGTTATTATCACTCATAATTTGAGACCAGACTAGCTGACTACTGATGCCCACCGTGCATAGCAACGCGCTAGCGTTAACATACGACACGCGCATTTTGAAAAATGCCGCGCGTATAAATACAAACGTTCTACGCGTACATTTATAGCGCACAGTATCAATATTTTGATACTGTAGGACTGTTGCATTCGGCCAATCATTGCCTTACATGATATTTGATTAATGCTGGTTCAGGGGACATTTATTCGCTTCTTCTTGAAAGCCTGGCAATTACTAAGGGAATAAATGTGTGTTCGAGAGGTTTTAATCACTCTGTTTAATACCGCTTGGAGTCTGGGTGCTGATAATTACCCGAGCCGAAGGCGAGGGTAATTATCAGCACAAAGACTCCAAGCGGTATTAAACAGAGTGATTAATACCGACCGAACACACATTTATTCCATTCATAAATACCTATTTGTAAAATTCAGCCAAAAAGCCCCGAAAATCACGGAAAATTGTCGCAAGTAAATTTTGGTGTTTCGTCAATCTGTGTGTTTTCCCCTATCCATGTTTACGGGCCACTGTCAAATGACATGTTTCCGCCTCTGTCGCTCTACACAATACATGCAATAAAGCGTATTTACTATGAACCAGACTAAATAGCCATCGCTGCATTGGCAACCTCGTTCCCAGAGTGTCGAGCTGTACGCTATTTTCACATGAACTTTTCAGGCTCGGTCAAGAGGTTTGCATTTATTGCTATTTTTTTCAATGGTTTTAAATTACAATTTATTTAAAAATGGTTTTAAATATAATTATTTTCTCATCCTAGATTCCCTGATCTCCGAAACCCACCTTTTTGGGGGGAACAACAATTTATATTCTTTCACAAAAGTAAATAACTCTAGAAATTATGACGTCACAACAAAAATAGCGCCGAGAAAGCAGACGATATTTTTACATCAACTTTTCAGGCTTTGCCAAGAAGATAATATTTATTAATCCATCTTATATGGATTTAAATTACAACTCATTTAAAAAAGGGTTTAAACATAATTGTTCTCTTTACCCCAAATTTCCCCGAGCTTCATAACCCACCCACTTTCGGGGCAACAATTTAGCTTCTTTGATTGAAATAAATATTTATCGAAAATGTGACGTCACTCCAAGTAAGGATTGACGCGCAACCAGTCACGCAACTATCGCGCAACGTCGAGGTAGGAATAATGTTGTCCATATGCAGAGGCTACTTTTGTTGCCAACTGGTTTTAAACACTTCTAGCCATGTCTTTATCGTCCGTTTAATACCGGCCACGTGACGGGCTCTCGACCAATAGGAATGCCTAAACTGTCCCAGGTATTTATGAATACTTGATAATGCACTCCACGTGATCGAGTCTCGACCAATCAGAAGCCAGCAACTCTCCTAGGTTAGGGTTAGCCTTCGGCTCAGCCTCGACTCCATGGGCGCGTGCGCGTTTCTTCACTAACTCCTGGCCGTGAGGAATGCGTAAACGACGCTGACTGGCTATTCAGTGCGTATTGCGCGCGTATTTCGTAAACTGCACGCCATGAATGTAATGCGCGCGCTTGTTCGTGAACGCACGTCACGTAGGATTTTTTTTTTATTCTGCGCCTTACCTGTACAAAATGGAATTTGGATGCCTTGTTTTTGTGCCCCCAAACTGTATCTAACGTTAAAGATTGATGACAGATAGAGGTACGTTTAAATTAGACAATGCCAGGGGTTAAGATCGCGCAAGGCACGGTGATAAAACATGGCGCAGCAAGATCGTAGCCAAGGTAACGAGGTTGGCTTCTCGTTTAATCTTCTCCTACCCAAAGCATGTTCCGACTTCTCAACTAATTAAACAGCTGCACTGGCTTCCAATTGTAACCGGGGAGAGTGGCAGCAAAGATAGAAGATACATGGACAGCTTGACCACTCTCTACCCAACCGAGCGGTTACCACAAAACAAGAAATACAATTGGGTGTGGAAGCAAAGATTCGTGTGTCTACAAATATATTATTTAAACAATTTAAGGAATATTCACAAAATACTTGATTTATTAAAAAATAGAGACAATGAAGTATATACAACAAATGTGACTATAAGAAAAACGACAAATATCGATGTGGCTATAAGAAACGACAGTCAAAGGGAATGTTTTGTAGACTGGTATCCAGATATCTGAAATAATAAGATGCACAAATAATTGTTGAGAAATAATATTTTTCAATGATAATTTCCGATTTAGTGAAAACAAGAATAATATTTATAAAACTATTACTATTTTCAAAGTACTTGTATTTGTATAAAGTGGCCACGATAATTAAAGCTTTATGTGAGTTTGGTTTTGTTTTAACATTCAGCAAACACTGAGTAACTAAGCGTTCTAACATTTATCAATACACATTATAATAAAGATAATTGTAGTTGTTTTTCCAAAACTATACGAATAAAACACAAGTCTTGAACTACTCACCACTTGGGGTAAGCCCATGCCATCACCGCCATCCAGGAATAGAAAATAATTGCAAGGTAACTGTGGCTGCTTGCAAATGCACTGGCTGCTTGGCTAGCTAGTATTGATGGTCCTCACCGCAAAGTGAGTTTTTCAAAAACAACTGACATTTGCAATTCACTGAAGAGGAAAACTTACCGAAGTATGACTGAGATTATTCAAATTACATTGTGCACAAACAGTTCGTTAAACTTTCGTTTAAATCTGGTGACTCAGCATTCCTTGCTTAAAGTAGCGCGCGTAAAATAAAAAGTCATCCTATACAGTACTAACAAGTTTAGTTGGCCACAAGAGGGCGCTACGGCTCTGGACACGGCTAGCTACGAGCGCGCCAGGTGGGCATTATTTACACAAACGACACACGGACATGACAAGACTTGTACACATCACACAGGATTATAACGGTATTGTATTTACAAAACTATAAATCATATTGTTTAAGGGACCTGTTGGGTTTGGTGTAAAAACTGAACTGGTCACACAATAGAGAAACGAATCATGTATAAAACGGCCTTAAACATTTACAAATGTATTTCCGGTATTTTTCCCACGTACTTTTTCCAGTTAAATAGATACCAAGCAAACAAGGGCCAACTTAAGCCCTTTTCACACTGCAGAGCCAATCCCCGGGAAATAAATCCCCGGGAAATTCCCGGGTATTTTTTACCCCACCAACACCCCAGGAACCGTTCACACTAGACCCATTTGGTAACTCCCGGGGACACTATTTCCCGAGAATATGCACGGTCGATTCACACTGGCCATCAAACCCCGGGAAATGTGTAAACTGAGGGCGCGTGGCATGGGTCGACGATAATACACACTGGGCCACGCCTCATGCGGATAAGAAAATAGAAGACTGGTACCTAACCACACGGGACATTAGAAATACACGTACACGAGAAGGAAGCTAACACAGTCTTGTTCACGACACTTCTTTTATTAAATATTAAAACCATTAATTTTGCTCATATTCTTTAAAATTAAATTATTTGTATAATTTTCAAACGTTATTATTTGTCTTTTGTACTTAACTGTAAATATATTTACGACAAGTTTGAAAGGTAGTTCATTACAATTACTAAGTCACCGCGCGAATTATTTGGCTCGCTATTTGTGACCCTGTGACCTTTCGAGATTACCCGTGGACGCAAAAAGGTGGGGTAAGTTCAAACCCTGCGACGTTCACACTAGTTGCTTTTCCCCGGGAAAAACGTTAAACCCCGGGGATTTCTCCTTTAACCCTACTCCCGAGCAGGGGTAAATATTTCCCGGGGAAAAGCAGTTTCCCGGGAATTTCTTTGGCAGTGTGAACAGACCGACCGAAATTCCCCGGCAATTCCCCGGGGAATTGCCGGGGAAATCGTCTAGTGTGAAAGGGGCTTTACACTCCCAGGGTAACGTCTACATTCCACGAACCACCAGCAAATCAGGAGACAGGACCTTTTCAATCGCAGGCCCCAGGATGTGGAATTCCATTCCACACCCCATCAAATATTCTAGCTCCGTGGCCAAGTTTAAAGGGTTATTAAAGACATATTTGTTTAATCTGTAAATTCCTTGTCAGACCTGACTTCCGCGTGCTCCTTGAGTTGCTATCGCTGGGCTCTCTTGTTGAATGCTGTGGGCTGGGTCTGGCAGTGGTCTTTCCATTACGTTATTATATCGATGTCATCGTTGTATTTGCTTGGTCACTTTCTAAGCGCCTTGTAACCCTAAGAAAAGGCGCTTTATAAATGTTGATATTATTATTACCTAATGTTACAGAAGAGTTTGTTCCAAAGTAAATATCCTCCATGTTGGTTGGAAAAGCAACAGGTCTGGAAAGCATTAGTGTTAAAATGATCAAAATTGCTTCACCTTATATCATTAAATCTTTAACTCGTATTTTTAACATGTCTATAAGATGTGAGCGATACGCTAAACATTTGAAACATGCTTTAGTAACACCAATTCACAAGGGGTGAGATAAATATAGTACATATAACTATTTGCACCATCGTCGACGTTGAGGGCTGCGTAAGATGGATGTCTTTGTGACTGCTCCGGATTGTTTTGTGTGTGTTTTTGTTTTTTGGTTTGTTTTCTCGGCTAGCGTCAACCACCCCATTGCAAGTCGATGATTGGGGCAAAGGCATTATTGTATGGTGTTCTAAAACAGACAGGCAACGTCGTGGTTCAACTTTCAAAACGTCGTGGTTCAACTTTCTAAACGCCGTACTTTAACTTTCCAAACTTCGTACTAGTGTTATTTCGTTTTAGACGGGTTCATACGACACGGTAAACGGTGTACGTCTCCTATTCAATCAAAAGCCGTGCAAAACAATACGGCCCTCCCACCGGGGCCCCGTCCAGTCGTTGGCCAGGTGACGACCGGTCGTCACATTAGGCTTTTGTTATTAGTACCGCAAAGATAATTGTTACATATTCAGCATGACCTAATTTATTTAAATTAAGGAAGCTTTGTATGCGGTTTGTTATGACAACATGTACAGGGTACTAGCGAAGATGCTCATCTAGCCGTGGAATGTTTTGTCTTTGCTCAGTTGTTATGGCTTGTATCGCGCCCGTTGTAGCCAGCCGGAAATTTAATTAGCCTTGTCAAACGCACCCCTACAAGGATAGGCCATTGGTAGACATTTCCATTCATTTGGGTTTGATGAAAGCCTGGAAATAGGAGAAGGTGAGATGGATGAGATGGGGGATTGGCGGGCGGGGGGGGGGGGGGGGGGGGGCTAACTTTTCGCGTTTAATCTGATCTTATTTGATAATAATAATACTTTTATATTGAGGCAAATGTACACATCAATCTAGGCCTCAAAACTAGCTAGATAATACGTGAACCACAAGGTGTATAAGGTGGGAATCACACCGCCGCTGCCACACAAGGCGAGAAAAGTAACCCCAGTGCAAAGTTCACTCCTCAATGGTTAGAAATACATATATGTGGATAAATTATGTAATGGCTAAAGTGAGACAGCCTAATAAATGTGACCCACCACCCCAAAACCAGGCTAAAGTCGAAATTTTTCATATGAGAGATTTTTATACCATTGTATTGCTAGCGTTTTAAGCTTTAAAATGATACATCACATGCACCAGTACCGCTATGGAATGAAAAGTAACGACGCTTCAAAAAGTGGTATTTGTTGCCATTCGCGGCAACAAGTTTGCTCAATTTGAGTAATAGCAACGACAACAAAAATCAGGAGAAGGCCGATATTATCACTTTCGATGATTTTTTAAAAGGTTTAAACATGAACGGCCTATAAATTAGAGTTTTAACTAACGATTTATGAAGAAAAAAACAATCAACCGGCAACACATTTTTGTGTGTACAATGCCATATCTCGAAATGGCATTTGCCGACTTACGCCGGGTTTTGGCCTGGTGGGTCACAAATATGCCTGACGGCATAACTTGGCACTGTATGCAGTGGTCTATGGTCTATTTAAGGAAAATAGCAAGGTTTTTATTTTAGCAAGTTGCTTTCAATTAAAAAAATTGTCCGATTTATGTACAACTTTTTGAAACATGAAACAAACTTGGTCGACACATTTTAAAAGCATCATGTAATGACAAACAAGCAAGTTTATAACACACACACCTAGCTGGTACTCTACTCCATAAGTTTCGCTGTTTGCTTGCCATACAATCACAGTGTTTTCAGGACGTCAACAAGGTTTATCTATAAGTTACGATTCCACCCATGCTAGCAGGTGCCGCCCGAAGCGCGGCATCCCCCAGTTGTTATAAAACCCTCACAAATTTGCTCCGGTATCTACCCATGGTGATGATATTTAAATTCGGTTGTGCTAGTTCAGTGTCGAACCGTAGTACCTTATGTTGTTATTTATTGGGCGTTCATCTCATCCAGTCTGTGGTCTCTATAGTTGTAACGAGTCACTGATTTTTGTGACTCGAGTCGATCGAGTCAAGCCATTTTAAAGAAGTGACTCGAGTCCAGTTATGAGGTCATGATTGGCCGAGTACAGTCGAGTCAATAATCGAGTCTTGTCAATTCGAGTCACCATAGTTTGAACACTATGTAATAAAATAATAAAGATAAGCGAAAAAGACATGAGTATCACGGTAACAACATCGACCTCCGTACAATACGTGCACACGAAAAAGGGGGGGGGGGGGGGGTGAACATTGTGCACACCATGCATACATGGCTCAAGGTATGTAGGCGGGGGGTCGAAACCAATGCAAATCGAAAAGGTGTCAAACCAATGCGTATACGTACGCAAACCAAAAAATATGTACTTCATTGTAAAATCATTGTACTTTCTTATATTAATAATACCTATCAGGACCAGCGTTTATGCATCGAACATTTTTACAACACTACCCTTCAGCTCAACCATTTAGATTTGTTCCAAACGCCATCGCGAGTAAATGCCTTGAAGGGTACCTGAAATTCAAAACTTTAGTATGGCGAAATAAAGGCTTTAATAACGCTAATAACTGCAAACAAGTCATATTTGTTTATGTTCTTCTTCTTCCATATAAGTGCAAACTTCACGATGTGAAGATCAACGCACTGCCAGGAACACCGGGGCAAACCCCTTCTCTTAGCGATAAGTGTTACTGGGATCTTTTACGTGCATTATAATGATTATTATTATACAATACACGGGACCTCCAGCTTTACGTCTCATCCGAAAGACGAAGCAATAGTGGTTTCAGTGCCTTGCTTAAGGACACAGGTGTCGAGACCGAGATTCGAACTCACGCTCTGCGGAACAGAAAACCGGGTTCTTAACCGCTCGGCCACGAGACCCTAAATGAAAAGCAATATGCACCGTGCCCCCCGCCCACAAAATATGACGTCACGGTAAGAAAAAAGCATGGCTAAGTAGATAATTATACACCATTTACAAGCATAAAGAAAACAAAGAACTACTTAATTATTATTAAATGACTCGCCTTGCCTCGTTCAAGCTTTTTCCTATCCAGTATTGTGACCGTCGCGGTCTCTTGTTCTTTTTATTACGTTAGTTCATCTGTTCTAGCTGCCTTTCTTCCTATCCAGTCTTCTGACCGTTGCGGTCTCTTGTACTTTTTTAATCCGTCAGTTCGCCTCGTTCAAGCTTTGTTCCTATCTTGTCTTCATATCGTCGTAGTCTCTTGTTCTTTTTTAATCCGTCAGTTCGCCTCGTTCAAGCTTTGTTTCTTATCCAGTCTTGTGACCGTCGCGGTCTTTTGTAAATGTAAATCCTTCAGTTCGCCTCGTTCTAGCTTTCTTCCTATCCAGTCTTCTGACCGTCTTGTGAATAAACATTTTCCCATTTAAAACAAATTCAACAGTGAAAATGTATTAGAAGGCCTTTGTTCAAGCAATAATTGTAATAAAATAAAGACATATTGGAGGGTGTTAAGGGGGTATACACTTGGTAGCGCGCCGTTTTTGTGTGAGAGTATAGTCTGAGAGCTTGCCCCTCATGTATTATTCTTAACATTAACAGAGATAAGGCCCTTCAATCGCCGGAGGAATTACTTTCTGACCTGAGCTGTCTTTTGAGAGCACAACATAATGAAACATTTGCTTTTTCCCGTGCGCTGTACCCAGCACGATATGAGACCGAGGATACTTCCCCCTTAGTCCAATATATTGCTTCATACGTTTTGTGCATTGCTTTTCTTCATTGTGTTGGTTGTTTGCTTTTTAGCGTCGCCACTGTTGTGCTTAAATCAACCAACAATAAAACGCCTTATGACCAGTCTTGTCCTCCTTGTGTACCAGCACATTCTCACTTAAGACCCACGTGGATGGTCTCAGGAATTTGAAATGTGGCGTGAAAGTTAATAATGCAATAGTCGAATTCATTAGTAAAAAATATGCAAACACTGGGCGTGTTTCTAGCTCGGTACCGGCACATGATTGGAGCAGCATCAGTATACCGGGTCTATTGTCCACCTTGGCTTTTGATTGGATATTATACGTTGTCGTCTCGACACGTATTTTGAACGGTCTAAAACGAAAGAACACTACTTCAACTTTCAAAACGTCGTGGTGCAACTTTTAAAACGTCGTACTTCAACTTTCAAAACGTCGTGGTTCAACTTTCAAAACGTCGTGGTTCAACTTTCGTCAAAACGTCGTACTTCAACTTTCAAAACGTCGTGCGCTTTTACCTGACTCAAGGTAGCCGCGTATTCGGCCGGATTTCTGGCCGCCGATTCAGTCACGCATTCACAAAAAGCCGAAAAATAAGTTAATACATGCTGCAAAAGGTGATGCATTTTCCAAAAGGCTTATTCAAAGAATTCTTCAACATAAACCGTAAATAACAATACTTTTTCAAACCCTTTCAAACCATACAACATACTAGCCACACTTGTTTAACCTTTCCTCTGTAATTTTGATGAACAATAACAGTTAAATTAGCTGCCTAATGGAAGTAATCCTACTTCAAGTTATTTGTATAGATTGGGAAATGAGAATGCAACATGTAAAACAAAATATACCTCACATGTTATCATAATCTCATACTTCTATTTTATAATCTACAAGATAATGCAACTGGGCAAACTTAATGTTAAGTAACTTAATTACTGCCTAAAGGCTGGTTCATACTCGGCGCGAAAGCAAACGCGAACGCGAATTTGTGACGTCAGGGGAAGTTTTCCCGATGCGAAATCGCAAAAGTTGAACACATTTCAACTTGGGCGATGTATTCGCAGCAAATGCTTCGTGACGTCAAATTCGTATCGCAATCGCTTTCGCGTGAAATATGAACCGGCCTTAATTAGCCTG
The DNA here is from genome assembly GCA_037893245.1 of Crossaster papposus. Lineage (NCBI taxonomy): Eukaryota > Metazoa > Echinodermata > Asteroidea > Velatida > Solasteridae > Crossaster > Crossaster papposus. The sequence goes on along the minus strand of JBAIAA010000002.1, from coordinate 355,675 downwards.
ATAAATAAATCCCTTTTTCAATGCAGTATTGTAATGCGTTTTTCGGCAGCGAATATATCTGCCTCTTTAAAACAAAGTGTACCTCACATCCGTTATTTAAACCTCATATTTGTATTTCATGATCCACGAGATCATGCTTCTGGGCACACGGGTATAGGCTTCAGCCGAACAGTAATTAGTGCACTCGCACTCGGTTGGGCTTATTTGTGATATTCTCGGTGATTCAGTTTCGTCAATCAACAATTTCAAAAATTAATTTCACCACGCCAGATTTTATGAGAACTGTTACTTCATTTAATAACATAACAGCTCCTCAACTAAGTTTTGTATCATTAGATGGATCCTAGTAGTTTGTCAGCTTAGATCGTGAGGTAAAAGACGGTTTCAGACCATGTACATAATTGTTTTTATTTCCACCTAATATCGCCCCATAATTCTTTGCGATAGCACACTTGGGTCAAATGCAAGTTACTAAGGTCGCATGCAAATAAGCAGATATTATCAAAACTACATAAAATGTAAACAAAGGTTATATGTCAAAATTAGCATATAAAAGAATCTTGGAAACTTCGTACTGCCACTCGTGCTTGAAAGAACACTTGCCAGACAGAAAGTGTGGGGCACGGAAAGATTGTCCTTGCAGGTGTGCTTTACAGGAATGTACAATTGCAATTAATGTGGCAAAAGGAAAAGAAAGTAAAGCAATGATAAAAGCAGGTCTTTAATTTGTAAAACCACACTGTTGCCGTATTGTTTGAAATTTCTATAAGTAGAATTACTTCCATTAAGCAGCTAATTTGACTGTAATTTGTCATCAAAATTACAGGAAAATTTAAACAAGTGTGGCTTATGTTATATGATTTGAAATGGTTTAAAAACAAAAACAATTGAAAAATTCTTTGAATGAAATGACCTAAACCTTTAAAAAAAATGCATCACCTTTTGCAGGATATATTATATATTTGTCGGCTTTTGGTAACAAAAATGTATGGCTGAATCCGCGGCCAAAAATCCAGCCGAATACGTGGCTACCTTGAGCCAGGTAAAAGCGCGCGAAAGTTGAACCACGACGTTAATTGAAAGTTGAAGTACGACGTTTTGAAAGTTGAACCACGACGTTAATTGAAAGTTGAAGTACGACGTTTTGAAAGTTAAACCACGACGTTTTAAAAGTTGAACCACGACGTTTTGAAAGTTGAAGTACGACGTTTTGAAAGTTAAACCACGACGTTTTGAAAGTTGAACCACGACGTTTTGAAAGTTGAACCACGACGTTTGAAAGTTGAAGTACGACGTTTTGAAAGTTAAACCACGATGTTGCCTGTCCGTTTTAGAATACCATATTATTGTGCTGGGTATTAATTACTTCCTTTTAAAGTCGATCCAGAAATCTGGTAGGGTGAATTTCAGGTAAAAAAGAAGTATTTAAAGAAGTATTTGTTTTGGACGTTCATAGGGTCGTTAGGGAGGCAGGCGTGTTCGTTATAATATGTTAGTCGCTACGCGCACGTTCGTGGCATTTTTTTCAGCCTTTGTGTTAGGGCGTTAGTACGTGACCCGTTTTAAGCTGTTCCCTCTCCTATTGTTGTTGAGCGTTCAAACGTTCCAGTTCGTGACTTAGGAAACGCCTTGATTTTCAGACTCGCGCTACACGAGGCGGCTGTGCGGCCTGGACCGCACGGGCTTATTCGATATACGATTATTTCGTCGGGGATGGAGTCGGGTCTAGCCTTAACTGAGGTAACAATTAAGCAAATAAACTAAATTAAATGATATTTGTGAGTTAAAATGTTTTGTCCCTCTTTAGGGGGAGACTCAGGTATTCATGCAGGCCTACATAAAATATCCCAAGATATTTATCGATATAATATCTACTTTATTTCTGGGTTTCCCAGCCTGGGGCCCGAACGAGGAAAAGCACGCGGGCCCGACATTCCGGCCGAGTTTTGTCTTGCAGACATTGATATCTACATTAATATCCATGGTAATGAAAATAATGGCGGGACCTCAGAATTTCTGCAAAATTACCAATAATAATAATAATAACAATAATATTAATAATAATAATAATAAACGGGTGTTCTCGGACGATGGACAAGTGGCGCCAATGTGCCCCCTTTAGGATACGCGGGTGGTTACGCTTGTGGTTATTTTATGTGGAGTTTATTCTTAACCATGTTCAAGGAGTTTCTTCATTTTGTCATTTTCGGTTTAAGTTAGGAGGGTGGCACTATCTCTAAATACCAGTTTGCTTCCCTTTTATATTAACAAATAGGAGAAGACGGATGCCTACCAAGCCATAGACAGCTTGGCCAGTGCTTTATTCAAGGGTTTGTGCACTGCATTTAAAGTGTCGCCCAAATGTTTCCAGCAACTTGTTAAGGATGGCTCGGAAGAAATCGATCAGCTTCGGGCACTCGAACAGCGCTGGATAGAGCACATTTTGGCTTTGGCACCAAATAGAGGGCAGCGCCAAAATTTGGAGAAAATGCTGCAGCGGATTGAAGCAGGCCCCTTACACCAGGTGTGCAGTAGCCCCGCAAAGAAACCCAGGATGCAAGTTGACGCACCCCCTGAGCCTGCAGCCGCATCATCCTCGCAAGGGGACGACGCAGGTCCCAGCACATCGGGCGGAGCGACGGAGGCTCTTTAATTAGCGTCTCCGAAAACGTCTCGGGTAAAGACTAGATTAATGCCCGCTTATGTTTTTAGTACAGAACGGGCCTCTTGAATTGTGGATATAATTTGTTATTTGTGTTTCAGAGGACAGCTCTCTAAAAGGAAATATATTTTATAAGGGGGCGGGCCTCTGGATGTTAAAATGCAAAACATCTTTTGTCATTTGTTGTTTGGAGGACAAGCCTCTGAAAGGAAACATGTTTTGCCAGAGGACGGGCCTCTGGGTGTTAAAATCCTTAATTAATTTTAACATTTGTGATTTTGGAGGACGGGCATCCGAGAAGAAAATGTATTATCAGAGGACGGGTACTTGACAGGGCCAGGACACGGACATAGCTGCTTCAGACATTGAGAACTGAGTGGGGCAGAGTCCAGCCACAATCTATCCAAGGACTGGCAGGCAGTATGCGCCGACGATGCACGGCCTGTATCCAAATCAATAGTGGCCACACACGCTATTGAAGGGGACTGACATTGCACCCTCTTCTGTTCTTTACTGTAGAACAAACTGATTAGATGGTGAATCTTGGTCAAAAAAATTGACATGTCATCAATAAAATGTCAATGTTTTAATTAGCAATTGTTGGTTTGTTCTATTTTGAACATTTTTTTTAAAGTGGTAAGTTTCTTTTGCGTTTCAGTATATGTTGGCATTCGTGGTTCAGAGGACGGGCCTCTGAAACTGGGAAAAGTATTTCATCAGAGGAAGGATCTCTGAAAAAAATAAAATAAGTAATACAACTCCGAAGATCGTGGTTTAGCCGAGGATTGGCTTTTGGGCCGTTGTTTTGGAAATACATTTTTGTTTTACCATATAGGAAATGTATAGTTAGTTTATTCCTAGGTTGGGCCTTTTGGTTTAGATGTTAGGCCTCTGATAAAGAGGAAATATGCTGCAGAAACGGCCTTTGGGGTACTAATTGCGCTTGTTCCATGCACATACAGGCAAAGTCGGCTTCAGAAGTTCACAAGGCGCCACGACTGCACCTGCTTATGCCCCGCTTTCACTTACGCTACGAATATCCCGAATATTTGTCCGGTTCGTAGATAATTCTCAAACGTTTCTTGCAGCTCTTCAATGATTCTTAGTTGATTCCTAATCATTCGTACAGTTTGCGTGAGTTCGTCGAGCCGCCACAAACGTTTTTGTTTGGCCAAACATTTCGTGCTTGGGAGGGTTCACGAATTTCAATTTCGTAGATGTATCGTAAACACTTCGCCATTCGTGATTTCGTGTATCCCTCAAATTCGTGGGCCCACGCCGAAAACACCCCGAAAAAGGCACGAATGTCCCGTATGTACGAATCAAGTACCAATCGGTCACAAATCGGCCACGAATCAGGTCCGATTTTCGTGGCTATATAAAGCGGCGCCGAACTGATCAGGTCATAACAGTTCCCGTAGTGCTGCAGTACACGTCTCGACGAATTTCAAGAACTATCAAGAACTCTACAATGCCACGAAGGACATGGAAGGCGTGGAAGGACCTGGCCAACAAGATGGGCAAGGAGGTCAAGGCCCTGACCACCTTCTTTGAAAGCATCAGGACATAGATTGGCAAGCTGAGACGGACCAAGGGTGGCCAGGCAAGTAAGGATTTCACTGAGAGGCAGCATTGGATCTGGAACCGTCTCCAGTTCCTGATTCCGCACATCTGCCAGGTCACGAATAGGAACGTGCAGAGCCTCAAGGCTGCTACCACCTTGCCGGACCTGGGAGATCCAGAGGACAATGACCAGGACGTGAACCAGCAGGAACCGACTGTGACCACGCCACCGCGCACCATTACCCAAAGGGCCATCATCACCAAGGCCAGCACCTCCAGAGGTGGCAAAGGAAAGGTGAGAGGACCAGCCATGGAGCTTGAAGGTGACTTTGTCGTGGAGATTGCCAGCTCGAAGGAGAGACAGGAGAAGCTGCTCTAGATCCCCCCCCCCCCCCCCCCCCTCGTTCCTGGTGTGCCATTTCCGGACCGCCTCAATTTTGAAAAGTACTTGGGGAATGCCTTTCAGCACAATGCTAGGTTCCCTCTGTCGTGCGATCCGTTACGAAAGCCACGATTGGCCATTCGTAGCTGATGGTGGAATTTTTTTTTCCTTTTCTGAAATTTCACGTTTGAATACTAGTAGATGCGAGTCGATACGTTCTGGTATGATTTGGTGCGCTTGGATGCGATATAGTCACGATTGGTCAATTTCAGGTGACACGATCTATCCTGATCTGGTCTCCCGTTCAGATACGATCAGACACGTTCCGATAGGATTGTCCCGATTGAGTCCACGATTGGGTCCCGATCTGATACGATCAGCACGATCGGGGTCCCCGATTTGGGACGATCTGGTACGTTCCCATACGTTCCGATACTTTCCGATACGTTTCAATACGATAATCACAAATCGATGCGTTCTGTTGCGATCGGATACGATTGTGGTCGCGATATGTCTTCGAGAGTGATCACGATTTGAGCCACAATTGGATCCCGACGGGTATATATACAGCCCGACTTACCATAAACTTTAATTTTTCTTGAACTTCTACAAAGTGAAGACTACAAACCACAATCAGATCGCAGCGCATTTCAACAGAGGCAGTATTTGTTCTGTCCAAGGTTGATCCTGATCACTACGATTTGGAAGCACGATTAGATGCGATCTGCCACGCTTTGTTACGATCCATTACGATAATCAAGATTGAAAATTATTCGTGTTGATCGTAGAAAATGTTTGAACTGTCAACATTTGTCTACGATCAACACGATTGCCACGACTGACCTCAAGATCTGATAAGATCTGATAGGATCACCACGATTACTACACGGTTAAGACCACGATTTCAATCGTGGCGCGAATCGTGATAGCGGGAACCTAGCATAAAGTAGTATTTAAACTCTTTAGTGAGTTTGTCCATTTCTTGTATGCCGTTCATGTACTGCCAAGATCTGTTACGATCCTCCCGATGTGTTCAACATTTTTGAAACTGTTAATTTTATAAAATACTGGTTTTACCTCGTTCGCGATATTTACCTCGAGACTAGACTACGTGAGATAGCGCGGCGTGACCAAGCGAGTTCATTGTGCTGCTGGACCTTGCGACGTTCGGACGTGACTATAACAATCATCCCTGGCGAATAGCCCTTGCACGCTATTAGTTATTAGCTATTAGCAAACTAAATGCACAGCATGGCTGGACAACCGGTAGAGCACGGCGAGTTAACCCTGAACCCGGAGGATAAAAAACTGATTGCTCTCCTCGCACCTCAATCTTGTAGTCTGATAGACCTGAGGGCTCAGGGTTTCCTGACATGTTCTTTCAGTTTCCACCCGCGCAAACTGTTGGTAGCCATGAATGGCGCACAAAACGGGTAATACAGTCAGTACAAAAGAGAAGTTTCCTTGACGAGTCACAGTTGGATAATTCCGATAGTGTATTAACGTGTTCTCCGGACGTAATAGCTTTAGGCCAAATTATAAAAAACGCAGTGGAGTCGGTGTAGGTGAAAATTACTAAGCAACTCCAAGGATTGACCAGTATTATGTCCATGTCTAATGACCATGCTAATATCGAATTAGCTCACAAAGGCGAGTGGCTGGGACTAACAAACAAGCGACAAAAACTGGATAGCCATTATGACCACGAGTCTAGTGTGGCAAGATTACTTGAGGAAACAAACCCTAATATACCCTGCACAACTGCTGAAACAACAGATAATTCTGAACCCAATTCTGAACTACTGACGCTGACGCATATTGCCCAGAATTTTCAGATAGATGAACAAACTTCGGATGCTGTACATGTGCAGTTAGCATTCATAGCTAATGCTATAATGCGGGACAAATTGTCCAAAGACAAATTAAAAGAAATGTATACAAACTACAACAGAACAAAGAACTGTGAAAAGGTAGTTCCCACAAAAGAGAACAAACTCATTTGGGACAATATGTTGAGCAGTACCCGCTCCCAGGATGTGAAACATCCACCATTAGGCCAGTTGTGCCCGTGCTTCATCTTTCGGAGCAATTGCTTCAAGCATCCAAAAATAAGGAGCTTGACATAGCTTGACATAAAACCTTTGCTGCGTAATGCAACAGATGCGATTGCACTAATGGCTAATGCCAATTATCGGTTGAATATGCGACGCCGAAAATTTATCAAGCATGATATCAATTCTAACTTTAAACATCAATTACCGTAAAAATCAAAATTGAATCTTTTACAGTTGATTTTATATTGATTTTCAAAGATTAAATCTATAAATCATTGACGTCATCGTGACGCCATTAAAAGAAAACTTGAGAGCTGTCTGAACTTAAAGCAAAAACATGAATTATATCTATCGCGGTTGATTTTTTCAGCAATTATTTAATGTTTACAGATCTTGTCATTGTAACTGCCGGCCTAGTGACGTCATATTTTGTTTTCTCCGCCAACTTGTTCCTAACATGAAGCCGATTATATACACCAGTTATAAAGGGATTTGAGCAAACTTCGCCACATACATTTTTTAACCTGCCGCTAGGGGGCGCTGTAACATGTTATGACGTCACCGGTAATTTTTTTGAAAAGCACTAACTAGCCAGAGACTAACACCGTTGAAAGTAAGTTTATATTATTTTCCACTTTCAAATTATAAAGCACTTTCGGTTTCGACCGAAAGAAAGGGGTCACGTTATTTTACGCACACGAGATAAATTCAAGATTCTTCGTTAATCTATCAATCCCCACAAACTTCAAGTCCCGGTCTTTCGTGGTTGATTTTGTATTGGTTTTCAAAGATTAAATATATTGCACCTTTAAGATGACGTAACATGTCACGTGATGACGTCATCGTGACATCCGAGTTTTAGGCACTAGTCCAGTATGAGTTCTGAGTATGTGCAAAGTCTGTTTAATGACAAAAGTTTAAGAAGAATAAGGAGAAGAAGAAGAAGAAGATTTCTTCTTCTAAAGCCGGATCGTTAAATGACGTTCCAAGTATCTGGGATGATATTTTAGCGGAGTCGCCCAATAAGGAGAAAGTTTTGGCCTATCTTCATCACGGGGTCAGCCTTTACAATTTCTGTCAACCATTCAGTGGTCAATATAGGGGAAGAAGCTCTCTTCCGATGTGCCCCCTGACTATATGTTCTTTCTATCTTACCTATTTGTCGGGGTTATGTAGATTTCATCTGCTCCACAATCACCGTACCAAACGCCTTATGGAAGGATCTATTGATCTCCTCGGCAGGGTCGGGGAAGTAGAGCCGACGAGGTGTGTAAATGCACTCACAGTGGAGCCTAAGAAGCCGCGTCTTGTTCTGTCCACGAAGGGGCCCAATAGACCACAGGGCATGGCCGATTATCTTGCACCTTCTTGACGCATATCGTGAATCTATATAAATTTTACTTTAAACTACTTAGGAAGTTGTTGGGAATCTCACAAATAAAATCCCCAAACGGTCTGCGAACCAGTACTCGATAAAATCTCCATTTAAAATTCATGTTTTCCCAGTTTCGATGCTAAAAAAATGCCCAGTGAACAATTACGTCATTATTTTCCAACGACCAATCAACGAGGCCCTTCTGTCGTGGTGCAGCACGTTTGTGCGAATAGTGGGAAAATGGACCGATAGCGGGCGTTGTAAAATAGAGCGAGTGTAGGCGCTGTTGACACGAGCTGCTCAGATGATAGCGATTTGAAAACGAAAAAGTGTATTATGCACGGTTCAGATGCAGATTCGAGGGTTTTGTTGTTCTCTGAAAAGAGTTTAAAATCATTCCACGCTTGTGCCGGTAGGTGGAAGAATGTACCCAAGCAGAAATCGCTGAAAAAGCGGAAATAATCATATCGGCATTCCAATCGTACATGCACTAGTTGATGTACCGCCGGAATCATTGTCAACAGTACGTGATGTACATGTAGTTGAGTAAAGGCCGTTAAAAAAATAGAACAGAGGTGGAGTTTGGACAAAAAGACCCGAACAACTGTCCTTGACAAACTTTCACAATGCCAGACGCTAACTGCAGGAAAGCTTCTGGAAGCAGCGAGGGGAAAAAAAGATCAGTGGCTGCTCTCATAGATCGAGGGGAAGGATCTTGCCACCACAGAAACATTGTATCACACAGTCTGCTTTCCATCCGACTCTCCTTAATACAAACTCAGCTGGAAATGGGCAAAATGTTTGTTATAACAGAATTGTGTATTAAATGTAAATCGGTACGAGTTGTTGTTCACCCACTCACATGTACATTGTTAAAGACATGGACAAATTTCAGTTTTACCGTCACGAATAAACATTAAGCCCCCCCCAAAAAAACAAAAAACAAAAAAAAAATTAAAATAAAAATAAAAAAAATTAAACAATTATAATAAACAAATCAAACAATAACAATAAAAAATGACACTCTATTAAAAAGTTCAAAATATGGCAATGATAAAAATGAAAATTTGTATTAAGACATTAAAACACAACCTAATTCCTCTTTAATCAAATTATGTCTATATGTAGAGTCCCTTTTTAGCAAGGAACTGCAATAAGCAATCTTTTTCCCAGGTGGGGGGGGGGGGGGGGGGAGGGGGGGAGGGGGGGGGGAGGGGTGTTGCGCAATCATTTGCGATCGCAGTTTGGGTACACTCCATTAAAAAAAAAGTGATGACCATTAAACATAAATAAAAAATCTATGTATACTGTTAAAATTCTCTCTTTAACAGCACTGAAAACATAATAGTTTATATTAAAAGAGTATTTTCAATTGTTGAGGTGCTTAGTTTTGAATAAAATGTGTAAAAAAATTACCGACAATTTTCCGTTGGTTTATTGCAGTAGCTAACGTGTATGAATGGGTCCAGGTGGGAATTTCGTAACAAAACGTCTTCCCTAAAATGCCTACAAATATCGACATAATGTGAAAACAATTATCGTTCATCCTCTGATTTTTTTCCACTAACGTAATAATTAGGAATAGATCTTTCATTCCTGAAAGTTAAATAAAAATCCCTCGGTACATCCTCTAGATATTTGTTCGAATGGTTTTTTTTAAATGGTTTCTGCCAATTCTCAAACGCGAAAGTTTACGCCATGCCTGTACCGTACAAATCTGGCTTTGCGGACGTAGCGGAAATCACTGAATTCGGGGAGCGATGCACGGAGCTCGTCGAGTGCAAATTTGTACGTGTTTCAGTGGTGCGCTTCGAGGTAGCGATCTATACGTATTTACTGTATGAGATGTGCGGCTCGTGAGCGTGGAAGAATGAATGAGATACATTTCAACGTTGGTGGCGCATTTTTTTGGGCCCCCTTCCGCCCCCCTTGCTTTTCCCTTTGAAAATGTACACAGCTTTCCAATCCTGGTCAATAGACGTGCGCCTGTTATACACAGGTGATTAAAATGCAAATATTTAATTAATTGGTGAACTTGCGATTGGGGATTTTGGTTTTTCGTGATCCACATGATCCCAGCTAACAGACTGCATTGATTCCACCTAGATTCAAGAGGTGCGCCAAGGAAATTAATTTCTGAGCACATTTTGCAGCCATGCACTGTGGTCTACAACCTTTGGTGCAGGGATACGCCTTTTAGTTTGGTTCCTTTGGGCGATATTTGGTACATTTTGTGGCTTTGAGTGGGCCGAATTTTATTTTACCGATGCCACGCTGCCCTTTGGTTTTTGTTTGTAGGCGCGGCTTAAAAAATAGAGGAATCCATACTGAAGTCTGGATAGGTGGTCGTTTTATCGGCGAGTGTAAGCTTGGGGGAGGAATTTATATTAGGCGCACTCCTTATCATTCAAATCGTATTTGTATTCGAGCCTTATATGCTGTATGCTACATGCAGTCCAAGTTGGGATTTATAAAAAAGTCCTCTGCAGCCCTCAAATACCATGATTCATCTCGGATTTGGAATTTGCTCAAAGTCTCTATCTTTTTGGATCCCTGAGCATAAGAAGGTATATCTTTTGCCGAGACGAGAAAACTTTTTTTAAAAGAGAACCAAGTCCTCTTAAAGTCATCTAGTTTTGCTCTAGAGTTCCCGGCAGCATCCTTGTTTCTTATTGAATGCTTCTCGTTCTTGGCTACTCCCGACGATTCCCCCCCCCCCCCCCCCCCCCCCCCACGTTTCTTCCTACCGCAGTACGGGAGGAAGTGGCGATTCGTTGATTCATTCTCACAACCGATCCCCTGGAGGCAAGACTGTCACTTGACAATTACGTTATCGGCAGACGCATCCGGTTACAAATGGGGTGGTACCTTAGTCCTGCAGGATGGTAGCGTCAGTTTTGGCGATTACTGGTCGGATGACGTTTTGGCTCATGTAAGCATAATGTTGCAAGGAGGCTCTTGCTCTGTATTGTGTTCTTTATTCGGTTTTGGATTAATTGTGGAATCGACGTGTGGACGTAATTGGAGACTCCAGAGGTTTGGGGGATGGCCTGGTCAGGCCTATGAGCAAAATCTAAGCCGCTTGCAAAGATTCTCAGGCTCATTTCTGCCCTCTCTGTGGAGGCTAATCTTGCGCTCCATTTGAGTTGGGTCCCATCCAAGGACAACCCGGCCGACGCCGCCATTTTGTTTTAACTTTGAAAAGTAAATGGCCGGTAGGTGCATGCGCATTTTTAAACAATAATTTGGCGCGCTAATTGCATTCGCTGTTAAATCCGTGCTACTTTTCTGCCGCTTATATAGAGCGATAGCTGCAAGACGTGTTTGAACTTTGGGCAGAAAATGGCTGTGTCTTTTAAATGTATTCAGTGTCTAATTCAAACCTTATTAATAAAGTTAGACACGGCCAAAGGTTTGATGTTTAAATCTGATCTTAGTCGTCTTCTGAAGAAACACGGCAGGTGTGCGACCACCCCTTTTCTTCCAACTTAGGTGAAAACCTATGAAGCTGTGGTGTGTTTTCGTCCAAAGGGGTGGGACGAATTTGTTAATAAATCAGAGCACTTTAGGAGGGCCTTTTCTCAGCCAAAGTTTCATTAATATTTTTCGTTGCTGCTCTAATTGTAAGTTCAAAACAAATATTGTTTTTAACCAGATGTGGCTAGTATGTAATGTGAGAATGTAATACAAATGTATCAGTATCCCCACAAAATATAACAATTTAATAACATAACAATAACAATAAAAACTATTCAAGATGATTTTTAGCATCCTTCTAAATTTTGATATTGCCAGCGAAATAAATTATCATTAACGTTTCTGGTTTATTTAAGCCCACTGTCGCAGCCCCTGGGCTGAATTAAAATAGCAGTAGGCCTGCAAGAAAATACTTCATTGAAACATTATATTACCATAAAGTAAATGAGTTAAAAAATAAATCAAGAATAATTAAAATAAAATAAAAAGGCAATTAAAAACAGTGACTGGGTCATTCAATATCAATATGCAACCTGGCAGAGAAGGGAGTATCAGTCGAGACATGAGAAAACCAATCGGGTGGTATAAGCCACATAAACGATGTCTGACACGCCACACAACTCTATCCTGCATACAACTGATTAGCTCCTCCTTGTTGTTTACTCATGCATCCTCAATCAGGGTCTTGAGCATAGTCTTGGTGGGTCTTCCGGGACCGCGCCTACCGTGGGTGGGCTTCCACACGATGGCTTTATTGGCTGGTAGCTCTGGATGTCGTAGGCAGTGACCAGCAAGGCGCAACCGACGCTCCATAACTTTCTCACTCAGTGGAGGGATGTTGCCATAAAGCTCCAGGTTGGTGATGTGATCCCTCCAGGAGACATTCTGTGCCATCCGTAGCATCCTGGTGTAGCAACCGTTGAGAGATTTGGTCTTTGCCTTGTTGAGAGTCCAGAACTCGCACACATACAGCAGGATGGTTTCGATTGCAGAATGAAAGAATCTTAGTTTTAAAGCCTTGGAGAGCTGAGATGTCCAGATCTTCTTCATGTCATGGAGGGCTTTCCATGCGAGCGCCTTACGAACTTTGATGTCTTTCTCTGTGCTCTGCATCCTGGAGCCGAGGTACTTGAAGTCGTCCACCATCTTGAGTGATGCACCTCCGACGGTCTTAAGCGGGGCATGATCTCCAGTGTTATATGCTATGTTCTCCGTCTTCTTGGCATTGAGATGGAGACCAACCTTCTCACATTCCGACTCAACTCTGCTGAGTAGCTTTTGTGCCTATATGATGTTGTCAGACAGTAGGGTAATATCATCTGCGAAGTCTAGGTCGGAGAGGGTCAATGGGCCGATTCTTAAAGAGTTTCTTGGGGTGATGGTGAAGCCTAGCTCCTCGTGTTCTTTGAGGGCTTGTCTCGGGGCGTAGTCAAGACGATGATAAATACAAATGATGAATAACAATTGAGCGATAGACATCAAAAGGCAATCTAGTCCCAGTCCCAGTCATCATGATGTCATCTTATTTTCGACTATACCTCTGACCACAGGCAGTATTGACACCACGAGCATGCATGGCTATATCATTATAAATATATTCTAGTCTTGTGATTTCAATATTTATATCGATTCAATTAAAGGAGGAACAGAACATGTGGTCACGAAATCCTATTTGCGGATAAATAATTCAAATACTTTAGTTATATGCTATGGCATACGAACCACATTGCTACCGATGAGGCGTTCAATCCTTTTTCTTGTGTAATGCTGTTGTGTTTCGAGCAGACTTACTATGAATCGTGATAATTGTTAAAGCCTTGTTGTTTGTCTCACTGGCAGGTGCATTAAATAGATGGAGCTGAAAACGAGTTTCTGCCTGTAGTGATGTAAGCACATACATGTACAGTGTACATTGAATATATTGCACTTCATGCAGTTAGTTACAGCATTATATAATTTAATATAAAAATCTGTGAACAAATCATGTGTCACAATGTGTTCAGGTAGGTGTCTACAAACACCTCTCAACTTATTCATTCCCAAATCCTTAGGGAAAAGTCATAATTCAAAATGGCGTCCAAAATGGTCGCCAAAATTGGAACTTTTTAAAAATGATATATTGACCAAAAATAACCATTAATATGGGGATAAATCCACAATATATTGTTCTAGGGCCATTGTAAACTCTTTCCAAGCATATTTTCTTGCTTCAAATGCAAGATGGCGGCCAAAATGGCCGTCAAAATAGAAAAAATGTGAAAAATTGCCAAAAATGTAATAATTAATATGGAGAAGAAACCACAGAAACATTGTTCTAGGACTCTTGTGAACTCTTGCTAAGCATATATGTTTTATTATCTTGCTTTATACCGTATCTAAGATGGTGGCCAAAATGCCGTCCAAAATGCCGCCAAAATAGATTTTTTGTGTGTGATAAAGTCATAGTTTGGCCAGAAATTGTATAATTAATATGGGGAAGAAACCACAAAAACAATGTTCTAGGGCCCTGCTAAGTATATTTGTATTACTATCCGAGGCTTGCTCAAAATATAACTGTCTACTAACACCTCTAAATTTGTTCCATCCCAAATCCTTGTGAAACATTATAGCAGCCAATCAAAGTTGGGTACCCGGATGGCTTGGGCGAAACAATGGACAAATAACAATTTGCAAATATTACCTTGTGGAATGTCTAACTAGGTCTTTTCGGTTTTTTTCATTCGATTCCAACCATTAGTTTTGAGTACAAATGACTCCCTGGTCATAACAAATATATTAAATAGAAATATATCTCAATTGAAACCTTAGGTAGTCGGTTCTCTAGTTCACTCTACTCATTCTACTATTTTGGTTTGGGGGATTGCCTGGTCAGGCCTCTGAGCAAAATCTAAGCCGCTTGCAAAGATTCTCAGGCTCATTTCTGCCCTCTCTGTGGAGGCTAATCTTGCGCTCCATTTGAGTTGGGTCCCATCCAAGGACAACCCGGCCGACGCCGCCATTTTGTTTTAACTTTGAAAAGTAAATGGCCGGTAGGTGCATGCGCATTTTTAAACAATAATTTGGCGCGCTAATTGCATTCGCTGTTAAATCCGTGCTACTTTTCTGCCGCTTATATAGAGCGATAGCTGCAAGACGTGTTTGAACTTTGGGCAGAAAATGGCTGTGTCTTTTAAATGTATTCAGTGTCTAATTCAAACCTTATTAATAAAGTTAGACACGGCCAAAGGTTTGATGTTTAAATCTGATCTTAGTCGTCTTCTGAAGAAACACGGCAGGTGTGCGACCACCCCTTTTCTTCCAACTTAGGTGAAAACCTATGAAGCTGTGGTGTGTTTTCGTCCAAAGGGGTGGGACGAATTTGTTAATAAATCAGAGCACTTTAGGAGGGCCTTTTCTCAGCCAAGGTTTCATTAATATTTTTCGTTGCTGCTCTAATTGTAAGTTCAAAACAAATATTGTTTTTAACCAGATGTGGCTAGTATGTAATGTGAGAATGTAATACAAATGTATCAGTATCCCCACAAAATATAACAATTTAATAACATAACAATAACAATAAAAACTATTCAAGATGATTTTTAGCATCCTTCTAAATTTTGATATTGCCAGCGAAATAAATTATCATTAACGTTTCTGGTTTATTTAAGCCCACTGTCGCAGCCCCTGGGCTGAATTAAAATAGCAGTAGGCCTGCAAGAAAATACTTCATTGAAACATTATATTACCATAAAGTAAATGAGTTAAAAAATAAATCAAGAATAATTAAAATAAAATAAAAAGGCAATTAAAAACAGTGACTGGGTCATTCAATATCAATATGCAACCTGGCAGAGAAGGGAGTATCAGTCGAGACATGAGAAAACCAATCGGGTGGTATAAGCCACATAAACGATGTCTGACACGCCACACAACTCTATCCTGCATACAACTGATTAGCTCCTCCTTGTTGTTTACTCATGCATCCTCAATCAGGGTCTTGAGCATAGTCTTGGTGGGTCTTCCGGGACCGCGCCTACCGTGGGTGGGCTTCCACACGATGGCTTTATTGGCTGGTAGCTCTGGATGTCGTAGGCAGTGACCAGCAAGGCGCAACCGACGCTCCATAACTTTCTCACTCAGTGGAGGGATGTTGCCATAAAGCTCCAGGTTGGTGATGTGATCCCTCCAGGAGACATTCTGTGCCATCCGTAGCATCCTGGTGTAGCAACCGTTGAGAGATTTGGTCTTTGCCTTGTTGAGAGTCCAGAACTCGCACACATACAGCAGGATGGTTTAGATTGCAGAATGAAAGAATCTTAGTTTTAAAGCCTTGGAGAGCTGAGATGTCCAGATCTTCTTCATGTCATGGAGGGCTTTCCATGCGAGCGCCTTACGAACTTTGATGTCTTTCTCTGTGCTCTGCATCCTGGAGCCGAGGTACTTGAAGTCGTCCACCATCTTGAGTGATGCACCTCCGACGGTCTTAAGCGGGGCATGATCTCCAGTGTTATATGCTATGTTCTCCGTCTTCTTGGCATTGAGATGGAGACCAACCTTCTCACATTCCGACTCAACTCTGCTGAGTAGCTTTTGTGCCTATATGATGTTGTCAGACAGTAGGGTAATATCATCTGCGAAGTCTAGGTCGGAGAGGGTCAATGGGCCGATTCTTAAAGAGTTTCTTGGGGTGATGGTGAAGCCTAGCTCCTCGTGTTCTTTGAGGGCTTGTCTCGGGGCGTAGTCAAGACGATGATAAATACAAATGATGAATAACAATTGAGCGATAGACATCAAAAGGCAATCTAGTCCCAGTCCCAGTCATCATGATGTCATCTTATTTTCGACTATACCTCTGACCACAGGCAGTAAATTGACACCACGAGCATGCATGGCTATATCATTATAAATATATTCTAGTCTTGTGATTTCAATATGTATATCGATTCAATTAAAGGAGGAACAGAACATGTGGTCACGAAATCCTATTTGCGGATAAATAATTCAAATACTTTAGTTATATGCTATGGCATACGAACCACATTGCTACCGATGAGGCGTTCAATCCTTTTTCTTGTGTAATGCTGTTGTGTTTCGAGCAGACTTACTATGAATCGTGATAATTGTTAAAGCCTTGTTGTTTGTCTCACTGGCAGGTGCATTAAATAGATGGAGCTGAAAACGAGTTTCTGCCTGTAGTGATGTAAGCACATACATGTACAGTGTACATTGAATATATTGCACTACATGCAGTTAGTTACAGCATTATATAATTTAATATAAAAATCTGTGAACAAATCATGTGTCACAATGTGTTCAGGTAGGTGTCTACAAACACCTCTCAACTTATTCATTCCCAAATCCTTAGGGAAAAGTCATAATTCAAAATGGCGTCCAAAATGGTCGCCAAAATTGGAACTTTTTAAAAATGATATATTGACCAAAAATAACCATTAATATGGGGATAAATCCACAATATATTGTTCTAGGGCCATTGTAAACTCTTTCCAAGCATATTTTCTTGCTTCAAATGCAAGATGGCGGCCAAAATGGCCGTCAAAATAGAAAAAATGTGAAAAATTGCCAAAAATGTAATAATTAATATGGAGAAGAAACCACAGAAACATTGTTCTAGGACTCTTGTGAACTCTTGCTAAGCATATATGTTTTATTATCTTGCTTTATACCGTATCTAAGATGGTGGCCAAAATGCCGTCCAAAATGCCG
The DNA here is from genome assembly GCA_037893245.1 of Crossaster papposus. Classification (NCBI taxonomy): domain Eukaryota; kingdom Metazoa; phylum Echinodermata; class Asteroidea; order Velatida; family Solasteridae; genus Crossaster; species Crossaster papposus. The sequence continues at coordinate 338,459 of JBAIAA010000002.1, read as the reverse complement.
CCAAAATAGATTTTTTGTGTGTGATAAAGTCATAGTTTGGCCAGAAATTGTATAATTAATATGGGGAAGAAACCACAAAAACAATGTTCTAGGGCCCTGCTAAGTATATTTGTATTACTATCCGAGGCTTGCTTAAAATATAACTGTCTACTAACACCTCTAAATTTGTTCCATCCCAAATCCTTGTGAAACATTATAGCAGCCAATCAAAGTTGGGTACCCGGATGGCTTGGGCGAAACAATGGACAAATAACAATTTGCAAATATTACCTTGTGGAATGTCTAACTAGGTCTTTTGGTTTTTTTTCATTCGATTCCAACCATTAGTTTTGAGTACAAATGACTCCCTGGTCATAACAAATATATTAAATAGAAATATATCTCAATTGAAACCTTAGGTAGTCGGTTCTCTAGTTCACTCTACTCATTCTACTACCCGGCATCTCCCTCACTCCTCTCGTCATCTGACTGGTTGATGTTCTGGCAAGAGTTACCATGACAGTTGCCGCAAGCAGAAATACACTTTTTTCCTTTTTTTACAGCAGCACCTGAGTGTGCTACATCCCCCCTCACAGTTGCAACAGACAAACTTTAGAAGATAGTCCGGTGCGATAGTGTCTGTTGTAGGGACCGGCGCATAACCTTGTTCACCGAGCTTCCATCCATAGTTCAGGACATCCAATGATGGAGTTTGCAGCAGCAGCCAATCTCTAGTCTGGAGATAAGCCCTGAGAGAGTGCTGTGCTGCGGCTTCTGTTGTCTAGGGCAGTTTCTCAGGTTTGATGCTTCCTGCAGCGGCCCGCTTGCTGATGATGTCAAATCTCAAGTCCCCCAAGTCTTCGGATAGTTTCTCGGATGTCCAGAAACATGGCCCTCTCCGCTTTGTCAGTCTTGCAGAGCTTGGTTGGCAAAGTTGATTTGCTAAACCCAGAAATCGCGGACACTGTATCGCAGCCGGAAAAGCTGTGCAAGAAGCTCAAATACTTCCGGTATCTCTATGGGAGGGCCTTCCACATCTTTTCGACATCGTAAGATGTTTCTTTAGCTGTTGTGAGGAAGATCGGGTGGTCTGCAGCATGATAAATCCGCAAAACCATGATATCAGTGTCCTCAGCCCTCACCTTAACAGGGGAATCTCTTGACTCATCTAGAGCTGCCCGAACGATAGAGGTGTCCGCGTAATCGGGGCATTCATGTACACTGATCCCATTTATACCGAATGTCTTAGCAAGTAGCCGAATGAACTGGGTCTTGTTGCTCTTGTTTTCTCTTGGAACGAGGCTTTTGATGTCTGGGCGAATCAGATTTTCGCAGCATGCGTTCTTTGTTCGTCTCTGGTGATCATGGTCCTTGGTGGAGCTGCCGTATCCGTCAAAGACCACACTAATCCTGAGGTACTGTCTCCCCATGAATTTTACAACACGCGAATGGCAACAATGCGCGAATAGTAGCGAGAGTCCGCGCAATCACCGCAGTCATTACATTTGAGCAGTACTGTACCATGTGACGGCGCACATCCCACAAAAGTCACAAATAACAACCTCAAAGTAGACCAATGCAAATTACCATACCCAGACCCAAGGGCTGACGGCACACTCATACAGAGGCTAGGCTAACATAAGTACAGAACCCAAACAATTCTAACGTTCGAGTTTTGCGTGGGCCAAGACTACAGTATTAATTATTTGATAGTGCACGTCGCGTACAATTTTAAACGCATGCAGTGCGCCCGCCAACGACACAATTAGGCCAGCCCCCAACCGATTTGTGCGAAGGCGTGCTGGAGTTCTGAAACAATACACCGAACCATGCCATGCGCGCCTACCGTAGTAACGGCTTATGTAGCGTGACGCGTGCCTGCCTGATCACCTGCACAGTTCATTACAACCGGTGTATTAACATCATGAAGGAATACATACATAATTATAGGCATTTTTGCGCTTGCTGCACGGTCAGGTGTGCAAACTGTTATAACAACTTTCCATAAATGCATGTCGCGGTGTACTCTATAGAATTAAACGCATTTACAATTTGTTTGGGAATGAGAAAATCTAGAAAAAAAAACTGCCGGAACTTTTGGCATCAGAAAAAACAGCGCCCGAATGTTGATGAATACATGTACTTCTTTCATGTTTATAGAGTGCCATTCACATCAGCTTCAGGAGTTACTTAGAGATTTTGTTTTAAATATCAGTGCTGAGAAGAAGGGGGAAAGCAATAGGGAATACATGACGAGTTGAAACATCACAAATTGGACAGTTCTAAAGATTAGGCCTACTACTTTTGTTGTTGTACAGTTATATTCATATTTTATACCACTTACTTAAGAATAATTACATATTATGGGTGAGTAACTCTCGACCTCGTTGTTCTCCAATGAAGAAAACATGTTGTCGAGCTTTGTGTGGACTCCTTCATTGCCATCTTTGCAGTCCGGTGTAATTCCAAATATGGCATCTCATCCAATCAGCGCGCTTAGAAATGACGTCATGCGCATTCTACATATTACTCCAGTCATGCAGATGATGCAGTGCATGCAGACAACCGCACGCGACCTCCGTTCATTTTTGCTGTCATTGATTAGTGGTGTGGTACCATGTGACAGAATCTCATAAATATGTAATACGATACCATATACAATTACGCCGGACTGCTTTGTTGCAATAGCATGTAAAATGGCAGTTATTTCCCTGCTATGTATAAGCACGACAATTATTATTAATTATTAATATTATATGTCAAATTGGACTATCAATCAAACCAATCCTGAAAAATTTAGGAAATAATGCCTTATTTTGCTGAGAAAAGTAAAAAGTGTGTTACCGTGGTTGACGCATGCGCGTTTAATATAGGCCTCCGCACTGTTTAGACATTGTGGTTACTTTGATTGTTGATATAATGGATCAACGTTGGCATGGTTATACTGAAAATGTCACAACCCCATTGTAGCAGTTCTCATTTATATAGTCGACAAATAACCCGCAGTGAACCGTTGAAACAAACTATTAGTATTAACGTTTACAAACGTGCAAACAATGCTGCAACGATTTGTTGCGAACCTTGGTTTAACCAACCTCGTTAGCCTTCCACAAACGGTGCTTTAACCTTCACTTCCGACGGTGCGTGCAAAATCATAATAATTTTTTGAGGATTGAGGATGGTTAGGGTTAACGTTTATTAAACGGTTGTTTAAACATTGCTTTAACGTGTTTTGGGGGGCGAACATTGGTTCAACCAACCTCGCTGAACATCTGTAAACGTTGCTGTAACTTCTTTAACAAATGTTGGTTCATCCAATTTCGCTAACCTCCCTAAACGATTTTCCATGTTTTAAAGTAAACTACCATAAAAACGATGTTGCAACGTTATACAGTAAACTATTCTTGAACCAACTTTACATACCAAATTTAAACTTGTTTTAACGTTGAAAGCATAACGGAAAACGTATCGTTAATTGGTACTAACCTAATAACAACGTTCGATTAACGTTAATTTATCAACTCACAGAAACACGTAACATGATAGTTGGGTCATCTGGAACAATTCCGTGACCGTGGAGAGCAAAGGTTCGTTTCTAAGTGGATTTGTCTTCTATGAAGGTTATATAACAAATCTAGCGGGGGTGTCCCTCGCGAAAGTGTGGGCGGAATCCGTGAGAGTCAAAAATCCAAAATGGCCGCTGTCGACCATTTTGAAAAATATTATTTTGATTGGTTTAGCCTATTTTGCTGTTCAATATATGGTTTATAAGGTTTTTGGGGTCAAGGAACTCATATCTGATGATGATTTAATGATTTGACCTATTTTTGACCTTCATATTCAAGATGGCGGCCAAAAATGGCCGCCAAAAATGGTGAAATCATACAAAATCAAAACTAATATCTAAAAAATATGATCAATTAGTAAAATAGCAATTGGGATTTCATTCCCTGGATGGTAGTAGCTAATTTTCAGTAGTTCAGTTATGTTTTCATATTAAAAACATCCCAAATGGCCGTCTAAAATGGCCTCCAAAATTAATAAAATAACAGAAAACCGCATGGCCGTCTAAAATGGCCTCGAAAATTAATAAAATAACAAAAATCCGCATATACCACCTCAAAAATGTGTCATACCGTTTTAAAAAATACCTTTGGATTTGACTCAATGGTTATTAGTAACTAATTTCTGGCAATTAGGTTTTATTACCATTAAAACAATCCAAGATGGTGTCCAAAATGGCCACCAAATAGGTAAAATGAATATAACGTATCAACAATTTGAACATTGGGTAAAATAATCTTTGGGATTTGGTTCTTTGGCCATCAGTAACTATAGAACTACAAAGATGGTGGCCAAAATGGCTGCAAAAATGGGTAAATAAAAACCTCAACAATTATAATTTAGGTTACATGTACATCTTACAAAGTGGCCAAGGAATTAAAGTTGATGGCTCATGGTTATCTTCTCTATGGAAGTACAATACATTTACCTCAGACTGAGTTGCAATTAACTGAAGTAATAACAATCGCGATTAGAATTTGAAGAACAATTTCCGAATGAGAAGAAACAGGTGAAATCCTTTAATATTATCTTTTTGCTCATTCCGTTATATTTGTATTGCTCTATTCCAACACTATTAGGTAACTTATACACTTAGAAACACTTTAACAGAACCTTAATATTAGTATGGGGATGGTCAGACAAGAAACCGAAGCTTGTACTATATACTAGGTCTGCCCCCAATCACAAAAATACATTTAATTATACAATTCATGATTAACCAGGTAGATAATAATAACAAAACAATACATATGAATACATTAATTTAATGAATTCATGACCTAATAAATATTAATAAATCACATCCTTAACTTTTAATGTGTTAATAATAACTTAATTCCACAATATAATAATAATTTGCTCCTAATCACAATTTACATTGACAACAACAATTTTCTTTTTAATATTTTGTACACGCTCTAATAGACGTAATTGGAAATCGGTTTGGCTGGTCATTTTTGTATTTATATCTTGGGGTGTCACACAGTTTGCTCGTTCACTTATTAGGACTTTTCAAATAGAGATGAGTACCGTACCATACTCGATCGCCACTTGTACGCCATAAAACGGGAAAATGCACTGTTTCTTGAAGAAAGTAGAAGTACATTAGGTGTAAAAACCGAAATCATCCAAGGAAAGGTGGTGGCTTTCTAGGACATCCTTTCGGGACAGGTATCGTTTGAACGTGTGGACAGCCATCTTGTTCATGTCGTGAGGTGTGTGTGCGATGCGGATATGAATAAACAACAAACTTGTGTTTGACCAAGTTTCAGGATAAGGTAAAATTCGGGTTCTTATTAATTATTATTATTTGCTTCTGTTGATAAAACCAAAACACGCGATCATGGTGATGAAAACGCTATTCGTTAAATTCACCGATATTCGTTAAATTCGACACTTTATCTGTGTACAATCTCGATAAATATCATTTGTGTGCTCTGATGTATAATTTGAAAACAAAATACACTGCCTCTGAATATATAATTGTTCTTTGCAAGGAACGCTGATATATTCATAACAACACTAGGTCTTAAAATAAGCTTCATCTTAATAAAGTTATAACATCTCTACACCTCTCAACCGTTAGGCACCAAGGACCCGTTTTTGTGGAACAACATTTAATCTTCCTGCCCAATGAAGTCTTTTAGAGCGTGTACAAAATATTAACAAGAAAATTGTTGTTGTCAATGTAAATTGTGATTAGGAGCAAATTATTATTATTTTGTGGAATTAAGTTATTATTAACACATTAAAAGTTAAGGATGTGATTTATTAATATTTATTAGGTCATGAATTCATGAAATAAATGTATTCATATGTATTGTTTTGTTATTATTATCTACCTGGTTAATCATGAATTGTATAATTAAATGTATTTTTGTGATGGGGGCAGACCTAGTATATAGTACAAGCTTCGGCTTCTTGTCTGACCATCCCCATACTAATATTAAGGTTCTGTTAAAGTGTTTCTAAGTGTATAAGTTACCTAATAGTGTTGGAATAGAGCAATACAAATAGAACGGAATGAGCAAAAAGATAATATTAAAGGATTTCACCTGTTTCTTCTCATTCGGAAACTTTTCTTCAAATTCTAATCGCGATTGTTATTACTTCAGTCAAACATTGCTAATTGCAACTCTGTCTGGGGTAAATGTATTGTACTTCCATAGAGAAGATAACCATGAACCATCAACTTTAATTCCTTGGCCACTTTGTAAGATGTACATGTAACCTAAATTATAATTGTTGAGGTTTTTATTTACCCATTTTTGCAGCCATTTTGGCCACCATCTTTGTAGTTCTATAGTTACTGATGGCCAAGGAACCAAATCCCAAAGATTATTTTACCCAATGTTCAAATTGTTGATATGTTATATTCATTTTACCTATTTGGTGGCCATTTTGGACACCATCTTGGATTGTTTTAATGGTAATAAAACCTAATTGCCAGAAATTAGTTACTAATAACCATTGAGTCAAATCCAAAGGTATTTTTTAAAACGATATGACACATTTTTGAGGTGGTATATGCGTTTTTTTGTTATTTTATTAATTTTCGAGGCCATTTTAGACGGCCATTTGGGATGTTTTTAATATGAAAACATAACTGAACTACTGAAAATTAGCTACTACCATCCAGGGAATAAAATCCCAATTGCTATTTTACTAATTGATCATATTTTTTAGATATTAGTTTTGATTTTGTATGATTTCACCAGTTTTGGCGGCCATTTTTGGCCGCCATCTTGAATATGAAGGTCAAAAATAGGTCAAATCATTAAATCATCATCAGATATGAGTTCCTTGGACCCAAAAACCGTATAAACCATATATTGAACAGCAAAATAGGCTAAACCGATCAAAATAATATTTTTCAAAATGGCCGACAGCGGCCATTTTGGATTTTTGACTCTCACGGATTCCGCCCACACTTTCGCGAGGGACACCCCCGCTAGATTTGTTATATAACCTTCATAGAAGACAAATCCACTTAGAAACGAACCTTTGCTCTCCACGGTCACGGAATTGTTCCAGATGACCCAACTATAAGTTGCTGTAAAGGACCTCTAATGTTGTGAGGTTCGTAACTTTGGAATAAAAGACAACTGTATTTCTGTGTATGTCTATTGTCTATTTTGTAGTTATAAATGTGGGTGTAGATTTGGTGCGGTAAAGGAACGCATGGTGCAGTGGCAAATAGCATTCCTCGTGTTTTTAAGCCTGAAACATGGACTTTGACTGGGGCCGTATACGTATACACGATTACATTCGGTCTTCCTTGTCTACATTCGGTCGTTCCTCGCTACCAATTACGGTTGCCGTAGTCTTCTTCGAGCCAGACTGTGACTGCGTGGGCTCGGATGACGATGCCCCTAGGCCCGAGACCTTGTTAGCTCGCCGCCGCTTCATTGCTTTCTGGACCTGGCACGAGATAAAGTGATGCCGTTTAAAACATAAATTGGCAAAGAAACGTGTTATAATAAACATAATGAGGCGGACTGTGAACAGCTCTAAGATAACGTATGCAATATCATTATTTGCTGCAGCTATTATAGTATAAACAGGATGGCCCCCGATACCGGACATGCATATCTAAACGGCCAAGCATACGTCCACTACGCTGAGGCCAAAACTACATATACCAATGGATGGAGAATCGTTTATTTTCAAACTTATGTTAATAAATTAGTATGTAAAGAAAATAATTCAAATTCGTATTTTAAGGTACTATAATGTCAAATCCGTATTTCAAGCAATTTGGGTCATGGTGCCAATTCGTTGGTTCTCTTTTACCTTCAGGGCGTTCAGTTTCATTTAGAGATATTCGAATTCGTTTGACAATCAAATTCGTTTGCAAATTTAAATGCTGTTTGAGTTCATGGATTGTTAATTTGGAGGGTTGTTTTGTTGAAATCGCATGACGCGAGAGTGTTTTTGCATACTCGGAAAACGAAATTGAATGGTTTTGAGCATTCTTCAAAATCGAAATAACAAGCAATTTTTTTTAATTTTCCAAATGGTAGTCATAGCTTGTTATCCCACCTATATTTTTTTTTCAAATGGCAAATTTGCGATGGCCTATGCAGTAAAATATCTTGTTCATGTCAAACTCCAACTGTGTGCCAAATTTAATGCTGCATGTTGTCATTAATTGAACATTATTGATACACCAATCTGCCTGTTTAACCGGAATTCGACGAGTTTGAATAGACTATACGGTATAATTTGTTCTGTATACAGATTATTCATGTGACCAGCTGCTCCCAAGCAAACGGCGTCAGGTCGCGCTATGCTGTATTGAGTTATGACTGAAAATAGATGATTTGACAGTGAGGAATCGTTTTGGGGGTTTTGGCATGATACAATTCCTACCGAGTTTATTTCAAAATATTAGCAGAGCAAATCTAAATTTGATTTTACTGAGCGTACCCAAGAAGTAACATGTAGTGTGTTTTCTCAGTAACTATTCTTAATTTAATGTGTGTAATGACCGCTGGTTTTGCTCAATATTAGATATTTTTAAATACACTTTTACCCAATAAATTATATATCATTTTAAAGCTAAGAATACAAGAAATATGGAAATAACAATATCTCAAAATATCGGATTTCGTGGGAGCAGGTCACATACTCCGTAATAAACGTAGATATTGGAATCACCACTGCACTGTGTTTAATTAATAGCTACTTACCTCGATATTCATCAGTCCGTGGCAGATGAATACGAAAATGCCCTGTAATAAAAGAAGAAACAAATCAAGTTGGCACAACAGCAGAAGACGAAGCAACGGTAAATGATTTCAGGCATTTCGGGTGATAAACTTTCCATTGTGAATTACCATAATGTGCACGCGTCACTTGAAAACTAACTGGTTCTTGCAACGATCAACTTCCAGATATACAAATCAGCTAGAAGAATATACATAATCAGAACTTGAAAACATGTAATGGTTAATAAACAATTTGTTGACTGTCAAAGGTTTGTTTAACATTCTCTTACTTTAACTAAAATTACTTTCCTGGGTTGAAATGTGGACTAAATATACCTTATATTATACCCTAACTCTAACTTTAACCCTAACCCTAACCCTAACCCAAACACTAAATCTAACTCAAACGCTAACCCTAACACAAACAATTAGCTTTATCTTAATTACATACTGTCGACATTTCTTTGTCTTCGTGTAGTTAGGGAAACGTTGGCTAAATACTCATTTTTCCCGCTTCCCCCCAAAACAGTTTATCTCAAATTTTGATTCTTGGCCTCTCAGCTGTCCCTCTTACCTTGTCTATATATAACCCTAACCCGTTTTTTCTCTAAAGCTCTTTTCAGAGAGGGCAAAACGGGCTGTAGACCTGTCCAAGTCCACAAACCGTAATCTCTTCCCTTATCCTGTGGACGTCAATAATTGTTCGGATGTCCACAGTGCGTATGAAATACTAACTCACTAACCCTAACACTAACTCTAACCTTAGTTTTTAAGTAAAATTCATATATCTATTTCGTGAAATACTTGTGGAGACCTATTCAGCTATATATAAATTACCCTGCGGAGACGTATTCAGTCATAATTGTCTCTATTGGGTTAATGTCTCCACAGGGTACGGAATATCAGATCACAATTAAACACACAAAAAATCACACGCGTGACGCGTTCCACGCAAGTGTATTCAGGCTAATAATTGTACTAGCCTGCAACAAACACATGACCAACCCTTACCTGCGAAGAGTTAAAGATTACGAAGAGGTACTCAAACACCGGCGATGTTTCCGCGAGAAGACCGAAGATCCACGACAGTCCCAAGGTTGGCACCAGGACGATTACCGCACGAAAACTGGCCCTGAGACAGGGAATATACATGTATAAGTTTGTATACTGTACATGTATACGTTTATATATAAAGGGTTTATGTTTATCATTGTTTTATATGGGAACTGGGAGGAGGTAAAGAGTACACGTGTGACCCAGCACATCAAAATCAGGAATAAGTTAGAAAATGACATTTAAAGATTTGTAAATGGTAAGATTGAACATTTCATATAATGATTCCCAACAAAATGCATGTAGCTCCTAGCCAACTATTAGTATCATTTGAAAGCTTATGGAATTTGCTTTCTTACCGTGTATCATATCATATCTCAAAATGTCATTTTCCGACTTATTCCTGACTTATTCTTAACCCAAGTGTCACATGCTTTCTGGCTTGAGTTACATCCATAATAACAATAAAATCAAGGAGAAATTCGCAAGTATATTCAATAATTTATGCAAATAGGCACTTGGGGAGACAAATTAGCGTAAGTTTTTAGGTAATAAGGAGACAGTGGCACCTAGGGAGACATCAGTGTCTCCCTAAGTGTCTAGCTACCCTAAAAAACGATATTTGGGAGTTAGTTTTGTCTTAGAACGACATATTTTGGTCTAAATAGCATAAATCTCGAAGATCTTAGAGAAAAGGGTTAGGGTAAACAAGTTAGGACTGTTTGTGTTTGTGCACATCTCTATGGGATTGTCTCCCTAAGTGCCCATTTGGAGGTATAATAAAACTGATAACGTAAATCAATCATTTTTTATAAATTGTAACTATAAATCAACTAATATAACTTTCTCTCAAAAAAAGCAAAACAAAACAAAACCCAAACAGAACAAAACAAAACAAAACTAAATAACGTGTCTTCGCACTTTGATTTCCACAAGGATTAGAAAGAAAGAAAGTAATTATGTTCGTTTACGCCGACTGAAGGTTGAACTGCAATAATTCAAGCCCCATTGAAAACAGTGTAAAATCCATAAAGTTCTGAGCTAAATAACACACTGAGGTTTCACTGACGTTTCTTTATGTTTTTATATCTTATAAATTTTTGGTTGGGTAGCCAATTACATTGTTTAATATTCACACCAAAACAAACTCACCTCCGGAATAGTGATACTTCCTAAACCTGCGTGCAGCCATTTTACAAATGATGTCCCTCCACATTCTCTGGCAAAATAGGAACCATTTTTCAAGCGTAGTTTTATCAAGTCTTAGATGGAAGCTCCCAAACCAGGGAGTTGATCCTTGGCTAGGAGGCCTATACTTACACAATCCCACCTTGTTTAAAGCCAAACGGTCTTCTTTAAACAAACAAAGTTGTGGGTGCACTTTTTATGCTAAGGAGATCGCGCAGAAATTCTCAGTCCATTTAGTGAAGTACACCCTTAATGAGTTTCCAAACACTAGAGGGCAGGAGACACGAACAAAGTGGAGCGCCACCAAGAGTTTAACAAGCCCTCGAACAATACAAACGTTGTATGTACTCGTTAATATGACGTTTTACTAACTGATCGAAAGAAAGACTACCTGATTCTGTCGGCGTTGTCTTTGTCCTTGTTCATCTTCAATGACAGGAATGTCCTTAAGACCACACCCACCACGACAGCGTTCACCTGTGATGTCGAAGCCATATAGTAATTTCGTGTTATGTCGTGAAAACATTAAAGTTGGATTATTGTCTGAATTGACACGTGAGTTTATTTATACACTTTTTATTTATTTCATTCAGCACCTAACAGCGCTATAGCGCCAATTATAGGATGAGAGAAGATAATGTGAAGAAGTTACAGTTTTAGAGGAGGGAGGAAAATCCTAGCAGAATATCCTTCGGGAAAACCCCACGGAGTCAGGCAGGGACTGAAAACCCAATCCACATATTGGCCCAGGCCGGATTCGAACCCGGGTCATAGTAGTTGAAGGCGAAGAAGGAACACTACGCCAACCTGACTCCCCTAATATTAGCATCTCTTGTCTAACAGAGCTATCTGACAGGTCACTTACTACGCTGAAACACCGGTTCAAATATGAAGCCAATGGGAAGTCCGAAAACGTTCGTTGTGATTTAATTTGCCGGTGTCATGTGAAAATCAAACTCAAATATTCCTTTGTGTCATAGAATTCGTAACATTAAAAATAACCATCCAAATTCTTAATCCATGCACTAAAACAACATTCAAATTTGCAAACGAATTCGGAATGTCAAACGAATTTGAATGTCTCTAAACGAAACTGAACACCCTGAGAGTTAATAAGAACCACATACAGAATGTACACCGTGACCAAAATCGCTTGAATACGCCACATTAAAAAACGCATCTGAATGTTTCGCTTACGAACTTAATCGAAAAAAACCTAGCCTAAAATATGGGCCAATGCGAGTCAGCATGCTATACTTAGGATACATTGCATAGTTATAATGTAATTCCAAATGTATTATTATATTGCCTTATAATGCAGGCCAAGGCAAAGGCAGTGTTTGCTTTCGGCAAATCACCGCTCAAATCTTTCTCTTTCCCCCTTTGCTTAAAGCTAGACCCGCCCCTGGATGTCAGAATAAGAATCTCAGTTTGAGTCTGATTCGAGATTTTGTAACGCGATTGGTTATCCAGACATTATGTTAAAACGTTTGGGCTTGTTCAAGTCTACGGCTTGTTCAAGTCCTTACTCAAAGTTCTTTTTGGATCACTTACCAAAATAACCACAATGACCAGCGTTAAGAATGCCCAGATCTGACCGTGTTGTGCAGACAGCCAGCAGAGTCTGCAAATCAATCACATTAAAGTGGACTCAAGGGTAGCATACACGATTTTCAGATATCGAAAAAAATTACTGCCAACTTATTACGAAATATCTTACTTATTTGAAAGTAAATAATGATTTTAGACATTTAGCAAAACGATTGTGCTAGGTATCCTGTAATTGTTCTGAAATATTGAATTTTATAAAAACACATTCACGATCGCCGGACGCCGATCGCGAACAAACAAGAACAACATAAGCACCAAGCTGCCCGACGCCGGTTGAAAACGAACGCCTTTTTTTCGGGCTGTTCTCACTTTTCTTAGCATCCGTGATTGTAAAACTCTAAACAGGTCAGTTAAACGATATTTATATAAAATACAACCCCCAAAAACCACCCATTCATGATGATTCAAGCAATTGCCAATGGTGTATCCTACCTTTAACAACGATTTAAAAAAAGATATTGTCTAAAAATAATGCCCCCCCCCCCCCCCCTCCCCCAAACAAAAAGTCATGACCTATTTCACCGATGTTAAAATTACAAACTATTTATGCTTGTATCTGATGCCCTGCTGGCATCATTGTGTTTTATACGAGCTTAAAACTTCAATTAAATTGAACATTTTGGCTATATGATTGTAGTTTCACTTCAATTGTATTATAGGTTCTAGCTCCCTGTATGTTTCAAAACACATGTACAGTTCCTAAATTTTTAGCTTGATTCTAACTGCAGTCAGTTTGATTGGTTCTACAAACAAATACTGATTTAAAGTGAACTGTGTTTTATCGTTGAAGCTTTCAGATAACAAAAACAAAATCTGTTGGTATCTATTTTGGTGTTTACTGCTCACAGAATTTATACAGGTCGTGTCCCAATACATCGATCCAGTAGGCCACGCCCGCCATAGCAACTGCCCAGTTGCGTGACACGTGCCTGGCCGATCACGTGCACAGTGCAGTACAACCTAGAGCAATGTGTCAGTGTATGGTTAAAACCAGGGGGGGGGGGGGGGGCGGAGGGGGGGGCCCAACAAAGTGCGCCACCAACGTTGAAATGTATCTCATTCATTCTTCCACGCTCGTGAGCCACACATCTCACACAGTAAATACGTATAGATCGCTTCCTCGAAGCGCGCCATTGAAACACGTACAAATTTGCTCCGCGCTCGCTCCCCGATTTCAGTGATTCATGCAACGTCCGCAAAGCCAGGTACACAGGCACGATCTACACGAATTTTTGTTGGGGCGATGTCATTTTCTGCCATTTTCGTTCGAAAACAACACGATAAAACGCAAGGGGTTCACAGGCAGATTTTTTTAAAAATTCAGTATATCACTGCTACATCCTTTTTTAACGTATCAATGGAAAAAAATGAGTGGGTTCGAAGCACGATTTTTCACAATTTATCGATTATTATTGCCCTTTTTAGGGGAGGTATTTGTCAACGTCGTTTGAGTATTTGTGCACAATCTCTACGTGCATCAACGGTACGTCAACGTAACAATTTTTCGACTGCTTTTTTTCATTTTCAATACAAATGTTGTCATTGGATGATAAAAATTAAGGTAAATAACAACGTTGTACAACTACAAAAGACAAGATGTTAAGATTGGATGCCAAAAACTCTTAATATTTCGCGTGAGAAAATTGTTCCCCCTATTTTGAGAATGAACGGTACCCCAGCGTTTCGCAATCACAGCCTCGAAGGGCCCCCCCTCCGCCCCCCCCCCCCCCCCCCCCCCCCCCTGGTTAAAACCACGCTTAAAACCAGGTGAATCAACCCAAAGTGTACGGGGAACCATATGCTAAAGTTAAGAAAGAAGTTGTTGGGCAAACTGGCGACAAATTTTCGGGCCTTAACACTCTGCACTGTGATTGGAGATTGTTTGGTTCCCAGGGGTGTGGCCTACTTCATCGCTCTATTACTTGGCTGTCGATTTTAATTTTAAGCCACAGCGAAGTTGCACACGGCCCAATCTACCATGGTTTGTAGTTTGTTCTCCAAAATGTTGAACACATCTTTTCCGTAAACGTTTGCTGTTGGTGTCAGAGTATTGTGTACATTGATGGCAGAGTATTGTATTTGGAGACCACATAAATAAAGTGTGATAATAGTAAATCTACATACCGATTTGTCTTCCAAATACCTTAATTTATTAGTCTTGATATACTCAGCAAGATATGAGACCAAATGACTCCCCCTTAGTCCCTCGTACCTATACACTTTCTAGTGTTTACCTAACGCACCCCCCCCCCCCCCCACCCCCCCCCCCCCCCCCCCCCCCCCCACCTCAAAACCTAAAAAAAATTCCAGACACAGAATTCCTGGCAAGCACCATGACCACCACAAAGGAGGGGATTCTCTCCGTTCTATACAGGCGCGGTTTTGGAGCCAATGTTTTAGGGGGGTGGGGCTAGGACCTTCGCACGTGACGTAAACTTATAACTTTTGCAGATCTAGTATACGTATTTTCACGAATGTACTTTTTTTGGGGGGGGGGAGTTAGACACAAGCTCCCCCCCCCCCCCCCCCCTCCCCCCAGAACCCCCGTAGAACCGCGCCTGGTCCCATATCTAATTGCTTTCTATCAGTCTTTATTAAGGGAATAAATGTGTGTTCGAGAGGTTTTAATCACTCTGTTTAATACCGCTTGGAGTCTGGGTGCTGATAATTACCCGAGCCGAAGGCGAGGGTAATTATCAGCACCCAGACTCCAAGCGGTATTAAACAGAGTGATTAATACCGACCGAACACACATTTATTCCCATTCATAAATATCATTTTTGTAAAATTCAGCCAAAAAGCCCCCAAAATCACGGAAAACTGTCGCAAGTAAATTTCGGTGTTTCGCCATTCTGTGTGTTTTCCCCTATCCATGTTCACGGGCCACTGTCAAATGACATGTTTCCGCCTCTGTCGCTCTACACAATACATGCAATAAAGCGTATTTACTATGAACCAGACTAAATGGCCATCATTGCATTGGCAACCTCGTTCCCAGAGTGTCGAGCTGTACTCTATTTTCACAAGAACGTTTCAGGCTCGGTCAAGAGGTTTGCATTTATTGCTTTTTTTTCAATGGTTTAAAATTACAATTTATTTTAAAATAGTTTTAAATATAATTATTTTCTCATCCCAGATTTCCTGATCTCCGAAACCCACCTTTTATTTGGGGAAAACTATTTATCTTTTTTTCACAAAAGTAAATAACTCTAGAAATTATGACATCACAACAAAAATAGCGCCGAGAAAGCAGACGATATTTTTACATCAACTTTTCAGGCTTTGCCAAGAAGATTATATTTATTTATCCATCTTGTATGGATTTAAATTACAACTCATTTAAAAAAGGGTTTAAACATAATTATTCTCTTTACCCCAAATTTTCCTGAGCTTTATAACCCACCCACTTTCGGGGCAACAATGCCGCCATTTTGAATATGTAAATGAGCAAATAAACAACGGCCGCCAAAGTCTAATATCCAAATCATTTCATCTCTGATCATGTGGGGGCATCAGGTTTCATGTTACAATGGTTTCCATGAAGTACCAGTATACTACTCTGCCAATTTCCGTAATGTATAATACTTATGGGAAATGATGCTTAAAATTTATCATTTTGGTGGCCATTTTGTTTTTCCTATTATCTAAATAAGTCATTATTGACAAATGAGTATGACATAAGTATTTGGTACACTTAGGTATTCTAGGAATTGAAAACATAAGATAGAAAGAAATGAGTAGAATACTATTTTATTGTGATTCTAAGCTTAACAGCTGGCATTTATCCGCCATTTTGAATATGCAAATTAGCAACAATAAATACAATGGAAATATGATAATTATGTCTAGACTCTATCTATGTTCATGTATGATCATCAGGAATGTGTTGACAATGGTCCTCGTGAATTATAAGCACACCACTCTGCCAAAAATTCGTAATGTATTATGAAATAATTCAAATTTTACTGAAAATAGGCTATTTTGGCGGCCATTTTGTTTTTGGCCATATCTTAAATTGCTCAACACTGACATAGCTCCAGTTTTCAGTTTGATCATCTGCAATACCTAAGGAAACATAATCCATCAAGAAAAAAACTTATTTCAACAAAACGAGGTGTAAACTTTTTTCTTTTTGCGATACCAATGGCTTCTGTTTAAATCATTTAGGGGCACTTTTCTTTAATGGCGTCTGATGACTAATAATATGACTCAGAATGTATTTTACATGCGCTTTACAATAAATCTGAACCTCTATGTATTTCAACCTCTGTTGTTATTTTGGAGCTTTATTCATCTTGACTTAATCGATTATAGATAATGGATTGATGGGTGTAGAGTCATGCTTTGTCACCGAGAACACCAGTATTCTCTTTGTATTTATGTATCTGTTTTTTATTTGCTTGAAGATTGCATATGAAACCAATAAAAAACTATTTTAGTTACTCTTATGTTGAGAAAGTGAATTGTACTTCAATCTGCACAGAAATGGGTGAAGGTAAACAATGAATAAACTGAACATTATCTGTATCACTACAGATTATCCGTGCACTTTTTTTAATTTTTTTTATTGTGTATTATTTGGTGGCTAAAGTCATGCCAGTTATTGATTTGTCTCAGTTGTTGGTTATGTTTACGTTAAAATTACAAAGAAATAAGCCACATCCTAAGCATGTAAATTGAACCTTTCCTCAAGCTTCAATAATTGTTCGACAAAATAATTTGAGTACTATTGTTTGGTTCGTGATTCGCCTTCTCATACTAGTTACACTTGACCGAAAAACTGACTACAGCAAGGGTCAGCTAGGTGCGAGTTTGACTGTTTTCTATAGTTAAAATCAACAAGAGTGTTCTGTGTCGTATTTAGTTGAACGAAGCATCGTTTTGTATTTCATGAAGAATTGTGTATTACTTTGTTATATTTCTTAGCGGGTTTTGTCTTGAACCTAAAATATCTGCTGAAGATGTGTTTATGTTCCATTTGTAATAAATTTGTTTTGTATTTGAATGAATCTCAATGTGCTTTCTCTTGAGCGTTCAGTTATGTGAATGTTTATTTAAAAACATTAAAATTTGTTTTTAATTCAACTTTTAAATTCATGTATGGTGTCATGATTAAATGTCTCCAACTGCTCTAAATGACATATATAACAAAATCGATCTTCATTCAGAAAAGATAGGGAAAATAAGTAGGACCTACATATCAAGAATATATTAAAAAGCTGGCTGTTGGGACTGAAGTAACTCCCTATCGTTAGTTAATTTTTTTTTAAATAAGGATTGTTTTTCAGAGCGAAGCCTCAATTTCCCCATACGAAAACAAATCCCAATAATCCACATGATCCAGACGAGTGAATGCACAGTCCGTGTGGCGTTTACGTACATGTATGCGGAAAGCTTGACGCCATTGTGCGGATCGCGCGTTTGTGCACAAACATTATACGCGGTGGCCTATCTAGTCTATATGGAGATCAAAGTTTGGATAATATACAAATCTCATAAAAATACTTTCACAAAATCAAACAGCGCCCCCTATTGCGTCTGCCAAAGGCTAATACGGTTGGCAGTACTCCCAATAAGCCAGTTTGGTATTCCAACTGCGCATGCGCACATGAAGCTTTGACGATTTTCCTTTCGACTTCATCGTATGCGTGCAAGGGCATAGCGGGTACCCGCCGTTTCTTAAAGATGGACTACAACGGAATAATGATAAAGGCTTTGTTGCCTTTCTTTGTTCGAGAAATGTATAATGATTACTAATATATCATTAGTATTCAATAAATCTTGTTCCTTCATGCAAACAAAACCCAAAATTGATCGGCGTTCTACGACCCAGAAAAACTCAGTTTCAGCAAAAGCCCTTAACTCATGAATAATTCATACGTTGTGTGTGACGTACTACCCATGACGATTTACTCGGGTCGATCGTGTGCGTGCATTTTTACCGTACAATGCAATGCGGAATAACAGCGGACAAGCTAGGCTATATTTTGGTACAACTATTTTCGACCGAAAAACAGCGAAAAATGTCCGATAGCAGCGAGTATTGGGAAGACCACAGTATAGATGAGGAAGAGGCATTTCGTGGAGGTACTTCTGAGGACAGTGATGGCAGCTCTAGCGATGAGGGGAGCTCACCAGACGAGAGAGAAGGCGATGACTCTGCGGCCACGGCAGACCCGGCGGTTGCCGATGACTCGGCCGACGTAGAAGCAGTAGGCCTGGTGGTAGTAGTACGAATTCTCTCGATGTGCGCTTTCAATGTGGGGATCGATCCAGGCTTTAAACGAAACTTTGTTGTCAATCCCAGTGAATTTTTCAAAGCACTTGAAGGTTCAACACAGTCCTCTGAAAAATGTGCTGAACAAATCAAAGGCCTACTTCTTGCCGAGAAGGTCAGAAGGTGAAATCCTTTCGTGTAATATTTACGAACTTCACCCATTCCTTTGATAACGCAGGATCCCGCGGAAATTGCACAAAATGAATCTCTGGATTCTTCGAACAATTTCTCGTGCATCCAGTCCACCAACAACACATGAAGTTGGCATTATTGTAGCTGATAGTGATACACTATAAAAAAACGATTTGTAAAAACTTCATGCCTCTGCATGAAAACGCATACATAATACACACGGAATAACATGGCGTTTTTTGTTTACTCTCGGTTGCTCATGGGTAGTACGTCATCACTTTTCGCTGGTTTACAAGTCCGCTGGTACTATATCGTGGATTTCATTGTGGTTTTCAGTGGATCTTTGCCGGGAACCAGTACAGGGCGGGAAATTTCAAAATCGAAGAATCGAGGTCTAATTTTGTCGGTCAAATTGCAACAAAATTATTTAGAGAAAAACATGACCGTAACAATAAAGTGTTACCTGAACACAACATAAACAAGGTCCGATAATAAATTTAATGTGCGAGTTTTCGTTGTAGTCCATCTTTAAGCGACATACAGTTGTGCGCATGTGTCATTTTCAAATCTAGATTAAATAAAATGCATTATTCATGAGCGGTGACCCGCGACAGAGGGACGATAAAAAAACGGAAATTACCGATGATTACTGACATTAGGGGCTTTTTTTATTTTCATGAGTACATTCATAAGAATATCCGTGATTTAATAAACCCCCAAAACCAAACAAAATTGGAATTATGACAAGCGCAAAATTTAAACTTAAATACAGACGCTCCGTTTCGTTAGTCATTAAGGAAAGAATGGTTTTCGGGACAAATTTGACAGTGAAGGTGAGTTTTTCCAAACTCAAAAAATGGTTTGTATAAAAAAGCAGATTGTGATCTCTTTAATTCATGTGTTTTCGAAAGAGCAAACCCAGCAAGTGATAAACAAAACTAGGTTTGAATATTTAGTTTTTTTCCATCTTTAACGGAGTTTTCTGCAACGCGACATTGCGGCCTAGTATGATACCCGTGTAAATAAGTCTCGCATATTGTTTAAGGACACGTTTGGGAATACGCGGTTCTAGATTTCGAACCAGAGTGGGCAAATATCAGGCTGGATACTGTTTACAACTTTTAATTTGCCGCGTATTCGGCCCGTGATTTGCCAACTTGGATTCGAAATCTAGAACCGCGTATTCCCAAACGATATGCGTATTCCCATTTGGACAGGTATCATGCTAAACCGCAATGTCGCGTTGCGGAAAACTCCGTTCAAGATGGAAAAAACTAAATATTTAAATCTAGTTTTGTTTATCACTTGCTGGGTTTGCTCTTTCGAAAACACATGAATTAAAAAGATCACAATCTGCTTTTTTATACAAACCATTATTTGAGTTTGGAAAAACTCACCTTCACTGTCAAATTTGTCCCGAAAACCATTCTTTCCTTAATGACTAACGGAACAGAGCGTCTGTATTTAAGTTTAAATTTTGCGCTTGTCATTCCAATTTTGTTTTGTTTTGGGGGTTTATTAAATCACGGATATTCTTATGAATGAACTCATCAAAATAAAAAAAGCCCCTAATGTCAGTATTCATCGGTAATTTCCGTTTTTTGATCGTCCCTCTGTCGCGAGTCACCGCTCATGAATAATGCATTTTATTTAATCTAGATTTGAAAATGGCACATGCGCACAACTTTATGTCGCTATACACAATGTCAGAAACAGCGGTGGGGTACCAGCAAATTTAAAGAGATCGTCGTGTTCTGAAGTAACTTTAAAAAAGAAGAAGTTTGAACAGCGAAGTGTTTCCAGGCGTTTTGTGTGTCCAAACTTTTGTTGGAACACATATTTTCATCGTCTGTTTGATTGCACAAAAAACACCACAAAATGCAGATTCGGTTTACGTCTCTCATAGACTTGTGTACATTTAATCCCGCGTTTATCTCCGGAGAAATATTTCTCGATTCTGGTTGTTTACATTTGCAGTTGGAATCTCGAACTGGCTTATCATAGAGCACATAAGTTGACCTCGAGAACGAGACTTTATGAGAAACATAACTTCCAGGCACATCGAATAGGAGTTTTAACGTGTAAAGCGATTAGTTTTATTTAAATAAGTTTGGTTTCGAAGCTGTTTTTTTTTACTGTAAGGTATATAAAAACGTTTAAATAATATTTTGTTTTCATTTCAATGTAAAACATGTGAACGATATATAAAATTAGGAAAGAACACCAGATTATAGTTACGTCCTTCCATTGCTTTCTCATTCACGCGCTAGTCCTTTTATAAAGCTTAGACCACAAGCAGTATACGGCGATCGTCGACATATAATTTCCGTAAATATCTGTAAAATATGGAATTCCTTCGTCTGCACACGTTTGCGCACCGACATGCTGTACAAGCATTTTGGGGGCCAGGCTTTCTCTTTACGACAATGAGCCAATCACGCTGCAACTTGTATGCTCGATCAGGTCAAACTTTTTCTTCTTCTTTTTTTCTTAAATAATTTAGACAGACGTGCATGTTTTCATATAATTGTGTAAAATTATGTTTTAACTTATTATCTATATTTATGGCAGTTTCATGATTCAGATTTCCGTAAAAACAAATCATTTGATTGAAAGCAAAATCAACCAGACGTAAAGGTAATAAAGTTATAATAGCCATCGGCTCGGTTGTGCCCGGAAATTAAATTGTGACCTTTGCTTGCGTGAGACTCACACGGGTTGGACAGAAATCAATGGTAACCAATGAAAATCATTGTGACTGAATGGTTTTAAACGGTAAATCATTGGTACTTGTTGACAAATGGTACCCGTATGGTTGTGTATGGAAACTATTGGTGATAAATGATAACCAATGGTAACTTCAATGGTGCTGAATTGTTGAAATAATTATTAATGGTACTCGTATATGGTTTTGTATGGAAACCATTGGTAACAATGGTAACTTCAATGGTGCTCAATGGTTGACAAAAAATATCAATGGTACTCGTGGTTTTGTCGGGAAACCATTATGGTGCTAATTGGTAACAACTTCATTGGTGCTCAATTGGTTAAAATAAATATCAATGGTACTCATGGTTTTGTATGGAAACCATTGGTGCTAAATGGTACTAATATGATAAAGCTAATGGTGCTCAAAGGTTTAAATCAATATCAAATGGTTACAAATACTTTCATGTAGAGTATTTTCGGTCAAGCGAGTTTACACCACATTCAAGTTATAGTGCATTTTAGACTATTGCGTTTGTATGAAATCAATATGAATTGATTGTGTATTTGTTGTGAAATATGTTATGAGTATGTAAAACTGAAAGAAGTATTATTTCAACCAGTATATCCCATAAACATTGTATTGACCTTACTCGGCAGCAGGATATGTTATGTAACAGTTCTGCAAACAAAACACAGCTTGACCTTGGCACAATAGTTTCCAGCACACACAACCTTAGACTTGGTGCCAAGTCGGTAATAGCGGTCCACTCGGTATATACACGGGGGAGGTTGCGGTTGCCTCGTACCCAATTTGCAGAGTTCGAAGTTAAATTACCGACTTGGACAATTCGTTTTCAGTTTTGTACACAACCTATGACAATCGCTAGCGAATTCTATGCGAGCACTCTGATTGGTTCAGATTCCAGAGGGGATACAAATTTATGAGCAGTTTTATACAGCATGTATATTCTACGCTGCTTCGCGTATTGTACTGGTACCCGGTACCACTGATCTCTACAAACTGGATAATTCGAGCGTACATTAAAGGTAGTATACACCATTTGTAATTGTTTGAATTATCATGAATGGGTAGATTTGGGGGTTGTATTTCATAGTAAATATCGTTTAACTGACTTTTCCGAAGTTTTACAATCATGGATGCCGAGAAAAGCACGAAAAACAGCGTTTGTTTTCAACCGGGGTCGAGCAGTTATTCTTATGTTATCTTTGTTTTTTCGCTCTCGCCGTCCGGCGAGAGCGAATTTGTCTTTATAAAATTCATTTAAAAAAATAATTACAGGATATCTAGCGCAATCCTTTTGCTGAATGCCTAGAATCATTATTTACTTTCAATTGAGTAAGGTATTTCTTAATAATTCAGTAGTAAAAGGAACAACGAGTGTCAATTCTTACTAATGCTTTAAAGTATGAGATGAATTAAGTCCATTGTTCAGTGGTACAAGCTACTAAAGTATGTGAAAGCTTTGTCCTGTCTGGCCTCCGTGTTGCGTAACCAAACAATTGAATAAAGGTTGGGGATAATGAGGGTGTTTAAAATGACCAGTACGTACGTTTGACATCGAAGTCATTTGATGCCATTGATTCTTGTGCGTCGGGTGTGTCTCTGCTAACTCCGCTATGTCTTCCAGTGATGATCCGTACATAATATTTTTGAGTAGGAATACGTTGGGAGATATGTTGTGTCACCTCAAGAACTGACTCGCCAATTTATTTTGTTGGTGATTCAAACCAGTTCTTTTTGGACATATTCGATGAGGATTTATACTCCAATGAGGATTTATACTAAAGCGGCAGGTTCAGAGGTGAAGAAACTGCCTACACTCGTGGCTGATTTGGACCCCTTGTAACAGATCAGGAAATGATGGAAAATAAGCAAGAAAAGGTAACAAGAACTTTTGGCTTGGCTTTCAGCAGCTCATTTTGGCTTATTATTTTTAGCCCTTTTTGTAACTTGGCGCCAGTAGTCATTATTCCGTGTCGAAAAGTATACCAGCCTTTTGTTAAACCCTGAACGGTTTCATTATCACATGTCAAACCAGACTTAGAACAAAATATTTTTTTTTTTTTTTTCTGCCGTTTTTTTCTACAAGGGTATACGACAGGACATGTACATATTTTAAATCGCAAACCATCGCTTCGACCTTGCTAATAAAAAGGTTTATTCCCCCCATTTTTTGTCTTAGTCGTAATAAGTTCTTGGGCCATTTTCAGTTTCGAATGTTTTAGACAAACCTTGATGCAATTTGTTACATGCGGGTTGGCGCATCCATTTTAATTGATTTTTGTTATTGTTGATATCCCAGGTTGTGGCAAATCTGTGCAACAAGGCTTTTGGACGAACCACTCCATACGATCGAACATGGCAGTATCTCGCCTCTACAACAAGGGCTTCGGTGGCCAGAACCAGTGAGGACCATAGGAGAGCAGTCAGCCGGGCTGAAACCGCATAAGCGCGTCGACACAGCAAAGAGACCTGCTGAGAGCTCTAGAGAAACTGTCAACATAGCTCTTACTAAGTTGTAATAAATATAACAATAGCAATTTATGTGTCCACTGAGTCGTTCTTTTTCTGTTAATTCTTAAAAGAATGTACAGTTAACTGTACATTCTTAAAAATAATCGACACTTGTCTGAATAGAGTGACGTCACAAGAGTAGTTTGATAGGATAGAGAGCCGTGAAACTTGTGTTGCCTTCGCATTCGCAAGTTCGTGCATGCGTACCGTAGACCGTCGAGAGTGACATAGTGGCAGCAGCGATGGTGGGTAAAATTGCATTAAAATCCTTTGTAAATAATTAAATTTATTATATAAACTCGCAGACTGTACAATCAGTGAACTATCAGTGTAGAAAGTGTCAGAACTACGGTTTTAAGTGAGATTTAGGAGAACATTGCTCTAGGCAAAAATGTTATTTTTGTTTTCAGCGGGATTTGTTCATTATTATTGTGGTCCTTTCTGAGAGAAAAACTTGAATATTTCGAAAGAACAATAGAATCAGTTGGTCTAGGGTACCCTTTACAAAGGATTGAATTCCACAATACAGGTATTTTCAGATCAATGTTGTACACATTCCACGAAGACTGTCCCGTTGACTTTGGTTCATGGTGGTAATTTGTGTACACAACATATTGTGTCATGAACTATTTGACGTGCATAAATGTAATGTACTGTAGAATTTTCCTAAAATCGCAATGGTCAGTTTTTTCTCTCACAATTCTGGAAGTGTAGAGCCACCTAATGTTGCAACATTATTCCCTTGGCATTTAATTTATACATGTACCTCTATATTTTCTTTCTTTGTACACTACAGCTAATTGGTTTACCCAAGTCCACTTCTTGCTACTGATATGTCGGGCTGTACAGCTTATTAATACGGCTGCACAAGTCACAGGACGAACTGCTCCTATTAATATGACAGAGGGATAACAGATGACAGCGAATGTCAAAACTTATTTTGTTTAACCATCAGTAAACTACGGAAGCTTAATTGACCAACTAAATTTTCCAAGATAAGCTATCTCGGTGTTCCACATTTTTTTAGATGTGCTGTAAAAATATCGCAGAACTCTGCATCTTGGCATTTCATGTTTCAACAATATAAGTATAGATAATAAAACAGTCGCAACAGTCACAAAATTATCTTGGAAACATGGAAGTATACATAATATTCTTTTAAGCTTTCGTATAGTGAATATGTGTTTCATGAAAACCGACAAGTCTGGTTAAAATTGTATTGTTAGTATTCAAAGCAAATTATACAGATGTTAAAATGACATAGATTTACCTAGTCAGTGTTCTCCACAATCAATTTTAGCAGGGTAGCCTGCCCTGTGTAAATGTTACGCTGTTCTGCCATATTTTTATGCCGCCCTGTTGAAATGTTATGCCGGCCTGTCAAATGTTATGCCGGCCTGTCAAATTTTGCTTTTCAATCATGGTTTTATACAAAACAGAAATTGTGTTGTACAAATCTTTAATATCGTGTTCATATTGCACAAATATCTAGAAACACTCACAATTCGAAGTTAAAGCCGTACAGGGTGTCCTATCAAAATTTGGCCTGTGAAGAACGCTGCCAAATGTATCTCTGCCTAGTATGAACAATTATTATTCTAAAATGACATCGCAAGTTTTTATTTTGGTTTTAAATTCATAGAAAGTCGGGGGCTAATTTTATTTTCGTTTTATTATTTTGGTATTATAACATCAGTAAACAATACATAATAAGAATATTAATACTATGGCAGTAGTTATTATGTTATCTGCAGTGTATCAATGCCAAATAAAAGCAAGCAAAATTTAATCCATTGTGTGACTTGTATGTCATTAGTTACATGTGTGATTGGTATTTTTAATTGTGATTTATTTCAAGTTTCTCAAGTTCATAGTTTAAACCATAGAGCTGTATCTTTATTATACAGCTCTATGGTTTAAGCTCAAACCACATAATACATTTTTTCTGTCCACTTGTCCAGCAAGAATTGTTGGGACCCTGGTTAAACATTAGGTTGATTCCAAATCTGGACACTGTCCCCACGAACAAACCAATTATTGTGCCAAATACATTTTCCTAAAACGCAGACATTTTCCCTTTTTAATTTTATCATAAAACTTGCAATTTTTTATTGCATGGATATAATAATTGTCTGGATATAAAATTGAATCGACATTTTCAAAAATGTTCTTAATCAAAAAAATCTCGTTTTTCTATGGTTTGTGCATAAGATTATGATGTGGAATTCTTTCCCCCCAAAAAAAACTTTTCAATTTTTTTTTTAGAACATCTTGTTAATACGTGCACTGCATTGCATCGTCTCACACAAATGTCTCGTATCTTTTCCTGAAAATAGGTCTACCTAACGTTCAAACTTCTTGGGTGTTTTTATGTTTAACTTAATTTTCCTGATCAAACTGGATTGTTTTTGTGATATTAACTTCGTTTCCTGTGATATTAAATTCGTTTTCTCGGTCGTGCGCTATACGAACATTGTGTACGCCTGCAGTGTTTTTAAACCACCTTTACAGATCTCGTACAACACATGCGGTTAAAAGAGGTGTTTTGCTACTATTCTTTTTCTACGTAGATCATTCTAATTACTTCAAGGGTTCGTAATTTGTATTGTGTAACATTACAACAGTAATAATAGAGCATACACAACTCAAATAAATCAAGTGTATCACAATGATATATTTTATTGCAACACGCAATTGACCTAGCTGAGTGTGTTGGTCGTTAAACATCGCCAGATCTAGAAACATGTTCCTAAAGTATTGAGAAGAACTCCCCATATAACGGAATGGATGAGTCTACATTTGCATAGCAGTGCGCCATTGGATCTCACCTCAGAAATACATTGCATATGTATTGCGCTGCACGCATATATGAATAACGGTGCGAGAACGTATTGATCAAGTCGTTAGATCTGTCGCAACTCGGCACGTTACTAGTCTTAAACCAGCCGTGCCGATGAATTTCGACTGAAATACACGGATGAAACCCGACTATCTAACGACTTGTCATCAAGTCTAACACAACCTGTGCTCACTGACACTTGCATTTTGATTCAAAATGGCAATCATGGCATTACTTGCTGTGCTCGTGTACAAAATGGTTAGAAAGTCAAGCACGTTTTTTAAAAATGCTCCTGTTTCAACCACAATTAATTTCCTGGGTTGAAATTTCGACCCAATATATCCTATATTATAGCCTAACTCAAACACTAACCCTAACCCACACCCTAACCCTAGTTTTTAAGTAATTTGAGTAAAATAAAAAAAATTATTTCGTGAAATTTGTTGTGGAGACCTATTTATATTTAGAAATTACCCTGTGGAGACCTTTTGACTCCCATTGTCCACATTGTGTTCAGGTCTCCATAGGGGTACCGAATTTAGAAACACCAAAACAAAGATATGTCTCCACAATGATACACATTTGAGGATACATTTTACTACTGGCATGAATTGTGCCGCATGAATTAAGTTCTATAAATATGCACAGAAACCGGAACAGCTTTGAACACTCGAATAAAGTAGCATGCATGTTTCTATAATGGTACAGTCACACGGCCACTTACGGTAGCTGCGGATGCTTACGGATAAAAGTCCGTAAGCATCCGCAAGGATCCGTATCATCCGTAAGCATCCGTATCCATCCGTAATTCAATCCGCAGGATCCGCAGACATACGCAGATCCGCAGCGGAATTTTGAAAATCTCAAAATTTTGCTGCGGATGAAATATACGTAAGCATCCGTAACTCATACGTAAGATACGTAAACTCATCCGCAGGATACGTTAGATACGTAACTGATCCGCACACGTTGTCGGGTGTGCAATTGCCTGCGGATACATAGGGGTACGTAAACATCAAAAAGATGGAGAAGAAACTGTTGAATAACTGGAACTAGATCTCAGACTTGATGAAATGCGACTGAAGCAAGCTCCGATCCACGTGGGTTTATTTGCGGATGGTGCGGACGCCAGAGGAAGCCGACATGCGCAGACACGAGCGTAACTCATCCGTATCGTCCGTAAGTCATCCGTATCGTCCGTAAGTCATCCGTAAAATCCGTAAGTCATCCGTAAGTCGTCAGTAACATGTGCCAGCGGGTTGGCAGCGGATGGGTTCATCCGCAGGTTTTACCCGTAACATCCGTAATTCATACGTAACATCCGTAACTAATCCGTATCGTCCGCAGAATATAGGTAACTTTTGCTCAAATTTCCGTATTGGGGTTACAAATTACGCATTTTCATTATCCAAATATACGCAGGCATCCGCAGGTCCGTAACATGGCCGTGTGACTGTAGCATAAAAGTCATTCGAGAGATGGCGGATTTAGGAACGGTGGAGAATGTGCTCCCATACATGCAGTCAACGCGTGGTGCCGCATGCGATTTCAATAGTATGTGTATCAGCATACACACAGCAAGGAACCATACACTCCAAAACAAAATCTGGTTAGATTTCACCAGTCTGGTTGAAATTTCACCAGAATCCAGGGCCTTATTCACAAAGCACCCGCAACGATTTACGGGCACGCAACTTCCCCGCAACCCCCCGTAAGCACTTGCGGGTTATTCACGAAACACCCTTAAATCTGCGTGTGCCCGTAAACCACCCGGAAATTTGCGGGACCTCCAGACGTCCCACAAACGTCCCGCAACTTGCGTGGATTGTCTCGAGCGTCAAAATAGCGGCACTCATAGCGGTATTTTTGAATTAGGAAGTTGAACAACGTACTCTTCGGCGGCAGCGGGTTTTCCGTGACCGGTTTCAGCCACTAGATTCCAACGATAAAGTAACCGACCTAATCAACGATGATGTAGCACATTCCATTCGGAGATCGCAGGCCATATAGACAGGGCCCAGACCAGGACAAACTAAGGGTTTTTCCTGTCAAGGTTTTCTCAACGGTTTCATCATCCTGAACCTCAACCATTTGATATTAGCTTGGGGGCCACCCTGATTTTTGCCCCTAATTCAAAATGGCCGCCAAAATTCAAAATGGCCGCTAAAATTACATAAATTAGGTATATACTGCTAATTACGTTTAATATCAACGGTTTTTTTAGTGATTCTGTCATCTTGAATGTGCACCCATTGAATTTAGCTCTAGAGCCACCCAGAATTTGGCCTCAAATCCAAGATGGCCGCCAAAATCTAAAATGGCTGCCAAAATTACATAAAATACATATATACTGCTAATTACGTTTAATATCAACGGTTTTGTGTGTGATTCTGTCATCTTGAATGTACACCCATTGAATTTAGCTCCAGAGCCACCCAGAATTTGGCCTCAAATCCAAGATGGCCGCCAAAATCTAAAATGGCTGCCAAAATTACCCTAATTAGGTTTATATTGCTTCTAGGTTTTTTTCTGTCAGAGTTTTTTCAGTGATTCCGTCATTCTAAGCCCAAGGCCTTTAAGATTAGTCTGGGGAATACCCAAGATTGATCGTCTAATCCAAGATGGCTGTCAAAATGGCTGCCAAAAGGGCTGCCAAAATGGCTGCTAAAATGGCCATCAAAAGCATCTTACTTAAAGGTAGTATACAACATTTGCAGATATCAAAAATATTTACTACCGAATTATTAAGAAATGTCTTACTCAGTTCAAAATAAATAATGATTCTAGGCATTCAGCAAAAGGATTGCGCTATATATCCTGTAATTATTCCAAAAAAAATAATTTTATATAGACAAATTTGCGATCGCCGGACGGCGATCGCGAAAAAACAAAGATAACATAAGAATAACGGCTCGACCCCGGTTGAAAACAAACGCTGTTTTTCGTGCTTTTCCCGGCATCCATGATTGTAAAACTTCGGAAAAGTCAGTTAAACGATATTTACTATGAAATACAACCCCCCAAATCTACCCATTCATGATAATTCAAGCAATTACCAATGGTGTATGCTACCTTTAAATTTAAAGTACATCTTCGTTTTGTCCTGTTAAAGTTCACTAAAGTTGGTTTCATTGTGGCGTTCTGAACCTAAGCCTTTTGAAATTAACTTGTGGCTACCCACGATTTGTCCGCCCAAATCCAAAATGGCTACCCAAATGACCTTAATCAGATTTAAACGGTCTCTTATTTATCCCCCATAATTCAGGACCTGGCTCACCCATGTATGCACATTATTTAGGAGAGGATAACTCAACTGTTCTAGGCTGATATGACCCCAATGAACAACTTGGAATGTGTGCCAAAATCTCTATCCGGTGCGAACAGCCCAGAAATGACCACGCCCTTTTTTAAATGACCATGCCCTTTTTATATGACCACGCCCTTTTTATCGAAAGTGCTACTTCCGACATAGCTGTATCTTCTAAACCGTTGGAGCTAGACATTTTCTGATGTGCTCAAGATGTTCATTGGATATTTTACAAGAACATTTCTAAAAACCGTTCGGTCAACTAATTACCATACAAATAAATACATACACCGGGAATTTCCATATATATTTATTAATTAAACTTTCCAAAGTTAGAGCAAAGTTAGAACATTTGTGTCATCTACTAGAGCTTAACTGACAATTCGGAATTTAAACAATACAACGTATTTTGTTTTAAGAAAGAAAACAAGCATTAAATTATTATAAAGTAACACAACAGAGTCCAGGTATGAGGTTATGAGCAGTGTTCATTCAGTGATGGGTTCTAACAACAATCACCTCCCTTGCATTTGCAGTACTTGCAACAATGGATCCAAGCAACTCGCCTTAAAACTTCACCCTTAAAACGGCCACAAAAGTACTCGATAAGCCATCTGAGATGCAAGTACAGTACTTTGTGAGCTCATACCCCAGCGTTATGCAGATATCGTGGAGTGGTAATATTGATCTTTTCACTCTTGAGTTGTGGATGAGCCAGAACTCTTGGAGGCCAAGATCTCTCAAATTGACCTGATGACACATCTGTGTCACCTGATGACAGCGTCAGGGATGTAGGGCCTGTCCGGTGACTTAGAATGTCCTGCACATGGAACATCATCCTGTCATCAGCTTCCTCGTGTGTGCAGTTGAGCCGAAGGAATGACGAAGCACACACAACTGACACAATCCATGCCTTTGGTGATATACCAAGGTATAGATGTTTGGTGTCTTGTTATCTGGTGGTGCGCCACTCAACATAGAATGCCTGGAAAGCAGTTTTGCTGATGGAAGATGACCAAAAGTCACCATGTCTTTTGACACTTACAGAGAGGACAGCATCAAGAATGGAGAGAGGGGAAGAAGAGGAAAGTGAACCTTGATTTTGAATGCCGCGTCTTATGGTTTTGTAAGAAGGTGTAATTCATTAGTCCCCGAGATTGTGATATCAAAACAAGAAGGCGAGTTGCTTGGATCCATTGTTGCAAATACTGCAAATGCAAGGGAGTTGATTGTTGTAAGAACCCATCACTGAATGAACACTGCTCATAATTATCATACCTGGACTCTGTTGTCTTACTTTATAATAATTAAATGCTTGTTTTCTTTCTCTAAAAATCCTTGTATTGTTTAAATTCCGAATTGTCAGTTAAACTCTAGTAGATGACACAAATGTTCTAACTTTGCTCTAAGTTTGGAAAGTTTAATTAATAAATATATATGGAAATTCCCGGTGTATGTAATTGGTAATAAGTTGACCGAATGGTTTTTAGAAATGTTCTTGTAAAATATCCAATGAACATCTTGAGCACATCAGAAAATGTCTAGCTCCAACGGTTTAGAAGATACAGCTATGTCGGAAGTAGCACTTCCGATAAAAAGGGCGTGGTCATTTTAAAAAGGGCATGGTCATTTAAAAAAGGGCGTGGTCATTTCCGGGCTGTTCGCCCCGGATAGAGATTTTGGCACACATCCCAAGTTGTTCCTTGGGGTCATATCAGCCTAGAACAGTTGAGTTATCCTCTCCTAAATAATGTGCCTACATGGGTGAGCCAGGTCTTTTACTAAATTATGGGGGATAAATAAGAGACCGTTTAAATCTGATTAAGGTCATTTTGGTAGCCATTTTGGATTTGGGCGGACAAATCTTGGGTAGCCACAAGTTAATTTCAAAAGGCTTAGGTTCAGAACGCCACAATGAAACCAACTTTAGTGAGCTTTAACAGGACAAAATGAAGATTTACTTTAAATTTAAGTGAGATGCTTTTGATGGCCATTTTGGCAGTCATTTTGGCAGCCATTCGCGTTCGTTTATACCTCTATTAATAACAATTTAAAGATAGTATACACCATCGGTAATTGCTTGAATTATTATGAATGGGTGATTTTTTTGGGGGGGTGGTTGTAATTTATTTTTTAACTGGCGTCGGCAGTGGCTCTTATTTATAATGTTCTGGGTTTTTTCTTCGCGATCGCCGTCCGGAATTATGAAATGTATTTTTTCGGAACAAATACAGGATATTTAGCGCAATCATTTTGCTGGATGCCTACAATCATTCTTTACTTTCAAATAATACAAGAAATGGGGACAAAACTGTTTGTTTGTTTACTGTAACATGCGAGCTTCGCGCTCGCATTTTACAGTTTTGGGTGTGCCCCCCGTCTAAAAAATTCGTGGATCCGCGCTTGCACTCTTTCAACAATCAACGGTCGTTTTAGATTCGTTTGTAAATAAAAATAAGTCCTTCCAGTTTATGAGAAAGAAATATTGTGTCCCAAAAGACGGGATAAGTTTTTATCCAATGATCGCCACAAAATGATTTAATACATTTTCCTCTTTGTACGAGTGTTTCGATTCCACATGTATTTTAGATTTTCGAAATTGATAGGTCAAGTTTTGGCGCGATATTTTTCTTCCGCGTCGCGCAATTGTTTAGTTTCCATATTTGGCCCAACCACAGTCGCCAGAATTACTTTTGATTAAATACACCTTTAAACAGTGTCATACACTAGGGAAATTAAGGGTAGCAGTCAACACTTTCACCCAAATAACAACTGTACATTATAAGGTGTCAACCTGAGTGATATAGAGCAAATACCTAAAAACCTGTCCTTGAGACTCATTCGAGGGATTCGGTCACATAATAGCGCTAGCAGCAATTTTCTAGGGGTGATTTTATTAGGAAATCATTGTACCAAAAATAATGTTAAAATCAATATTTTATTTGAGGGGTCTGGAAGCACGCCACCAGTCAACTTTCAGGCTCTACCCCAGTTCATTTTCACAAAGGTTTGTTAAATACTCAACTTGAACAGGGAAAGGAGGGAAAGGAGTGAAATAAGACAGGCAGGCCACCTAAATAATTACATTTATCGAATTTTATACAAAGCGTTATGCACGGCTGCTTTACATTCACAGTCACCGCGTTTGTTAATATAAAGCTCATTTATTGGTTCGTCAAAATAACGAGAGCAACTGGCCAACTGGTCCGTACGAAACTAGCGAGACAGGTGGACAGATACAACTGGAAACAAACGTATCGTTTGCTGTTAACTGTGCATTAATATTTGGATCACAAATCAACTTCATGTCCTCTTAGTTTGTTAATTTGGTCACAGTCACAGAGAATAAGTGCATGGTGTTTGTGGTCTATGCGCGTCTTAAGTCATACTGAGCGATCCGACTTTGGCTTAGATAAACAATTTTTGGTTTAGATAAACAATCTTTGTTGTTATATGTTATACAGAACGTAATTATGTGTCTAAGACAGTTAATGGAGTTCCATGGTCATTTAAAAAAGGGCGTGGTCATTTCCGGACTGTTCGCCCCGGATAGAGATTTTGGCACACATCCCAAGTTGTTCCTTGGGGTCATATCAGCCTAGAACAGTTGAGTTATCCTCTCCTAAATAATGTGCATACATGGGTGAGCCAGGTCTTTTACTAAATTATGGGGGATAAATAAGAGACCGTTTAAATCTGATTAAGGTCATTTTGGTAGCCATTTTGAATTTGGGCGGACAAATCTTGGGTAGCCACAAGTTAATTTCAAAAGGCTTAGGTTCAGGACGCCACAATGAAACCAACTTTAGTGAGCTTTAACAGAACAAAATGAAGATGTACTTTAAATTTAAGTAAGATGCTTTTGATGGCCATTTTGGCAGCCATTTTGACAGCCATTTTGACAGCCATCTTGGATTAGACGATAAATCCTGAGTATTTCCCAGACTAATCCTAAAGGCCTTGGGCTTAGAATGACGGAATCACTGAAAACAACTCTGACAGAAAAAAACAAGAAGCAGTATAAACCTGATTAGGGTAATTTTGACAGCCATTTTAGATGTTGGCGGCCATCTTGGATTTGAGGCCAAATTCTGGGTGGCTCTGGAGCTAAATTCAATGGGTGTACATTCAAGATGACAGAATCACAAATAACGTTGATATTAAACGTAATTAGCAGTATATTTTATGTAATTTTGGCAGCCATTTTAGATTTTGGCGGCCATCTTGGATTTGAGGCCGAATTCTGGGTGGCTCTGGAGCTAAATTCAATGGGTATACATTCAAGATGACAGAATCACACAAAAAACGTTGATATTAAACGTAATTAGCAGTATATATGTATTTTATGTAATTTTGGCAGCCATTTTAGATTTTGGCGGCCATCTTGAATTTGAGGCAAAATTCTGGGTGGCTCTGGAGCTAAATTCAATGGGTGTACATTCAAGATGAGAGAATCCCTTAAAAAAAACGTTGATATTAAACGTAATTAGCAATATATATGTAATTTATGTAATTTTAGCGGCCATTTTGGATTTTGGCGGCCATTAGGGGCAAAAATCAGGGTGGCCCCCAAGCTAATATCAAATGGTTGAGGTTCAGGATGATGAAACCGTTGAGAAAACCTTGACAGGAAAAACCCTTAGTTTTTCCTGGTCTGGGCCCTGTCTAATACCGGCATCCTTGTATGTGCCACGTCACAAGATTTCACCAGATTTATTATGAAGTAATTTACCTAAAACCAGGATAATAATACACATGGTTTGATCTTAACGGGTATCATGTTAATATGCTTGGTGATAACCAGTATATTAACCAATGTTAATATATGGTTCACCAAGAAATTTTCACCAGATGTTTTTTAGAGTGTATAATACCCATGCCGAATAAATACTAAGGCCATGCTCGAATTGTTGGCTTTGGATGTGACTTCGGCCGTTGCTATGCTGCTGCCAAGGGCGGACAATGGCCGCCCCCGTAGTAACAGCATAGCAACGGCCGAAGTCACAGTCAAAGCCAGCAATTCGGACAAGGCCTAACTGTGTACCTGTACTGCATTTATTGAAAGGGTAGAAGGACATGCATATTTAGTTTTCAGTGGTGGGTGCTACACGTATTAGGCATGCTGTAATGGACATGCTGTACTACTATTGGCGGAACCATCGGTATGATCTATGGTATACTATTGAACGGAAGTATCGGTATGATCCATGGTATACCATTGAGCGGAACCCTCGGTATGATCCTTATGTTATACCATTGGGCGGAACCATCGGTATGATTCATGGTATATCATTGAGCAGAACAATCGCATGATCCATGGTATATCATTGAGCGGAACCAACGTATGATACATGGTTTACCATTGGGCGGAACAATAGGTATGATCCATTGTATACCAATGAGCGAAACCATCGGTATGATCCAGGGTATGATCATCGGTAAAAACTGTGGTATTAAAATTTTAACACCAATGTTTTTTAAATCTTTTGGAATGAAAATTGGTGTTAAAATGAAGTAAAATGATTCTTGAAGTATCAGTTTCAAATCAAGTACTGGTGTTACGTACTTTTGGTGTTAAATTTGACCTAGTGCGCATGCGTGTGTGAAATAAAGCCCTCTGATTGGTCGATAAGGAATTATGGGATATGTTAACAATAGTCGATGTTAAATTGTTGTATTTAGTCCCAAAATTCTTTTTTTTACCATAATATGTAATTATTTAAACGATTCCATGATTGAATTTTGATTTTTGTGCAAACATAGTTAAAAATTCGCGTTACATTTTATTCGTTTTCAAATTTTGACATTATTCATAAAAACTAGTTGTGACATCGTCGTGGACAAAAAAGCGTAGTATATAACTAACAACGGCAATGGCTATGTGTGTAGTACGTATTCAGTAGGAATAGGTTATTATTGTATACATATAATAAGTCAGTTCTTGGTAATATTTCATTACGTAATTTGTCCATGAGGTTAATATGTACAAAATTATAGTGTTAAAACAGTACATCTTTTCGCTAGAATGACGAGCAAATGACGTGATATCCACGTTAAATTTTGCTATCAGAGTGTACACCAAAATTGGTGTTAAAAAAAAATTGAATCCCAAACTGGTGTTATTCAACACCCAAATCCCTGCCCAATATAAACACCAGGAAATAATCAAATTTTACACCATTGGTGTACAATTTAACACCACAGTTTTTGCAGTGATATATGATCACTGGTATATCATTGAGCGGAACCATCGGTAGAATCAATGGTATATCATGCATTGAGCGGAAACGTCGGTATGATAACATCGGTATGATCCATGGTATACCATTGAGCGGAACCATCAGTTTGGTCTACGGTATACCATTGAGCGGAACCGTCGTATGATCTATACTATACCATTTGGGCGGAACCAC
Source organism: Crossaster papposus (assembly GCA_037893245.1). Classification (NCBI taxonomy): domain Eukaryota; kingdom Metazoa; phylum Echinodermata; class Asteroidea; order Velatida; family Solasteridae; genus Crossaster; species Crossaster papposus. Next base: position 301,641 of record JBAIAA010000002.1, on the reverse strand, counting down.
CAGTATGGTCCATGGTATACCATTGAGCGAACCATCGGTTTAATCCATGGTGAACCATTGAGCGCAACCATTGGTATTATCCATGGTATACCATTGAGCGGAACCATCGGTATGGTCCATGGTATATCATTGAGGGGAACCGTCGTATGATCCATGATCCATGGTATATCATTTAGCGGAACTGTGGTCTGTGGTATACATATCGTCAGCGTTTTCACAAAGAGACGAATTTGGCCAAAATCATAATTTTTTCGAAATTCGTTTTTTGGCTGAAATCGATTAAGTGGATAGCAACGAACATTCTGGCAAGGTTAATATTGTCAAACCAGTTTGAATCTTTAAGATTACAACAAATCATACAGGGGAAAACTTTACCCAAAACGTATTTTTAGTTTTCACAAAGAGACGAATAATAATTTGTCCCTGCGTAGATAGAAATAACGTTGCTTCGAGTGCAAAGACAACGCTCGTACAGTGTACATGTATATACATTGTATATACATTCACGAGGAGACATGTTTAAAAAGCGTGGATTCGTAGTTCCAAATCCACACTTTACTATAGAGTGACGTCGCAGCAAAGGTTTGATTGTAAATACGAGATTTGTAAGAGATGTAATAAATGATTGAACTTGGTAAATGTTGATCAAAATAATTGTTTTACGCGATTTTGCCCATCACAAGGCCGCCGAAGGCCACTCGAGGTGTGGAATATACAGAGAAAAGTGTGGAAGAACCATTCCCTAACAATGAAACAAGACAATCTTGAACAGTGTTCGGATAAGTAACTATAGTCTACTGCAAGACATTAATATTATGCGTGGAAGTGTCATGGCCAGGCCGGGCCTGAACCCCCAACCGCAGTACTACCCACAGACCACGAATTCAATGCTCCCGACCACTATGTAGCATTCTTACCTGATGTTGTTGATAAATCTTTAGCAGTGGACCTCGGTTGCGCGGTGGTTTGTACGGTCGTGGATATACCAATAGTCAACCTCTTCACCGTCATTTCAGGACCAGCACTAGTAGTTGCACCTTTATGGCCCTGTCACACCAGACCATTTTAGGCCAACGCGTGAGTAATGTGTTGTAATTTTGGCAACACGCTGGCAAACGCTGACCAACGCTAGGCCAGCGTTAGCAACACGTTGAGCGCGTTACTCACGCGCTGAGATATGCTGTCACATGCTGAGGAAAACATATTTTTTTCAACATACATACAATTTACAGCGTTTGCCAGCGTGTGACTGTACACGCTGGCGGAGCGTTGGAGATTTGTTACTCACGCGTCGAACACGCTAGACGATCGTTATCAACCCGCTACTCACACGCTGGCGCACGCTGGCGTACGCTGGCGTACTCTGGCGACACGCTGGTTATGGCCCTGTCACCCCAGAACGTTTTAGGCCAATGCATGAGTAGCGCGTTAAAAATAGTTGATACGCTGGCAATCGCTGAACTTTCACAGAAAACGTCAAGTGGAACCGTGACTTCAGCGTGTCTATACAGGTTGATAACGGGTTCATAGCGTATGCCAGCCCGTGAGTATCGTGTGAGGAACGCGCTCAGCGTGTGAGGAACGTATCACTGATTTAAAGTAAAAATACGACAGTGGGTCGCCAGCGTGTGAGTAGTGGGTTAGTAACGATCGTCTAGCGCGTTCGACGCATGATTAACGACCACCCTGCGCGCCGCCAGCGTGTGCAGGCACACGCTGGCAAACGCTGAAAATTGTAGGTATGTTGAAAAATGTACTTTTGCCTCAGCGTGTGACAGCGTGTTCCAGCGTGTGGGTAACGCGCTTAGCGTGTTGCGAACGCTGGCCTAGCGTTGGTCAACGTTTACCCGCGTGTTACCGAAATTCCAACACGTTGGTCTAAAACGTTCTGGTGTGACAGGGCCATTAGTGTAGTAGCGCGTCGGCTTTTTATACAACTAACCATGTGGTCGTTGCAGTACGCTGGCGCGCGTTGGAACGCGCTACTCACGCGCTGGGCAGTCGTTCATCAGTCGTCGAGCGCGTTACTAACGCGTTTCTCACCCGCTGGCGAACGCATTGAACCCGTTAACAACGCGTTATGAACACGCTGAAATCACGGTTCCACTTGACTTTTTCTGTGGAAGTTCAGCGTTTGCCAGCGTATCAACTATTTTTAACGCGCTACTCACGCGTTGGCCTAAAACGTTCTAGTGTGACAGGGCCATTACCGGGGTCTTCTGTTGAGGTCTGTATGGTGCTAACCTCCTCACCAGTCGTTGAATCTGGTGTTATTAAAATATAAACAGCTTTAAATGATTAGACTTGACAATGAGGAAACCGTAATTACAAATGTTTTTAATAAACCTAATTTTTAGTTTACAACTAAATGATTACAAAATGATTACATTTTGATCAAAATGCTCTCTTTTTTAACGCGATTTCGCCTATCACAAGGCCGCCGAAGGCCACTCGAGGTGTGGGTTATCAGAGGAAAGTGTGGAAGAACCATCCCCTCGCACTGAAACAGGACTTTTTAAACTATTTACAGAACGAATAGGGTTCGGGTGGGTAACTAGTCCACAGCAAGGCATTAATAATGCCTCTACCAAAATTGGGCCAAATTCATAAACGGTGAAGATCACTGGATTATTTTAGTCACGTACAACTAATGTACGGTGGCTAAAACAGAGAAGTGCGCGTGTGGATACACTCCTGTGGTCATCGCAATTTAGTAAGAAAATAATCGGCTGTTTATCCAGCCGTGTACAAGTTCCTGTAGTCTAGGAAAAATACGTTTTGACCTCAAACAAATTGCAACAGATTGTTTTTCACCACAGTGCACTTCTATAAGGTCCCTAGAATGACATACTAAAAATCTACAAAAATCCAAGTGGTGGAAATATGACTAATTTGCATAAATCGTTAATCCCTGCCGCGTAATATATGTATTCCCATATTTGGGTATATATATATATATATATTTTTCATTTTTTGAAAAGTTTATTTTGGTGATTCTACTTACATATCCTTACTTTAATAACATTTCCTAAATCATATAAGTGACTGAATAATTATGAGAACATAGTAATTATCAAAAATAACAACTTCGTGACCCTATAAATGTGCACATATTACACTGTCTCCAGATATCATCAAGTAGTCAGTATTGACGTGCTTCAAATTCACCAAGTTGCTCACTGGCACAGTTATCTTAATAAAACCTTATGGAAAATCATATAAACAATAATAACATTGTGATATTTAGCCCAGCAAACACAAACTGGGAGAAAATGGTGTGTCCCTAAATTGGGCTAACAAGTAGGTGAAGGGTTGCCTAAGGTGAGAGACTTGAACAAGTTCAAGGAAATCCCAAAAATACATTTTAACGTAGATAGGATTATTGTAAGCAACAACAATCTTTAATTTGGGAGGTTTCCTTGAACTTGTTCAAGTCTCTCACCTAACCCTTCACCTACTTGTTAGCCCAATTTAGGGACACACCATTTTCTCCCAGTTTGTGTTTGCTGGGCTAAATATCACAATGTTATTATTGTTTATATGATTTTCCATAAGGTTTTAATAAGATAACTGTGCCAGTGAGCAACTTGGTGAATTTGAAGCACGTCAATACTGACTACTTGATGATATCTGGAGACAGTGTAATATGCGCACATTTATAGGGTCACGAAGTTGTTATTTTTGATAATTACTATGTTCTCATAATTATTCAGTCACTTATATGATTTAGCAAATGTTATTAAAGTAAGGATATGTAAGTAGAATCACCAAAATAAACTTTTCAAAAAATGAAAAATATATATATATACCCATATATAACAAGTCAAAGGTAAAATGCTCTGAGAGCATAATAAAAGGGCCAACGGGTTTCCAGTTAAAGTAAAATGCTGTGCGAGCATTCCAGCTAAAGTAAAATGCTGTCTCAGCACTGCACTCGCGTCAAAAAGGAAGTGGACAAGAGAATGCCAACGGGTTTTACCTCTTACCCCCCCAACAAGCGCAGACCGAGCGAAAGGTCAGCAGGTGTGGGCCACTAGTTCGGTGTGGGCGGGTCGAAACCGTTGCCCTCCCACCTCGCCCCCTCCTCCCATAGCAGCATGGACTCACAATCGGGTAGTCTAAAGCACCGACTCAATGAGCCAATGAGAGAGAGACACACGCATTGGAGGGGAAAGCGCTGCACTCTCTGCGAGAGAGAGAAGGCCGCAACGCAAGAGAGTGGGAAGGCGATCACCGGCTATGTAACGCGGTCGGTGGTCACGTAGCTGAATAACTGGCACGAAATGGACGGCGCGTAAACAATAACTCGTGCTCGCGCGATAGGGCGGATGAGCACGAGCTTATAAATAAGCTTATAATGGGCTTATTAACGGATAATCTCGACGCGCGCTGTGGGCCCACGGTGAAGTTCACTTCTTACCCGCTCTGTGCGCGCTGTGTATCAAGTAGTAAGTATGCTGCTGTTGGCGCTCACATGTTTCCGTGCAAAAGTTGTTAAGTATTGAAGCAAGGTGACATCGTTTTTTTTTGAATCCGGCACACGTGTCGGATGAATTAGAGAAAGCGTGCGTTCGCTGTGTATTTGCGAGCGTTTGTGAGACAAATGCGCGCAATGCACAGCTACGTACGGTGGTCTAAAGGCGGAGAAAGAAGGCGGTGCTAAGTAGAATTGTCATTGTCAACTGACGTGATGACCTGTTGCAGTGTATGAAGTGCAACCCTATGCAGGCACAGGCGCTCATGCATTAGGTGTAGTGACAGATGCTGAAAGTACGCCGGCGCAGATGTGCATGCAAAGCGGAGCGAAGGCTGTCAAGTGTCTTGGGCTAGCTGGAGGGTGTAGGTTAGAATTATGGGCGTAGCTAGTATGCGCCAGAGTAGAAGAGCGTGCATAGCGGCACCTAGGACCTCTCAGACAGTGTCGTCAGTGCAGGAGAGCGCGCAGCGTATATCGAACATTGGTGATAGTACTCTTTATAGCTACGCAAAACCAAAATTGAACTCCGACCAAGCCGTAATGGCTATCTTACGATGACCCACCAGCATTAGTGTATGCAAATAAATGCAGTGATTACGGTACGGTGCTAACCAGTTAACATCTACTGCTCGGTGGGAGGGCAACGGTTTCGACCCGCCCACACCGAACTAGTGGCCCACACCTGCTGACCTTTCGCTCGGTCTGCGCTTGTTGGGGGGGTAAGAGGTAAAACCCGTTGGCATTCTCTTGTCCACTTCCTTTTTGACGCGAGTGCAGTGCTGAGACAGCATTTTACTTTAGCTGGAATGCTCGCACAGCATTTTACTTTAACTGGAAACCCGTTGGCCCTTTTATTATGCTCTCAGAGCATTTTACCTTTGACTTGTCCACTTCCTTTTATTTAGTAGCTTGTGTTTGAACAGTAAGAAGTTTTTCGCGCGCCGACAGAATGCAGTCACCGTCCGCCGCCAGGGCAACAAGCTCACGCAAGCGCGCTTCGAGCGCGTCACGGTTGTCGGCGCGACTGTCGTAAGCGGCAAACTCGGCGTCGACAGCGGCCGACAGCAACTGCCGCAGACGCTCGCGCTGCTCTTTGCGCTTCGGTTGCGCCCGCTTTTGCGGTGGCGGCGCTGCGCTGCTTGGCTGCACGGATGTGCTGGTGGCGGCGAGCTTGGGCAGATTTTTCACTGCAACGCTCGCGCGCTTCTTTTTGGCTTTCGCCGTACGAGCGCCAGCGACGTGACCGAGCATCGTCATGTCGGCGCCGGGCGACTGTACGATTTGCATGGCAGGCGTTGGGAGCGACGTCTGCTCGACCGTCACGGGCGGCGCCAGCAGCGCTTTTGCGCCCGTTTGCGCCCACCACTGCGCATCCTCTTTGAAGAGGAGCTCGATGATGGTGGCCGGCGACGGCGGCAGCAGCGCTTTGACGCCCGTGTGCGCCCACCACTGCGCATCCTCTTTGAAGAGGCGGGCGATACGCCGCTTGTGCGTGCGCAGTCGGCACATTTTCTCGTATGCCGCGTAGAGGCGCGCGCAAATGTACTCGGAGGGTAGACTTGACCCAAATCAGACTTACCATGGAGTTAAGACTACCAATTTGCTTTCGTCAATCCGGCCGAATAGTTATGTGCTTTGTTGGCCTTAGAAAAAAGGCGCCGTCATCTGGTTGTCGTTCCGCTATCGGCATCAACGCGATGTCATCATGTCAGTGCAGTAAATCCGACTTGACGGATCGGCCAATCAAACCCCCCGCGGTGATATGTAGTTATTCATAAATTATTTGCATACGCATCACATGGTTATGCGCGATGTATGCCAAATAAGTCCGCCAATCGGTACGGACTCGCTAGCCTGCTAACGGACTATGGAGGAATGGTAGGCAGTACTGTCACTAGATGCCTTTTTCAAATTAAATAACTGCGTCCATACTTCGTTTATTTAGTTAGAGTATGGTATAGTGCAAACTTAACGGCCGGACAATGTACACGATAGCAAGACTATTAAACCGTTTGTACATTTACACATAATGTACACTATGCACATGTGTATGTACATTGTACATCACAATGTCCACGTATGTCCGTCACACAACTGGGTCAAAGTTCATATTATTACAGATATATGCTAATTTATACAATTCTGCAATTTGATTGGCCGCTACCGTTTTCGGTAGATGAGCCCATAGGTTGTGTACAAACGTGTGGCACATCCGTCAAGTCGGGATTTCTGAACCACACATGAGCATGGGTGGCGCATGAGGGCGCGCTACTGATAAGCGTGGACGTGACGCGAGGCGCACAGTGTGGATGACCATGAGCAATGTTCCACATAATCCCGACTTGGATCAAGTCTACTCGGAGGGCAGCTGGCTGCACTTGCCGGCACACTTCTGTTTGTGCGGCAGTGAGGTGCCCTTGTACTGCGGCGGGCTGTTGTTGCAGAGTGTCAGCTCACTCTCTCGCTTGGTAATGGTGAGCGGCGCCGGCGCATGGAACTTGGGGCGTCGCTTTCGATGCGGAATGCGCGCCATGCGGTCGCGACGCGCGTCCAGCCATATGTGCATGAACTGCGTGTAGATCGAGCAGCTGCACGTGCTGGGCCGGACGCGTGTCGTCGCGTGGCTGCGCGGAGTGACTGCGCCGACGCCGATTGATCTTATGCGCCCTATCGGGCGAGCACGAGTGCGCCCGCGCGCGATGCGCCGCCTGCGGCCCGGTGTTGTCGCCGCAGGGCGACTTGGGCATGTGCGCTTGTATCTCGTGCGCGTCGCTAGTGTACTGCGACTGGCTGCTGTCGACGAGTGGCAGCTCACTCTCCCGCGCCCCGTAGGGTTTGCGACGCAGTCGGCGACGCGGCGACGCCTTGGGTGGCCGTCGCTTGTCGGCCGCACTGCGCGCCATTATTTTTTTTAGTTTTGTGTTTTGTTTGAGCGAAGGAAACCTGCAAAAAAACACAAATGATGTAAGTTTGCCGATGTGCGAACAAACAGCAAACGGTTGTTGAGTATAGATGCAAGTTGACACCTCGGTACACGTTGTTCCCACACAGAACAGAACCACCCGTTACAGTTAGTCGAGCCACTAACCTACCCGACTCTAAATAAACCAATCAGCCTACTTTGCCGTCAGACCTACGGTGTTGCGTCTTGCCACAGACCTACGGGCTACTAGTATGTATATACTATATAGTACTGTACACCATTACATTGTTCTCCGTATACCCATTAGCTCCTACCCTGTGAGGAGATAGCACTAGTCAATAGCAGCTGCTACTTCGTTGTTTCTGTCTTAATTGTCTAAATTGGTCACTTTTGAAGCCAAAATACGTTTTAGCTTCGTTATTTCGGATGTTTTGTTACTTATTTTAACCTCCCCCCCCCCCTCCTGCGAGTCGGCGTCGTCGTTGTCATCGGCGAACGTCTGCGATTGTGATGATATTGCCCAGCGTCAAGTTGCCGTTGTGCTTCACTACAAAGGGCACACTGTGACTGCTGCAAAAAAAGCGAAATAGTTTGACAATTTTCAGCAGGAAATGAAACAAAATTGCGGCAGAAGCAAGAAAGTTAGACAGAAACACAGAATTGACCGAAATTGCCGATAATTTGAAGCGATTCAGACAGCGAAAATTTTTACCAGAGCTGAAATTTGTGGTTGTGTGCGCAAGCGTTTTGGCGGCATTTGCGCAGCGCACACTTGCAAACAACGCCGCACAATTGCGCAGTATATGCGCACTGTACACTAGCAAATGCTAAAACGCCCGAAACTCACAAAAACGCAAGAAATATCACACATTCTTGCACCGAGTTTCACTTAGGAATGCATTAATTCACATATGCTTTTAGTGCCGTTTTCGTCGAACTGAGGAAATTCACATGTCAGATGGTCAGATTCGTATGACAACCCCCTCTGAGAAGTCGAAAATCAAAATTCTGTCCCAATAGAACTCATGCCCTTGATCTCCTGATCATTTTCGTTATATGGGTTCTTTTCGATTCCGTGGAGCGATCGCGAGTTATTCCAGTCGGACTGAAGAAGAAAGAAAGAAGAAGAAAATTAACGCAAAATCGGTTCACTGGCAAAGTAAGGGTGCCGCGGCGCTGCCACTCCCAGCCGGGCGAACCCCCTCACATGTCAGATGGTCAGATTCGTATGACAACCCCCTCTGTCGTCGAACTGAGGAAATTCATTCACATGTCAGTTGCAACCCAGTCTCCTTCTTAAATTGTGTACATATCACAATTGACCAATTGTGTGTATATCACAATTAAGAAACTGTACATGCGCAGTAATGCTGGCAAAACGGAGGTTGGCCCTCAAAGAGTGAATAAACAAGTGTATGATGTTCTTATTAGTTGCAGTAGTTGTTTAAGTTTGGCATTGGAAAAGGAAAAAGTCGGGTTAGGGTACAAGAAAAAAACAATTCATATTACCGCATTAACAGCAATTCTTATTATTGTTATTATTTGACGCAAGTTTAATTGCATTGTATCTCAAGTTTTGTTTTTCTTTCTGTACCCTAACCCGACTTTTCCCTTATTCTACCCCAAAACAAAGTAATGAACTTAAACCAACTAATTCAAGTAATAAGAACATCATACACTTGTTTATTCACTCTTTCAAGACCAACCTCCGTTTTGCCGGTATTACTGCGCATGTACAGTTTCTTAAATTGTGATATACACACAATTGGTCAATTGTGATATGTACACAATTTAAGAAGGAGACTGGGTTGGTCAGATGGTCAGATTCGTATGACAACCCCCTCTGTCGTCGAACTGAGGAAATTCATTTTCACATTTTTTTTGGTCATTGTCAGATGGTCAGATTCGTATGACAACCCCCTCTGAGAAGTCGAAAATCAAAATTCTGTCCCAATAGAACTCATGCCCTTGATCTCCTGATCATTTTCGTTATTGGGTTCTTTTCGATTCCGTGGAGCGATCGCGAGTTATTCCAGTCGGACTGAAGAAGAAAGAAAGAATAAAATTAACGCAAAATCGGTGCACTGGCAAAGTAAGGGTGCCGCGGCGCTGCCACTTCCAGCCGGGCGAACCCGTTGGGCGTGACGCTCCCGCGTCACCCTAGATACATATATTACGCGGCAGGGATTAACGATTTATGCAAATTAGTCATATTTCCACCACTTGGATTTTTGAAGATTTTTAGTATGTCATTCTAGGGACCTTATAGAAGTGCACTGTGGTGAAAAACAATCTGTTGCAATTTGTTTGAGGTCAACAAAACAAAATTATGTATTTTGACTGGACTACTGCTTAGCCGATGTTTAGCGGTATAGCCGTACATCATTCTATTCATAGCGGATTACGTAATATGTTGAATAAAAGGGCATATCTATCTTCGAAAACACGCATATCGCTGTGCTCTGCTGATTAGCTCAGTTGACACTAGTGGGAGGGTCGCCATGTCGAAAAAGCGCGCTAATAATTTTACTCATGACCAGAAAATGGGTCTCATTCAGTGTGTAAAGATGGGGAAACGTTCTTCCTGTGCTATTTCAAGGATACGTATCAGATCCATAGTCATACGTCTGTCCCAAAAGGAAAATGGTAACTTGTACACGAGATAAACAAGCCTCTTGGGACGTTTAACATTCCCTTTGTTACTTAGACGCATGTCACTAACCATGTACGTTTGGTAAACAGCAGTTGATCTAAGCACTCTTTATGAATTCGGGCCTAGATTTGTACGTTCGATCATCAACTGTTTATACACAGTTTAGCCTAGTTAATCGTGATCAAGAAAAAAATCACCGTTTATGAATTTGGAACATTATGTGTAGAAGTGTCTTAAGGGAGGCCAGGCTTGAACCCCCAACCTGCAGAACTACCCACTTACCACGATTTTAATGATCTAGACCACTATAGTATGCAGCATTCTTACCTGATGTTGTTGAGAAATCTTTAGCAGTAGAGCTCAGTTGCGCGGTGGTTTGTACGTATGTGGATATACCAATAGTCAATCCCTTCACCGTCGTTTCAGGACCAGCAATAGTTGTACCCTTACCGGGATCTTCTGTGGAAGTCGGTATGGTGCTAGCCTCCCCACCAGTCGTTGTTTCTGGGGTTATGAAAACAACAACAGCTTTAATTTGTGTAAGCTACATCAATATGTTATCACGATCAATTGAATGTACACATTCAAGCGATTTTGGCCATGGTGCCAATTATGTAGTTATTTTACTTTCAGGGCGTTCTGTTCCGTTTTAAATTCGTTTGACAATTAAATTGTTTGCACATTTAAATGCTGTTTTAATGCATGGATTACTAATTTGGATTGTCAAATTCTTTAAAATCGCACGACGGAAAAGCATTTTTGCGTACTCTTAAAAAGAAAATTGAATGACATTTATTTGGAGCACCCTAAATTTGCGCAAAACAAGTTTCTTGCAGGCTTGCGAGGTAAAGTGGCTACACAAGGCACTTTTAAGGAATCTTTAGTTTCATTACCCAATTCCGATTCACTAAATTAATGTTATCCATTAACATAAAATTATGGTTAGTAGCTTAATGCTATTAGTTACACTTAGTCGACCTTAAACACCTGGTAAAAAATGTATATTTACACGGCAGGGTTTCTTGAAGGGGAAAAGGGAGGGGGAGGGGGGAGGGAAGGGTTCCCTCCGTCTCATATCTTGCTTCTTACGCTGTTCACCTGTCAAGCTATTGTCAGTCGTCATCACATTCCATAACCCACTTCACCCAATTACATACGTACTGTGGAGATTCCTTTGTCTTCGTGTTGACTAAATAATCGTTTTTCTCGCTTTCATAGAACAAATTTAACCTCAAATTTTGATTCTGGGCCTGTCAGCTGTTCCTCTTACCTTTTCTATATATAACCCTAACCCGTTTTTCCTCTAGAGCTCTTTCTCAGAGACGGCAAAACGGACTGGACCTGTCCAAGTCCACAAACCGTAACTCTTCCTGCATCTTGTGGACGTCAATTGTTCGGAGGTTCACAGTGTGGATGTAAGACTAACTCACTATACGCACATTACAATTTAGTTGCCAACTCCATAGTAGACTATACTAGGCATTTTAATATCCCACTAGGCCTATAGTTGGCTGCTTAGTTATAGTCAGGTTTCATGAATGTACCCCTGGAGGTCGTGGGCTCGAGTTTCACCGAACTCAATAATTATATGGGATATTACCGAGTACAAAGTGTATTTACACGTCGGTGAAGGGCATCTCAATGAATAAATAAAAACACAGCAAATTGCCTACGTGTCGACCTTATCGAACAAAACTAACCACCTGTGGTAGTTACAACAGCTCGATGTAACGAATATCTAGGGCTGTAACTACGAAGGCTGTTTATCTTTATACGAGTGTAGCATATAGACGTGGATAAATCCAAGTTACACGCAACTTCCTATAAACACCTGAATTAAACAACTCTTACTAAATATCTTAAAAGGTTGTTCAGTTATCCTCGTGTAACTTGGACAGTCTAAACTTATTGACCGTGGACCCTATTGTTAATTACATTGTAATATAGAGGATTAATGCGCAACAGTATGAACATACGATAGGCCTCAGTAGATAAATCTTCAGTAGGTCTTTACTTAGATACTCTACAGCCTGAGCCATATGGCTGATACCAAAAGGCAACGCGGTGACAGTTTCACTGCTGACAAAAGGATAGCTTTCGTTGAGACCATGAGGAACTTTAATTCCATTATTGGTGACAAACGATGTGACACTATAAAGCCAACCAGAAAAAAAGCTGATGCCTGGAAAGCTAACACTTCAGAAATGTTCATCTCGTTTCCTGACCGTAAAAGCCGATCTTCTATAAGGACAACAAAGAATTGAGTGTTCTAAATACAATCCGAGAAGTCCAAGTAAATCGTTCAACGTGTCTTTGCTAAATCTGAAACGTCTGATGAAATGTTCCTCGTCATATTCTTAAGGGATTTACCTTGTCCCTAAAAACTCTTGGTGCACGTTGGTGTTGGCGACTATGACGATTTTCTTGTTAGTTGGCCTCCTCTTGTGCAATTGGGTAGATTTGAAGCGCATCCATCCTGTCCAACTTTCTACCTTTCTGTGTACATATCTGGCTTCTAAATGGCTCAGAATACTCACTAAACAACCCCCTACCATGTTTAAGAACTGCTATTGTTTGTTATAAACACATGTTTAACTCCAATGGTCATTTTAAAGCGGCTCACTTAAAACAAGCTGTTTAGTACTTGTTTGAAGTTAGACAACAGGTTTAAACAGTGACTACTAATTTATACGCATCTAATCAGTTTTCGTAATTACAGCCCCTACTGTATATAATACGAGGCACGTACTTGTTAATCTCTTACGGTCAATGGATTCGCATGAATGGGAGTAACAATCAAGCATTGACAGCCTAGGTGCTTCTAATGACAATCAAATGGTAAAATGCCATATACTGGACTATGGGGAGAGCAACCCCCAATTACCACTGTTTAAGACAGAATGCTCATTTTGAATATCGTCTTTGTTTAATGCAACCTTGAATTAGGCATTTGTATGCCATTAATTTGTAATCTTCGTGCGGCCTGTTAAGGTCAGATTTTGACAGAAAGAAAACTCCGTGCTGCGTGTCTCGTGTTTAGTTTCGAATTGATAGTCCAGTTCAATATGTACAGATAAAACATTTCGTTCAATTTTTTTTGAGATTTGCAAAACTATACATTTTTGGAAAGTTTAGGACCTACTGAACCTAAAAAGTAATGTTTACATTTTTTCTAAACACTATATGGCGGCCATCTTGGATTTTCAAAATGGCGACTATTTTTTGCTCACATTTTGCAATATCTCGGCTTCTAAGCATCTTAGGCTTTTGATTTTTGTGTCTAAACATACATTTTCTGAGACAAAGAATCTAATGGGACAACTTATAATGAGCTATATATAATGCATGACACTATTTTGGAAAAAATACATATATTCTAACTAACAACATGACAACAAAATTAGCTAAAAAAAACATGACAAATTCAGTGGGTATTACAATGTCACTACCAAGGGGAATAGCCATTATGAACAGTTTATTGGGCTGGCATGTTGAATTTTGACACAAGCATGCAGTAATGTCTATATTTGGAACTGCTGATGTTTATTCGTACATGTAGTCCTATAGCGTATGCACGTTGTCTTAGTTGAAAGGGATTTAAATATGTACTGGGTCTTAAGTTATATTATTAGCGAGAAATCGAGACCTATATCAATAAATAATATACGACTATTAGAAAATTGCTCTAGATCCCATTGCTATAGCACATCACACAGTTGTTACGATGACATCATCGGGTGTCGTGTGACGTCACATTAAAGGTGTAATTTTTAAGACCCTCTATCTCCGGAAGTACAAGTCGGAATGGGTTCAAACTCTGATTGACTTGAGACTTGGTATACTATTAGACCACCACCAACTGATGGTCCTAAAACAAATTCGTCACGATTACGTCATTTATGGTCACGTGACGCCATTCATGGTCACGTGACGTCACGTTAAAGGTTTAGTTTTTCCCTATAGGTTTTGTACACGTTTTTCTTCAGACTATTGACTTTGACACTTTGGTAAATCCGATCGACTTGAGACTTAGCACACACCTCGACCACCATCCCTGGAAGGGCCGAAAGGAAAATCGTCATGATGACGTCATCGTGGGTCATGTGATGTCACATTAAAGGTTCAGTTTTTTAAGACCCTCTATCTGTGGAAGTACAAGTCCGATTGGGGTCAAACTTGGTATGCAAGTATTACGGAATTGGTTATAGCTATAAATTGAGTCGACGTCATGATGACACAATTGGGTATCATCTGACGTCACATTAAAGGTGTAGTTTTCAGGACCCTTCATCCATGGAAGTACAGGTCCGATTGGGGTCAAACTTGGTATGCAAGTTTTCCGGGATGTGTTATAGGTATAAATTGAGGTGATGCCATGATGACGTCATCGGGTGTTATGTGACGTCACAGTAAAGGTGCATTTTTTCCATAGGATTTGTACACGTTTTCTTCAACCAATACACTTTGGCACTTTGGTAATCTCAATCGACTTTAAACTTAGCACCCAGTTAAATAACCACCCATAAATAAACCAAGAAGACATTCGTCGTGATGACGTCATTGGGACGTCATTTTAAAACTATCTCTGGTCCAATTGGGGTCAAAACAATTGGGGTCAAACTTGGTATGAAGGTATTTCTGAATTCGTTATAGATATACATTCGTCGCGATTACGCCATTCGTGGTCACGTGGCGTCACGTTAAGGTGCAAATTTCCCCCATAGGTTTTGCAACTTTCGACTTCATATCTATTAACTCCCGTTAGTCTATAACATGACATAGACAACAATAGCGAAACATTACACATGTTTTCAATGAACCAAATTTTTGGTTGACAATTTGAAGAGTATGTTTCCAAAATTATAGAAATATAAAAGGTAACTGGCCCGTGTAAAATGCCCATAAAAGGGTCACGGGTGGGTCACGTATTTTCACCGTACCACTTAGTTGTGCACCTGCGTCAAAATCTTCAAAACGTGAACCAAAAACAATAATGCTGACGTATAATTCTTTATTTCCTGAACTATGCTATTCGCATTAACTAGATATCGCTTGGTATCGTTATTTGAAGTCTTGACTCACATGACAGTGCACTTCATTTTTTAAAGATAAACTAAAATAAGTGATTTTAAAATGGAATTCATATGCTGACATTTTTTGAGAGCCGTGATTTGTTTTCGTAATGATAACAAAACTTTCCGAGTTCAATATACTTTCCGGGATTTTTACAAAAAGGTTTAACATTTAACATTGATTTTAAACGTCATCTCATTTTTATAAACGCCAGAGAAGGGTTGGTCCCAGACCAAAAGAAGTCTGACTATGGCCCACTGTCGCTAAATTAGGTGGCGCACAGGTGCATTTGGAAGGACATACAACTGTACATGGGGTCCAAAAGTACACAAACCAAATGGCGCACTTTCAGGCTCTCTACTCTGGTTCCTGCTCGGCTCAACGGTTTGAAATGGCATTCCGTAGGCAGCTGTGCAAATGGGTTCTTTAGGTAAAATATGCACAACTTTACAAAATATAGAACCATTTCAAGCATTTTATTTCACATGAGCAAAAGAGCATGCGCGTTGGGTACATGCCTCATTGGTACCGTATCGCCTAAAGTTAATATGGTCATGGAACCACACTGGGGAAAACTGTTTTTCTCTAGATATTAGGCCGTATTCATAAAAAAAAGCAATTGCTTTTATATTACTAGACTTTTCTTAGCTTTTACTTAAATCTGTATACAACAAAATAAGCAAAGACTTACAAGTAAAAGCTAGATATAATTAGCAAAAGCAATTACTGATTAGTTTAAGCAAATGCTAGTCAAATAAGCGATTGCTTGAAAAGGTATACACAAAACTGAGCTTTCACTGATAACCATTAGCATTTACTTGTAGTTTTACAAGCTAATACAATAGGAGCTTGTTTCTTTGATAGTACAGTCAGGGGCCGAATTCATAAAAACTAGCAATTGCTTATAAGCACGGGCAACGAGCAAAAGCAAAGGTTCATCAAGCAGAAGCTAAAGCAAAAGCAATTGCTTACAAATGTATAAATAACATTTTGCTTTGACTAATTACTTTTTCTCAAGCTAGCCCAGCAATTGCTTGTAGGTTCTTAATAAAGCGCTATTCATGTGCGATGAGGCATGCGTAAATATGAAGCTTTTAAGTAGAAGCAGGTTTACTTTTCCCACACAATTTCTAAAATGGCTGCACAGAGTGATGATCAAACTGTTGTCAAAATGTGATCAACAAGTGAGTGCAGTTTAGGTCAAAATCATCCAAAAACACCCTGTGCTATCAGACAAATCTCAACTACCGAGTCAGTAGCAAGGAAAAGAAATGGAAGGCACTTCAAGATGCCAAAGCAACAATTGCTACAAACACCGGGAAAAACATGGATGACAAACAAATATTGAAGAAGGTTGCCAACATGAAAGTACAAGTCAAGAAGAAAACGGACGCAAATGAAACGGGTAATCGAACGATCAACCTGTGTTCCTGAGAGAAAGATCTCTTCGACGCACTGAAAGGGCAAGAAAACCTTACCATAAACAAGATGGCTCCCGCAATTTTAGCGGGAGTTTGTTCCTCCAGTTGTGCTTCTGCCGATGCCCGCTTTGGGGTTTGTATTTTTTGTCCCAAAAAGTTCTTCTTCTTTTTTTACTATAATTTTGCAATCGTTAGAAATGATTTGATCAAGTATTGTTGGTTTTGTCATTCTATCTTACTGAATATTAAAGTCCCATCCAACATTTGCAGTGAAATCTGTATTCCACAGAAATAAAAAGCAGTTGCATCACTTTATACATCAACTTTTTGTGTTCACTATTTTAGCCATGACAAATCTTTTTTAAATTAATATACAAATAACATGAACCTGTCTACGACAGAACTACAGCGACTTCTACTGTTGGAGCAACTGAAGTACACCAGGATGAAAATGAGACGGCTAGAGGAGAAAAACCAACAGACAGCAAAAGAGGACCAATCGAGTGAATCAACGGATGCGATGCATTTCACTAACTTGAGCAACTCTATATACCATCATGGGATTACAAATAACATAAAAGTGTTGAAATCTTTCTTTACATGCTATTCTTTTTTTTTAAACGCTGATGCAGGACATCTGCACATTTCATAAAAGTATAGGATTTTGTTTTAGTATTTATTTCCTGTTTCCACTGTCTTTTTGAAAAGTGTCCAAACATAACCTTTATATTTTCGGGAGGGGGGGGGGGGTTAGTTGACCCCAAAAATTGAAACAAATGCAAAGAAATTAACCAAACCTAGTTGTCAGAAGAAAACACTGAAAGTATTTAGTTTATAGATTGATTATTGTTATCACTACAAATGAGAAAAACAAGTCTCAAACATGTGATGATTATTTTGTTTTTGCAAATTGTTTCCGTCACAGCTGTACAGCAAAAATTTAGAAAACGTTATGGCTGCATAGTATTAATGTGGCAACAGGCACTGAAAAGAAAAAGAGATTGAACAAATAAAGATTGGATTTTGTTAAAACTGAACTTGCTCTTAAATTTCTTCATTTACATGCAGTGTTGTAAATTCTTCTCACAAACAAAAATGATTACTATGGCCTTTCAAATAAAAGTGCTGCCATTTCGTCACATCGCTGCTGTCCACGACGTCGTGTGATTCGCATTCTAGGTTGTGGGTTGTTGACTGCATCGTTGGCGACATCCTCCTCCTCTCCCACCATATCACCGTCGTTTTCCTGAAGATCATCATCGGGATCGTTCAGGAATTTGGACAAGTTGTGGAGCACGAAACAGGTTATGATGCACTTGGGGATGTTGTCTATCTTGAGCCGAATGCCATATTTTAGAATAGGAAATCGCCGCTTCATTTGTCCAAAGGACTGCTCGATAACGACCCTATTACTTGAAAGAAGCCTGTTGAAGATCCTCTGGGAAAGAGTCGCGGGATTGCTATAGGGTCTCATGAGGTAGGGAGCTATTCCGTATCCAGTATCCCCAAGAAGGGAACCGTTCACATTTGTTGAGACTGCATTGTGTACTTCCGATGTTTGGAAGATGCGGGAATCGTGAACAGATAGTGGCCCTCCAACATCTACACTTGTTAAGACAAATTTTTCATCACATACAGGTAGCCTGCACGTTGAATAATCGAAAGTTCTTCCGATTCATGAACTCATCCCTAAATTGTCCATGTGGCTTGTCGATGCGTACGTGGGTGCAGTAGATGGCCCCAGTAGTAAATGGGAATCCATGCTTCTCAGACCAGCGTTGCTTGGCAGCATTGACATCCTCTTCGGATACTGAAAACTTGATTCATGCTGGATGTTGATCAGCTATCATGTTAATGGTGCTTGCCACACATCTGCATACTGTAGGCTGAGTACCCCCATAACTTGCGCGACCGATGTCTGATATCCTGGGTATGCTAAGTAATGTGATGTGGACTCCATTCGCTCTATTGGTGACAGGCATCCACCACGTGCTTCGTGATTTTCAGGCAAGAGTGTTTGCGCCAGCCATTCCACATTTGTTTGGTCGAGACGAAGCAATTTACGATAGGTTGGATTGGAGATTTCTTCTCGATTAAATCTTGGTCACCTTAGGCCGAGCCCGGTCATCTCTAACGGGCATAAACATGTTGAAATCTTCTCTGTAAAATGTTTGTAAAATCACGAACAAGTGAGAGGTCAAGCTACCATGTGGGGATCTTGTAACACTGCAAGCAATTGCTGAATAACACAAACGCAAAAGGTTGTTGTTATGTATACGTATTTAGGCAATTGCTAATCGAGGTGGCATTTGCTTGCAAGAAACAAGCTTTTGCTTTTGCTTAAAACTAGAAACTTTTGCTTGCTAGCAACTGCTTATTTGTATGTATGAAGATGTAAGCAAAAGCCTCGAAAAAGAAATTGCTAGTTTTTATGAATTCGGCCCATTATCTTGATCCAGCACCCATAAACACCAAGCTTTAAAGGTAAGATACACCATTTGCAGATATCGAAAGAAAAACAAATACCGAATTATTATAAAATATCTTACTTATTTGAAAGTAAATAATGATGGTAAGCATCCAACAAAATGATTGCGGTAGATATCATCTAATTGTTCTGAATTGAATTTTATGAAAAATCAATAACGATCGCCCTTCGCGAAAACCACAAGAACAACATAAGAACCACACCCTGACGCCTGTTAAAAACGAACGACGTTTTCATTGCTTTTCCCAGCATCCATGATTGTAAAACTTCGGACAGGTTATTTGAACGATATTTACTATAAAATGCAACTACCCAAATCTACCCATTTATGATAATTTAAGCAATTAACAATGGTGTATCCTACCTATAAGCATGTAATTGTAGCAGGATTTCGCTATACAATAATAACCTAATAAATCTGTCAATTTCTGTAAATTACACCAACAGTAAATGGCGTATACTACTTGTAATGCTAATATTTCGTGATTGATACATGTATTTCAATAATTATTCAATTATTTAGTAGACTTACGAGGCACAGTGGTGGGGATGTTTGGAGCTGGAAATGGAGGACGAATTATGTCTGCTTCCAAATTGCGGACATGTAGAACCAGAAGGAATAATCTCGCCAAGCAGCTGGACACAATCAGCAGTCGTCGGGACGAAACACCCACGGACACGGCTGCCATACTTCCGAGTTATAGTTATATTATGTTTTGGTTTTATAAAACAAGCCCAAATTTCTACAGGAGCCACATCGTTGTGTATTCTGGTCTAGTTTAAATGTACAACAATGACGCCGAAATATATCTTTACTGTTCGACTACAACCAAAACGACACCGTCGTGCAGCTTTAGTTACGCAAAATCGTCGTGCGGCTTCGGTTGTAATTTTGTGGTTGCTCTCTTTAGGTGCTTATACAGATAAGTTCCCAGATGCCGATGTTTGCACAACGACGACGGCAACGACGACAACGACGACAAAGCCGCCGTCTGCGACGCGGATAAAAAGGTCATCGTGCTTCGGCACCTCGCGAGTGGAACAGGCACTATTGAGAGTCAACAGGTCAACTCCATCTAAATAATAAGTAGAGTTGCATGTGTGTCTGTGACAAGCGTGCGCTGAGCGTTATAGTGCATGTGGTGTACATTTTTAGAGAACTAGTGCCTGTACGAGAAGAGAACATTGGAATGACGTACGTATGACGTAACTATAATTGTTCGCTCTTTTTTTCTAATTTGATATATATCGTTGATATATCGTTCACATTTTGTAAATTGGAATACAAAATATTTATTTAAACGGTTTTTGTTATCTACCTTTCAGTAAAAAGAACAACGTAAACAAATTATTTCAAGAAAACTACTGGCTTTGCACGTTGAAAGTCCTTTTATGCCGGAAGTTTGGTTTCTTGTAAAGTTTCGCTGTTTTGGTTTGGGTAAATACAAAAGACTCATAAAATGACTTTAACCACGTTAAACAGCGCCCCCTTTGTGTCTGTCAAATGCTAATACGGTTGGCAGTAATCCCAATAAGCCATTTTGGTAAACAAATGTGACTCCCGTTTCACTTTTAGGCCCTGGACGGTTTTATGTACAGGTATTTTTGCAGGTAACGAATAATGTTCGTCATCCAGGTTGCCTGCCCGGTCCCTCTGCCAACTCAGAGCCGTGTGTTACATACATGAATAGCACATGTGCACATTGACTTGACCCCCCCCCCCCCCCCCCCCCCCCCCCAGTTCTGGGGAGGAAATTTAACAAAGTTCCAAAGACGTTGTTTCTCATCAGTTCATGGGTTGACTGGTAATGATTTGTCACGATAGCGCCCTCTCGCGAAGAGGCGGCTCACCGCGTATCTAACTTGGCAACGTCTTGCCCAAAGACTAGCGTCTCAATCGAGACTTTTTTTGCACGATACTTACACGGACAATTACACGGACAATAGTTCAGCTCGCCCATACGAAACAAATCAATGGTAAACAATGGTAACCATTGTGGCTGTATGTTTGTAAACGGTAAATCATTGATACTCATCACTAGTTAACAAATGGTACCCGTATGGTTGTGTATGGAAACTATTGGTGCTAAATGGTAACAACAGTTTCTTCATTGGCGGATGCACAATGCTTGAAATACATATCAATGGTACTCGCAAGGTTATGTATGAAAATCTTCCCCCACATAAGGGTGGGTCGAGAATGATACTTACCCAAATAGCTACTGCATGTACATATTTATCCAGCCGACAGGCTTAAGCGCTAAAATATTTGATCAACCAACGAGCTCCCTCTCGGGGCCAACCCATCATGCCACGTCATAACTCCGCCATGATACCTCCTCTTTTTTCTTGCGCCCTAAAGGTGACAAACCATCGTAGCACTAGCCGAGAGTGGGGCGAAGGACGGAAAGCTATTTGGGTAAGTACCATTCGTAGACTCGACCCACACTTCTGTGGGGAAAGAGTCTACCTCATTCACTTACCCAAATAGCTACTACAGTAGTATGAGATGATGAGCACGAACCATCTGATGAGGGAGGAGGTTCCTCCGAACCGGTGGGCGTGGTCATTTGGAGGCGGGAAGAGTGGTGTCATTTGGAGGAGGGAGGGGGGTTTGAGGGTGGAGGGTTGGAGAGTGGAGGGTAGTGGTAAAGTGGCGGAGGGGGTGGTGAGGGAGAAGATCGAACAAGTCTTGTAGGAACAAAAGAACGGCTGCAGACGAGATGATGCGCGTATGACTTCACTTGCTTGCTGGTACTTATACAGACAGCATTCTCGTAGAAGTGGTAAATTATTTTCCATTAGCAACGGAGAAAAGACAGAGGTTTATTTGGAGAACAAGTTTAAACTGTAAGTTACTTCCTAGTATTTGTATTCTTAAAAACTTAAATACTTAAAAACGTATACAATATTTACAGGTTATGCCGTTCTTCAATATATTTTGTAGTACAAACTTAGGCTACGTCAATTATGGGCAATGGATTTCCCCATGCAGACGACATAATTGAGATATGTGCCTCATACTCTTACAGAAACATCAGTGGGACTGCATTCACAATATCCATAAAAAAATAAAAAATTACGTAAACGGGGTAATGGATTTTCCCAGTCGATGTAATTATCAAAGGTCACTCCACTCTCCTACGTTAAAAGTTCTTTCTCAGACCAAATAATTCATCAGGTTGAGAGAAGCAAGAGTACATGTACATGTACAGTGTTTTCACTATAAACAGGGTGGCCCGTATGCATGAAAGAGGTATAACTTATACTGAAAGTAAGCCTATTCAGAGAATAGTTATTCCTGTCATTGTGGTATAATGAAATCGGTATGCACGAAACGTATGTTAACAATTCCAGGCATAACTATCATGCGAATAAGCTATTCCATGGTATTAGGGTTATGCAATGGTTTATTGAATTGTGATTCCAAAGAAATCTATTAATAGGACTGTCTTCGCGCTACTATTCTGAATCACAATATGGGTTACACGTAGATCTGGCCACATGGCGTCAAAGGGAGATCTGCCAAGCACTGGGAATATCGTAGCGCCGTTGATATGTAAGCCTAAAGACCAACGGAAACGGGCAAAAAACTGGGAAAGTACTGAAAAGGAATACATGTTGGACTGTTTAACGGACCACGTTTTTATAAAATATAAAATATAAAGGTATCTAACAAATAATGAATATACTATACATGCTATCAGAAACCTACAAGACCATATTTTGGATGATCCTATATATTTCGGATGCTAAAAAGTACGAACAAAATAGAACAACTTAACAAACATATCACTTTAATGCAGGGCACTATCCCTCTTTGACAAAGAACTCCAGTATAATTGACGAAAACAAAGGCATTGCAGAGTAATTGGAATATCATTTTACGCCAGTATCCTCCAAACAGAAGGCAAAGTTATGAGACATCCACTGGAGTCGAACTCCAAATTGTCTTAATCCACTCCTTAAACATACCCCCTGGTTGGTGTAAGTTACACCAGGAAATCTGCCGTATTTACACCACATAATAAGCTATTCCACCTTTGTGCATACGACTCCCTATTCGAGGTTAAAAGTTAGGCCACAGTTTAACTTATACCCCGTTCATGCATACCAACAGTGGTAAAACCATTCATTTATACCTGGTATTCTCCCGCTATTCCGCTTTCATGCATACGGGCCGGTGTGTATAGTACATGTCCAGACAACGTAATTTGAACTGTTCGGGCTATGAAAAACCCCGACTGGTATATAGACTTATTATAATCCATTACCTTGAAAGGGTCCACTAAATACGTCGCGTGTGTATGGTTAACATACGGACTTCCTCATACAACATAATTGACACTGGTCACTGTTGCAAAATTCTTAGGCTTAAAGGTAAAATACACCATTTGCAGATATCGAAAGAAATTACTACCGAATTATTAAGAAATATCTTACTCATCTGAAAGTAAATAATGATTCTAGGCATCCAGTAAAATTATTGCGCTAGATATCCTTTAATTATTCCCAAAAAAAAAAATTATAAATAAATATTTCGGCGATCGCGAAAAAACCCACAAATAACATAAGAATAACTGCTCGACGCCGGTTGAAAACAAACGATGTTTTTCGTGCTTTTCTCGGCATTCATGATTTTAAAACTTCGGACAGGTTTAGTTAAACGACATTTACTATAAAATACAATCCCCAAATCCACTTATTCATGATAATTCAAGCAATTACCAATGGTGTATACTACCTTTAAACGTGGTGGTATATAGTTATTAAATAATCTTTTTCTTTTCTTTTTCTTTATTATTATTTCTTAAAACAACCGAAGCATCAGCAGACAGACTAATTAAGTACTTTTCATCCGCAGTGTATAAAAACCGAGACAAAAGTGAAGCTTGTCATTCCGCGACCAAAATGTCGCAAGACAATTATTTTCGCTGTGTCTCGCCGGATCCGACTCCGTCACAACTTGATGAAGAGGAAGCGATCAACAACGATAATTACTTCCAAAATGCCTCTCCAAATCCGACTGGCTCCCAACTGCAAGCCATCGATGAGAAGGAAGACGACCTGATGGCTAGTACGTCGGGACAGCAATGTGGTCAAACACTAATAAGTCACATTTCTTTATTTTTATTTTTTGTGTGTGTGGCTGGTTTGTTTTTTGGGTTTAGTTATATTTAGTAATTGAAATGAAACTTGATTCGAGGTTTTCTATTTTACCCTTGGCCTGCACAACATGTTCACATACGTTTACATGTTTATGTACCGTTGCTCAGTGTTAAAGTTTGCATTGTTATGCCAACCAATGAAGCCATTGTTGTGTTTACTGTTTGTCGTGCGGGCTAATCAGTTCGAAATTGTTCTTTAAATTATTACACATGCTGTACAAATTTAATTACCGGTGTTTTGGTCGTGAAATCGTTCTCAATCGACGATTATACATTTTTCGCCCAAGTTTTAGATGGCTCTTTAGCACTGATTTTCTACATACCTCTGTATAGGTTACAATTTATCTCCGTCCAAAGCTTTCATCACAGTGGCGACAATAATAGGATTTTACTGCAGTAAAAAAAAACCTTAAAACAAATCCCAGCTAATAATAATCGTTACGTCCTATACCAGCTTTCCAGTCCAAACACTACTCCTGATCCTATGCTGAGAATAGACTTTCCCGATTGATAAACCGCAAGAAAGAGACACACAACAATACAAACAGAGAAGGTATATACATTGTAACACTATGGGCTGTAACTACGAAAGCTGTTTATCTTTATGCAAGTGTAGTATATAGACGTGGATAAATCCAAGTTACACGCGTCTTCCTAAACACCTGAATTAAACAACTCTTACTAAATATCTGAAATGGTTGTTTAGTTATACTCGTGTAACTTGACAGTCTAAACTTATTGACCGTGGACCCTATTGTTAAATACATTGTAATATAGAGGATTGCGCAACAGTATGAACATACGATAGGCCTCAGTAGATAAATCTTCAGCAGGTCTTTACTTAGATACTCTACAGCCTGAGCCATATGGCTGATACCAATAGGCAACGCAGTGACAATTTCACTACTGACGAAAGGATGGCTCTCGTTGAGACCATGAGGAACTTTATTTTCATTATTGGTGACAAACGATGTGACAGAAAAAAAACCTAACCGTAAAAGCCGATCTGCTATAAGGACAACAAAGAATCAGGTGTTCTAAATAGAATCCGAGAAGTCCAAGTAAATCGTTGAACGTGTCTTTGCTAACTCTGAAACGTCTGATGAAATGTTCCTCGTCATACTCTTCTAAGGGATTCACCTTGTCCCTAAAAACTCTTGGTGCATGTTGGTGTTGGCGACCATGACGATTTTCTTGTTAGTTGGCCTCCCCTTGTGCAATTAGGAAGATTTGAGGCGCATCCATCCTGTCCACCTTTCTACCTTTCTGTGTACATATCTGGATTCTTAATGGCTCAGAATACTCACTAAACAACCCCCGCACCATGTTTAAGAATTGCTATTGTTTGTTATAAACACATGTTTAACTCCAATGGTCATTTAAACGCGGCTAACCTAAAACAAGCTTTGTAGTACTTGTTTGAAGTTAGACACCAGGTTTAAACAGTGAGTACTAAATTATACGCATCTAATGGCTTAAACAGCTTTCGTAGTTACAACCATATTGCTTTACTGACATCATTTTTTCTATGAAACACTGTTTTGATTTGCCTTTTTTCAAATATCTGGGTTTTTTACATTTATTTTTTGCAACTTATCTTTGCAACTAAGAGCCACTAACTATTGTATAATTATAATTGCTTTCTAGGCAATACTAGGTTATTAAAACAATTACCATTGACATTCTTAAACCACGTCTTTAATAGTCTTGTTGGAACAATCCATCAAATTATGCCAGGTGTTTAGGTATTACTCTGTTCAGGGCTTTGTTAACTACCTTTATTTCTTTTTTTCCAAAATCTTTTACAACAAATCCTTGTAGTTGTTGACAAAGATTCACTTGACTGCCCAGAGAGTCTTTCTATCGGCTTTTTCCTTGGCCCGATCGTCTTCCATAGCCCGTAATATGAGGAAATCCGTTCAGCACAGTCACTTGAAGGGTTCAAGAACTCTCTCAAAACCTTTTTGTTTATTTGTTAATTGACTGTTTTTCTGTAATCTTCGCTGTTAAGCGCGGTGATACTATTTGAAGAGCGCTTTATAAATGCTTATTATTATTATTATTGGCCCTTCTGGGGATGGTGGTCGAGGTGTATGCTAAGTCTCAAGTCGATCAAATTTACCAAAGTGTCAAAGTCAATAGTCTGAAGAAAAACGTGTACAAAAAATTGAACCTTTAACGTGACGTCACGTGACCTTGAATGACGTAATCGCCCCAAAATTCTTCTAGGACCTATTGTGGGTGGTGTTCTAAGGGCGAACCGTTCTAAGTATATGCCAAGTCTCAAGTCGATCGGATTTACCAAAGTGTCAAAGTGTATTGGCTGAAAACACGTGTACAAATCTATGAGAAAAAGTTTGAAAGTGGAAACAAAACCAATTCGGCTGAAATGCCGAAACAGCTACAAAAAAAACCGTTCACGATTACAAGAGCTGTTTCGATTAAACTCCAAAACAGCTAAAAACAAAATTTAAAAAAAGATTTACGAAAACAAAAGTTGTTTCGGCATTTAAAAAAAAAAAAAAAAAGTTCCCCCCCCCAAAAAAAAATTATAAATAAATAAATACAAAATTAACGATTACAAGAGCTGTTTCGGTGAAACTCCGAAGTAGGTAATAAGATCACTCGCCAAAACAAAACCTTTTTCAAAAGCCATGGAATGTCTCGTCAACTCACCAGTTTCACAGAGATTGCCCTCGTAGCCCAGGGAGCATTCACAGCTAAACCTGTTCACTTCGTCATGACAGACACCATTCTGGCAAGGGCTGCTACTACACTCATGGCTGTCTGTTTTGGGAGATTGCAACGATGATAATCAGAGAAGTTCACATCAGAAATAGTATTCATTATTGGCTTCAGATGATTTATAAATAAAAATGCCGATCAATGCCTTTCTTTGTGTTTATTGAAAGTTCAAATATTTGTGACTCGAATTGACAAGCTAAATATGTTATTTGACTCGTCGATGCATTGTGACTCGATTGAACGTGTTCATCAAATGGCTCGACTCATTTCAAGTCACAAAAACACAAAATCAGTGACTCGTTACAACTCTGCCAGGTCAACAGAAATTCAGATGATCAACTTTGCTATAATTTTATAAAATTCATCATTGGCTTCAGATGATTTCAACAGGCTAATAACGGTTGGACTTTGAAATTTGGTAGACCGGTGCACCATTTTTCAAGAGTTTTCCTCGTCAGAAACAGATCCTGTCGGCCTCAAGGATCTATTATATCCAATCCTTAAAATTATTATAAAAAACAAATATTAGGGAATTAATATCAATTTCCTTATCACACAGGTAATATCATTTGGGTAAAAACACGGTAATATTGGTAATATTTAGACTTTTCTCAAATTTCGGGTTGATATTACCGGTAACATCGGTAATCGGTAACAAATTGCCCAGTGGGTAAGGAGCAAAACACATTAAAGGAAACGATACAAACAAAATAAGGTCACTCGCCAAAACAACATCTTTTTCAAAGGCCATGGCATGTCTTGTCAACTCACCAGTCTCACAGAGAGTGCCCTCGTAGCCCAGGGAGCATTCACAGCTAAACCTGTTCACTTCGTCAGGATGACAGACACCATTCTGGCAAGGGCTGCTACTACACTCATCGATGTCTGTTTTGGGAGATTGCAACGATGATAATCAGAGAAGTTCACATCAGAAATAGTATTCATTATTGGCTTCAGATAATTTATAATAAAAAATGCCGACAAATGCCTTTCTTTGTGTTTATTGAAAGTTCAAATATTTGTGACTCGAATTGACTAGCTAAATATTTTACTTGACTCGTCGATGCATTGTGACTCGATTGGACGTGTTCACCAAAATGCTCGACTCATTTCAAGTCACACAAAAAACCAGAGACTCATTACAACTCTGCCAGGTCAACACAAATTCAGATGATCAACTTGAAATTGGTTAAATTATGGCACGTTTTGTCAACCTACCAATCTCGCACCATACACCAGAGTAACCCGGGTAACATTCGCATCTAACATCGTTCACGTCGTAGTGACATTCGCCATTTGTACAAGGGCTGCTCTCGCACTCGTTGATGTCTGTGGAAGACAGAAGAAAACACATATTTTTTGTAATTCCAATACTCTTAAAAAGCAACTAGCTCTAAACGCGCCAGGTCTTCTGTTCGCTATGTTGGTGGTTGGTTAGGTGGAACATTTCCAGGCCCATTTCATCCAGGTGTAAACAAAACTGTTTCCTTGCCAGGTGTGTATCACAGCTTTCCAAATTTCTTGGTAATACATGTTTTGGTAACACTGATGCACGATGCATCTTATTTGCATACTAGATCACACCTCACCTTTCCATGGCAGTCACAAAGCCGCTTACGACATATATAACGACAACAGATCTTACTACAGAGTGTGCCATCGTAGCCCGGGGGACACTCGCAGCTGAAACTGTCCACTTCATCATAACAGTTGACATTCTGGTAAGAGTTGTCCTCACAGCCATTGATATCTAACCCACTGGGCAATTTGTTGCCGATTACCCGATTGTATTACCCGGGTTGTAACGAGTAGTAACGCGAGTTATTACTGGGTAACATCACTGATAGTCTAAGAGCTAGCTCCATGAGATTTCACCCCATTTCACCCAGAAGGTTTGACCCCTTAAAGTTACTTAGGTTGTCCAAGTCATTCACAAAAAGTTGGTCAGCCTCTCCACTGAGGTTGGGTCTGGACCCCAGACGCCCTTGGAAAGTGCCCCAGACGGTTGATTTCACCCCATCTCATTCATGAACCAAACTTTGTCAAAAAAAGTAGTATAATGATATATTGAAAAAAACAAAACAAAAATAACCAAATAACTGGTTGGAAAGGTGTGGTCATACCCCCCACAAAGTGTCCCAAACAGCGCCCTCGCAGCCAGGTGATTTCACCCCATCTAATTCATGGACCAAACTTTGTCAAAACAAAGTAGTATGATGGTAGATTAAAAAAAAAAAAAAAACTGATCAAATAACTGGTTGGAAAGGTGTGGTCAGACCCCCCACAAAGTGTCCCCAACAGCGCCCTCACAGCCGGGTGATTTCACCCCATCTAATTCATGGACCAAACTTTGTCAAAACAAAGTAGTATGATGGTATATTACAAACAAAGACAAAATGACCAAATAACAAAAAAAAATAAAAAATGTCCCTAACAGCGCCCTTACAGTCGGTTGATTTCACCCTATCTAATTCATGGACCAAATTTTTTTTTAAGAAAGTAATATGGTAGTATATTACAAACAAAGAAAAATATTCAATAACCCATTTGCGTGTGGATTTGCATATATCATTGTAACCCGTCTTCGCTCAATCTAAAATCCACAGTGTGCGCCAGTTGTCCGCCAGACGGATTACGATTATGCCACTGTTGCTAGACACGTGATTCGGGGCAAGCCGCTACATGGCAACGCACGGCCAGTGGCAGTTTTCATGTCTGGTATCTGGAACTACCGCTTGTGAAACAGCGCACGGTAGAGATTGTCACCACTCTAAAACACAACAATTCGCTTGATCGTTACAGTACATCATCAATTGTGTTCTTCTCAAAATCTTTAGGAATTATAGTTTCTTTAATGAATAACAACTTAGAAGTTTGGAACGTGAAGAAACTGCAGACATTTCTTTAAGAGAGAGGGGTTTTAATAACTGGTTACCTGAGAAAAGCACTGGTTGAACTGTCCAAGTGCGTAGCCAATCTGAAATTGGCAACCGACCCAAATCTTTCCAGCCCCAACTTGAACTTGAAGGATACCCTTGACAAAATATTGAAAGACGCTAGCTGCACATTTTCCGACCCATTTAATCTACCTGCATTTACAAAGGATTTCTCGAATATACCAGATTTCGGACTATACGATGTCTTCAATTATTTTATTTGTTTTCGAGCGGACTATGACCGGCGAAAACTTCGAGCGTACAAGTCGTTCCAAGATTATCGATTGTTCAGCGACGGCAATGTGCTTTCGTTAGAATTCAACAACGTGGCTGACTCCAGCCCGGTGTGCTGCTTTCGTGCGGAGGTCAAGCCAACACAAAAGGACAAAACTTACCTGAAGAAGGACACATACAATTTGTGGATTATCCTTTTGAAGGATAGTGGAGATGTGAAAGCTGCCTACTGTCAATGCCAACCGCAATACATCAATTTGTTTTTCCTATTCTCACTCGTGCCGCCCTCGGACATTCATTAAAAAGCATACTGCCACTTGTTAGTCTTAAGCAAATCTTGAGTAGTCCAATTACAATGTAGTATATAATCATATTGTGTACAAATAAAATGTATTTATAATTTTATTATTCTGAAGGGAAAAAAATGTTTTGTTTTTTTATTCTCAGACTCGGATCCTAACAAAACCAAACTTAATTTGTATATACATCTGTTTCATTTATCATTGGGTTTTAATTTTGTTAATGTGTGTTTATAAATTATAATTGTTTCCGTGATCTGATAATCATGAATACAAATGATTCAGATACATACATGTACATGGGCATGCATTTATTTACATGCACATTGCTTGCCAGAATACATAAGCAAAAAACATACAAATCTTGTTTTTTGGGAGGTGGTCTGGTCTTATTACGCGACAGAAAATGGTTTATCTCTACCACGCTAGATACCGAAGCTGGTATTTGGTCGGTGAGTCATCTGTTCGCCCATTGCCGCCGACGAAATGTTTGGAGCAAATGTAAGTATTGTGTGTTACATTCTCCGCAGAAAAGTCTTTTCTGGGGCAGTTCTTTACCCAACGGAGACACTTCTCACGGTTCGACTTCGGCTTCGGAAAGGGTAGCCACCAAACGCCATTCGTGTGGGGATGGTCCGAAAAGCGCGAGTCGCTGTTGCATGTTCGTAAGAACAGTGCTTATTCGCAGGCATTTTAAAGCACTAAATCACACAAACTTAGTATTTTATGTTAATGTATTGATTATAACAATAACCAGTACTAGAGTGAACATATCTGCGTGGAATGTTATCGTTGTAAAGTAGAAAGAATTGTATGAATCACGTTCGATCACGGCAAGTGAACAGTACGTATGCGAAAATGCGCGAGAAAGCTTGCCCCGAATCACGTGTAGTGGCATCAATCACTACGCAGCGGGGGTCAAATTCTGGGTCACGCGCAAAAGGCTTATTGGGAAGGCGTGGTCAGACACCCACAAAGCATTCGTGTTGGGTTTATCTACACCATCTATAATACATGGAGAAAACATGGTTCAAATGAAGTATCATGGCCATTTTGTTACAAAAAGAGCAACTGACACCATTTCAAGTTCGGGAAGTGGGCCACGTGGGTTTCATTTACTGCAACAACTAACTTTTGATTGGTTGTATGACAGAAAAAAAGAAAAAAAAGATGCAGACATCTTGTATAACACCACCCAGTTTACGAAAAGCATTAAATCTAGAAGAGGTGGGTAATAATGTTCATGGGTTACCTTATTAAACCCTCATTTCAAGTGGTGCACATACACTGCATAACAATTACGTGCTACATAAGTGACCAGCGCCAACAAATCTGACTTTTTTTGATCGAATCCTGTTTCCAACCTCTATAACAGATTCATATATTTAGGAAGGAAGGATGATTCCTCCATCTTTTCTGTGCAGTGAATAGACGAAAACACTTACTATAATATACGTTCATTATTATATATTTTCTCAGTTAAAGGTAGTATACACCATTTGCAGATATCGAAAATATTTACTACCGAATTATTAAGAAATATTTTTTACTCATTTGAAAGTACATATCGATTCTAGGCATCCAGCAAAATGATCGCGCTGGATATCCTGTAATTATTCCGAAAAATATAATTTTACAAAGATAACATAAGAATAACTGCCCAATGCCGGTTGAAAACAAACGCTGTTTTTCGTGCTTTTCGCGGCATCCATGATTGTAAAACTTCGGACAGGTCAGTTAAATGATATTTACTATAAAGTACAACCCCCCAAATCTACCAATTAATGATAATTCAAGCAATTACCAATGGTGTATTCTACCTTTAAGTATACAATCTAATAAAAACAAAAAATTGTCTCTTTGTTAGGCAATGGTTGTGTTTTTTTAAATTGTCTTTTTCTTCTCCAGTCCTGACTAGTTGGCGCAACTCAGATTTCAACAGGCCCCCTTACTTGTCGCCTGTGCAGTCAGGCATGAAACCTAATCCAGCAAAAAAGTCACCAAAAAAAGCAGGAAGAGTTACTTTCAAAGTACATATTAAAATATCTTATCTATCTTTATTTCTAAGCTCAGTATCTCCATGAAACTGATCCATGATTGAATATTCCAG
Organism: Crossaster papposus; assembly: GCA_037893245.1. Classification (NCBI taxonomy): domain Eukaryota; kingdom Metazoa; phylum Echinodermata; class Asteroidea; order Velatida; family Solasteridae; genus Crossaster; species Crossaster papposus. The sequence continues at coordinate 269,114 of JBAIAA010000002.1, read as the reverse complement.
TCATACTCATCGATCCATCATGTTAGCAGGGAAGTTTCCCTTTTCGGTTTGTATGAAAAAATTGTAATACATGGGTCTCTTGACCCTGCGACATGCCACCACACATAAGTCGCTTCGCCGTAAAAAAACCAATTGATTTTTCATCATTTGTTAAAAAAAATTCATATTACATGTATTCCTAGTTCAAAGCATGCCGAATAGCATAGTATTGTGCCGCTTAAACCTTGGTTGAACCGGTGACACAGCTTTTTGCCCCCCAAAAGTGCTGCCCCACAAGTATATCATTACTTTGTGTACATAAAGGGGCTATTCAAGTCTGGGTTTAGAAGACCTACACAAGCAATTAATCATGCTATTGTTGCCTTGCCCCATTCAACAGCACCAGCTGGGATCGAGGTACAGCGAGGTATTAACTTCTGGAATGCTCTGAGTGACTCGATCAAAGCATCTTCAACTCTATATCTACATTTGTTAAAAAGTTAAAAATTAAATTGCTCAATGTGTATTTATAATATTTTAACCTTACAACTAGGTGTTTGGGAATTGGATAGATTCAGAGTTATCGTCGTTGTAACGTTACTCCTGCTTGTTATGTTCTTAATTGTCTGTGTGTTTTGTTTATATTTGTCTTGTGCATTGTAGTTGTCTGTCTTAAGGTTAGGGAACAAAAGCTTTTGCTTCATCCTATACCTAACGTTGTTGTTTAATTATGTAATCTTATAAATTACACCTAGTAGAATAATATTCTATTTTGGTAGATATGTACTTAAGAAACTAGTGTAAGAATCACTATGTACAAAACAACGTTGAATAAATGTGAATTGAATTGAATTGATATATTCAGACACTATGGGAAAGTACTGTGTTGACATAAAGCCATAAAACCGAACAGCATTGGGGTTATACAAATACAACCGACTTTGAAAAAAGTACGGACGCACGTTCGTGTAAAAACAAAATGGCTGCACGTCGCAAGGTTAAATTAACTAAGTACACCCCAGCATAACCTGCTATATCCCAGGATTAACTAAGTACACCCCAGCATAACCTGCTATATCCCAGGATGAACATGCACCATGTGATGGGTCACATTCTTCCTGCACTCCATTTTGTTCTCTCCAAAATTGAATGTCTTGACTGAGAGAGGGTTTTTAAGTTCGGTATCTAGAAGTCATCTCACCTCATCACCATCTTTTTTCGGTGTCAGGTGTCCACATCTCTTCTGGAAGGGGTGGCCGGCAACGACCCACTCTCTCTGGAACGAGACTCTGGAATCCCAGCTGAGTACGGAAATATGGATCCAGGATGATCTGGACTAAGGACGCGACGATGCAGGACGTGTCAAGGCCCTCCGGTTCTGAAATGAAATGAAGATACAGACATTCAAAAAAACAACTAGTAAACCATTTTTGATAGGGTATGGTTTTTTCCCTCTAAATTTGAATTTGCTGGTGAGCCGTGGAGATTGTTTTAATACTACTACTATACTACTGAATTGTATATAGCGCAAGTATCTACCAGAACTGGTACTCAATGTGCTGTGTCATTATTATCCCTGCTCATTGGGCCCACAAAACATTCCAAATACCATCTCAGTGCCCTGGGGAGTATACAGCTCAATGCTGCCATTTCAGCGCAAAGCAGTTTATAATAACCATCTCTGCCCTCACAGCTAACTATTTAGTCCTGGGTGGAGAAAAGCAATGAGTGACAAAGTGCCTTGCCCAGGGGCACACACACCATACATGTAGTCCCAGAACACATGTAGTCCCAGAACACATGTAGTCCCAGAACGGACTCAAGCCCACAACACGCAAAGGAAGTACACACATTTACATAAAAAAATAAAAAATACTACTGAATTATTATGAAATGCCTTACTAGACTGCAAGTACACTGAACAAAAATATAAACTCGCTATGCGACACTTTGGAACCTTTATGAGCCTTGGGGGTTGCAAAATATATTAAATCATACAAAATTCATTTTGTTGTTCAATATGCTACAGATTACTGTCCGTTAGAACACTGGTAATCATGGACATGCATGTGGACACAATGGGGGTCAGGTTGATACAAATCACCACTCAATATTTTGTGTGTCCATCATTTGCGTCCCGTAGAGTGACAGAGTTTTTTCGCATCGAGTTGAAAGGTGAACGATTGTGGCCTGTGGAATGTTATTCCACTCCTCCTCGAGGGCTACACAGAGCTGAGGGATGTTATCCGGTACTGGAACACGATCGTGGACACGTCGGTCGAGAACATCCCATGGGTACTCTATAGGTGACATGTCCGGTGAATATGCAGGCAAGTCAAGAACTGGAATGTGTTCTGCTTCCAGGAGCTGCATATAGATTTTGGCAACATGAGGTCGGGCATTGTCTTGCTGGAAGGTGACGGCATGTTGGCGGGCAAACGGCACAACAATTGGTATGCAAATCTCATCCCAATATCTTTGCCCATTCAAATTTCCCTCAATGAAGTGCAAGAAAGTTCTTTGCCCACTCGTTATGCCTGCCCACACCACCACCTCCATAGGCAATTCTGCGAATAACATTTGCGTCGGAAAACAGTTCACTCGCACGTCGCAATACACGCTGTCTTCCATCTGCGCGATACAACTGAAACCGTGATTCGTCCATGAACATCACTCTTCCCCAGCATGCCAAGGGCCATCGAATGTGTTCATTTGTCCATGCAAGTCTGTTCGACGCCGAACAGCGGTAAGATCCAGGCCACAATTAGGATGACGAGCGTGTAGGTTTGCTTCTCTCAGACGGTTCCGGACAGTTTGTGGTGTGATGCGTCTGTTGTGCTGGCCAACTGTTTCATCTGCTGTGCGTGTTGCTGGTCTGAGATGATCACGCAGGGGAAGAAGCCAGATGTAAAAATCTTGTGCTCGGGTGGACGACAGGGGTGAGGTCAATTTTGCTGTACTTCCGGTCTGTCTGAAATGAACTCTCAAACGACCGATCGTCCGATAGTGAACATTAAGCTGTGCAGCAACCGCTCTAGTGGACATCATCCAGCATGCCAATGGCACGTTCCCACATCATATGAAGCACGATATGTGGCAGAGAAAACCTCCCCTCTTTTGTGTTGGCCATTGTGTTCCCGGAATCTCAAGAATTCCTTTTAGGTTTCAAGGGGGATGGGTTAGGTTACAATAGTGTTGAGTGCGTATAAAGTATAGGGATACGAGGGGGGTACCCCTCTGCCACATATCGTGCTGGGTATATCCCGCATGATTTGCGACATCTGTGGCATGGCGACTTCTGATGAAATTTGACATTTTGATGTGGCCTTTTATTGTCCCCGGTATAAGGAGTGTCTGAGTACTGGTCACTGTTAGAGCAGCGTATGGACATGCCACATCTGTGTTGTGGGTGGAACCACCGCATCACTGAGCAATTCCTCACTGGCAGAGATGGACACGAATGTTGTTTACAAATCAAGACAAATAACCATTTTTGGGGCGTTTATATTTTAGTGGCATTTATATTTTTGTTTAGTGTAAATAGTAGTCTCAAGCATCCTGTGAAATCGTGACACCTGATAGGATGTGGTTTTCAAAGAAAGCGGATTTTTGTATACATTTCCAACGATTTTCGAAAATTACCCCTAATTTAACAAATTGAGCTCAAGTCCACATTTTAATTTGCAATACAGTTACACAACCCAGCCAACTAGTCTGATTTCCTGACCAGAAAATTTCCGGATGTCTATTAATTGCTCTGTCTAGCCTGAGAGAATTCCAGGAAGCTGCCTTGCATAGTGCATAAAGTGGGCCATGTTTCAACAACACCCCCCCCCCCCTCCCCCCCCCCCCCCCCCCCCCCCCCCATCAGTACAATAATAATAATAATTAATAATACAAAAGCAATTAATCATGCTATTGTTGCCTTGCCCCATTCAACAGCACCAGCTGGGATCGAGGTACAGCGAGGTATTAACTTCTGGAATGCTCTGAGTGACTCGATCAAAGCATCTTCAACTCTATATCTACATTTGTTAAAAAGTTAAAAATTAAATTGCTCAATGTGTATTTATAATATCCCTGCTCATTGGGCCCACAAAACATTCCAAATACCATCTCAGTGCCCTGGGGAGTATACAGCTCAATGCTGCCATTTCAGCGCAAAGCAGTTTATAATAACCATCTCTGCCCTCACAGCTAACTATTTAGTCCTGGGTGGAGAAAAGCAATGAGTGACAAAGTGCCTTGCCCAGGGGCACACACACCATACATGTAGTCCCAGAACACATGTAGTCCCAGAACACATGTAGTCCCAGAACGGACTCAAGCCCACAACACGCAAAGGAAGTACACACATTTACATAAAAAAATAAAAAATACTACTGAATTATTATGAAATGCCTTACTAGACTGCAAGTACACTGAACAAAAATATAAACTCGCTATGCGACACTTTGGAACCTCTATGAGCCTTGGGGGTTGCAAAATATATTAAATCATACAAAATTCATTTTGTTGTTCAATATGCTACAGATTACTGTCCGTTAGAACACTGGTAATCATGGACATGCATGTGGACACAATGGGGGTCAGGTTGATACAAATCACCACTCAATATTTTGTGTGTCCATCATTTGCGTCCCGTAGAGTGACAGAGTTTTTTCGCATCGAGTTGAAAGGTGAACGATTGTGGCCTGTGGAATGTTATTCCACTCCTCCTCGAGGGCTACACAGAGCTGAGGGATGTTATCCGGTACTGGAACACGATCGTGGACACGTCGGTCGAGAACATCCCATGGGTACTCTATAGGTGACATGTCCGGTGAATATGCAGGCAAGTCAAGAACTGGAATGTGTTCTGCTTCCAGGAGCTGCATATAGATTTTGGCAACATGAGGTCGGGCATTGTCTTGCTGGAAGGTGACGGCATGTTGGCGGGCAAACGGCACAACAATTGGTATGCAAATCTCATCCCAATATCTTTGCCCATTCAAATTTCCCTCAATGAAGTGCAAGAAAGTTCTTTGCCCACTCGTTATGCCTGCCCACACCACCACCTCCATAGGCAATTCTGCGAATAACATTTGCGTCGGAAAACAGTTCACTCGCACGTCGCAATACACGCTGTCTTCCATCTGCGCGATACAACTGAAACCGTGATTCGTCCATGAACATCACTCTTCCCCAGCATGCCAAGGGCCATCGAATGTGTTCATTTGTCCATGCAAGTCTGTTCGACGCCGAACAGCGGTAAGATCCAGGCCACAATTAGGATGACGAGCGTGTAGGTTTGCTTCTCTCAGACGGTTCCGGACAGTTTGTGGTGTGATGCGTCTGTTGTGCTGGCCAACTGTTTCATCTGCTGTGCGTGTTGCTGGTCTGAGATGATCACGCAGGGGAAGAAGCCAGATGTAAAAATCTTGTGCTCGGGTGGACGACAGGGGTGAGGTCAATTTTGCTGTACTTCCGGTCTGTCTGAAATGAACTCTCAAACGACCGATCGTCCGATAGTGAACATTAAGCTGTGCAGCAACCGCTCTAGTGGACATCATCCAGCATGCCAATGGCACGTTCCCACATCATATGAAGCACGATATGTGGCAGAGAAAACCTCCCCTCTTTTGTGTTGGCCATTGTGTTCCCGGAATCTCAAGAATTCCTTTTAGGTTTCAAGGGGGATGGGTTAGGTTACAATAGTGTTGAGTGCGTATAAAGTATAGGGATACGAGGGGGGTACCCCTCTGCCACATATCGTGCTGGGTATATCCCGCATGATTTGCGACATCTGTGGCATGGCGACTTCTGATGAAATTTGACATTTTGATGTGGCCTTTTATTGTCCCCGGTATAAGGAGTGTCTGAGTACTGGTCACTGTTAGAGCAGCGTATGGACATGCCACATCTGTGTTGTGGGTGGAACCACCGCATCACTGAGCAATTCCTCACTGGCAGAGATGGACACGAATGTTGTTTACAAATCAAGACAAATAACCATTTTTGGGGCGTTTATATTTTGGTGGCATTTATATTTTTGTTTAGTGTAAATAGTAGTCTCAAGCATCCTGTGAAATCGTGACACCTGATAGGATGTGGTTTTCAAAGAAAGCGGATTTTTGTATACATTTCCAACGATTTTCGAAAATTACCCCTAATTTAACAAATTGAGCTCAAGTCCACATTTTAATTTGCAATACAGTTACACAACCCAGCCAACTAGTCTGATTTCCTGACCAGAAAATTTCCGGATGTCTATTAATTGCTCTGTCTAGCCTGAGAGAATTCCAGGAAGCTGCCTTGCATAGTGCATAAAGTGGGCCATGTTTCAACAACACCCCCCCCCCCTCCCCCCCCCCCCCCCCCCCCATCAGTACAATAATAATAATAATTAATAATACAAAATATTTATACTGCGCTATACCAAACTCACAGCGCCTGACATCAACCAAAGAATGAAATATATTTTTTTTTTACAGAAACGAGTTTGAGAACACCGATGCAAACAATGCGAATGCTCACTAACAACTAAATCAATAAGACGCACAAACAGAACAAATGAAGCAAAGCCGAAGGTAAAGTGGGACAAACATTTGTTTCCATGGCAGCAGTCATACCAGTGCCTTAATATGGTACCCCACTGAAGAACATTGGCTGACATGTCCAAGGACACAGTTCAAATAGCTTTTCTTTTTGTAGGTACAGGTCCTCATATTTTTAAACTTATGTAAATTCCATCTTTTATATTTCTTTCTCTCATTCAAAATCCAACAGCGATTTTGCACCAATTACAGGATGGATAAGTTAGAGGAGACAATGTGAAGAAGTTATAGTTTAAGAGGTGGGAGGAAAACCCCAAAAGAATATTCAGGAGGAAAACCCCAAAGGAATCAGGCAGGGCGGAAAACCAAATCCACAGATTGGCCTAGGCAGGATTCGAACCCGTGTCACAGTGGGGGAAGGCGAGGAAACAAACGCTGCGCCAACCTAAATCCCCTTAAACATTTCGGCTGAATATTTGGAGATTCTAACACTATCGTTTTGTGACCTCGTGTATGGGACACTGCGTCAAATAGTACTCTTTAGTGCCTTGGCACTAAAAAGGTTTTCTTTTTTTGGCCACTTCTGTTGATAGTCGCTCTATGACCCCTCATAGTTCAAGTTCAACCTCAGGATTCCCAATTCAATTTGCGCCTCCACTATCCAGTCAGTTAATCTTCAGCACAGTGCAGGATGTACGCTTCATCAGATGGATGAGTCATAAACCTGCACACAGGCCTTCTGCTGTCCTCATGTCAACCTCCGACTGCAGGATAATCCACTTCACTGCTATCTCTCTATATATGTTTGCTTCCAGACTAGTGCGGGACACCGCCTGTCAACATGGACTATTTTTGAATGCGGTTGCACTTTACAAGACCAGGGGAATATTTTTGTTTTTACATAATGTATTTAACCTTTAACTCTAACAGTTCTAAATCCCCCAATTTTCCATAGGATTTTCTATACACCCTAGGAGGTTACAGTTTATACGCCTCGGATTTTTTCACAAGTTTTTCTTCTAGTGGCTCGATATGGATAACTACATAATGTCCCGTTCTCACTTGAATGATTTCCTACGCAAATGGCGTGCGACTACCAAATCGCACAGGGCATACGGGAGTCGCACGGCATGATTCGCACAGGTTGTAGAGATGTTGTGTGTAATTTGGACAGTTCGCTCTGGTCGCATAGAGGTCGCACAGGAGTCTAAAGTAAGTCACGCCGGAGACTAAAGAGAGTCGCACGGGTTGACTGTGCAACTCACAGCAAAAAAAAGTAGGGGGGGGGGGGTGAAACCCAATTATATTTTTGCCATGTTAATTTATTTAACTTGCAATTTGACAGTCAGTAGGAATTCAACACAATACGGTGACTTATACACCCAAACTGTTGTGTTCTGATTATGGTACTATGCCTGACCCCATGTAATGCATAATCAGTTACTAGTGCAGTACTCACTCAAACAAATTCCAACAAAACATGCAGTTGGATTTTGAAGGTTGGGATGGTTAGGGGTTAATGTATGTCCAGGAATCGCCCAATTGGGCTACAAAATGTGTTTTTGAACGAAATTAAGTTAAAGGTAGAATACACCAAATATTTACTAGCTAATTATTAAGAAATATCTTACTCATTTGAAAGTAAATAATGATTCTAGGCATCCAGCAAAATGATTGCGCTAGATATTCTGTAATTATTCTAGAATTTTATAAAGACAAAGACAAAAACAATAATAACATAAGAATAACTGCCCAACTCGGTTGAAAACAAACGCTGTTTTTCGTAATTTTTTTGGCATTGTAAAACTTCGGACAGGTCAGTTAAACAATATTTACTATAACATACAACCCACCAAATACACATATTCATGATAATTCAAGCAATGACCAATGGAGTATCATACTTTTAATCGGAAAGATCATTTAAAAGTAGGATATAAACTAGTGGTGGGAGAAATTGGAGATTTCAAAATCCGGTTATCCTAATTTTGTTCGAACCGAATACCGATTATTTGATTTCCCCGAAAGTTCACAAGTTTCATCCAGCTCACAATCATACCAGCAAAAAGTGATGAGTGAGGTGACACAGGAAATGCCCTCTCAATGACTGGTTATAGTTGGGAGGATTCAGTGACCGCTGGGTCTTTACAAAAACACCCCAGAATGGGAACTCACAAATAAGTCAAATGGGCAGGCTAATAATGAAACAAGTAGTACAATCGGAGACATGGAGCAAATTGGAAGATGTTTTTTCTTCAGCCTGTGTCACACAAAAATGGAAGACTAAACGTTTTTGGTTTGGTTTCGAATATTCGGTTTTCTAAATCGAAACCGAATGATGGAATTAAAACCGAATATTAAACAATTTGGTTTTAAATCCTAGCACTAATATTAACATTCACACAGCCATCCTCTAAAAACTAGAAATTGTTGAGGTATTATTGTGTAGAACGAGTTTCGGGGTCCACTTTTGCGCTGTTTGGGTTAGTCATGATTCCAGCCGAAAGTGTTTGCCTTTTGCGGACATATAGGAAACCACATTTGTGCATTGGTGCTGAGTGCAATTTATGGGAAACACGCAACGTGTATCGAACATTGAATGAAAAAGACAGGAAAAAAGTATGCGTACTTCGTCGTGTCCGATGTAAACAACCGGGGTTTTTTCGTCTTTTTTCGGAAATGATGATACATTAGGTTGGTTTCCTTTCAACCATATGTTTGAAATAGGATAACTAAACAATCCAAAATCTTATATTTTGGGAGATTTCAGGACATAGTGCCCCTTTAATACAAGATAAGATACAGGATTTAGGCACAAGGGTGGCTTCGTGCCCCTGATTTTTAGAAAAAGAGTCAAATTTATGGTGTTTATTACACACAAAATGTTGCTCTACAGCCGAGAACCGGTCACAAACAAATGCACACCATGGGATATTTTGGCTGGTAATTACATTATGTACAAATTAAGGGCACATTTGGGCCTGTCGCCAAAGATTATCAAAAAACGAAAGACGAAAAGCTGCAACCGACCTTTTAACACAACCGTCTGTTCGTTTTGATAGATGGTTGTTGCCGCGGTGACAGCAGCTGACATACACATGCTGATCAAAAATGACAGAAATAAACAAAAAAAGGAAGATGAGTCAGTGACAAGGCAATTGCTGATTACAGTTAGTTTCCCGGAACAAGACTGAGTAATTTTTTTAAAGTGTATCATACAGTGGCAGCACCACACTCGTAAAAAAAAAGAAAATTTGCATTATTTTCAAGCAAAGGTTTAGGTTATTTTTCGAGTGTTTCTACTATTAAATAACACCATACACACAACATTAAAACAGTGGCTTTCCTTCTTTTCTTTTCTTTGGTACTTTTTGTATTTCTTTTTTTTCTTTTCTCTTTTAGTTGATTTTCTTGGATTCTAGGATTTTTTATGTTCAGGGGCGGCCTAGTTACCTGATGTTCTGCATCCATTTTGTAGCATCCAAGTTCGAGTACCAGTCTTTGTCGGTGCCCCATAATTCTTTTAGATTTTCTGTAACATAAACAAAAATAAAAAATTGATTATTGCAAAGTTCAGATGAAGAAAAGTATGATTTTCCTTAGAGAAATTGTTTTTGTTATCTCGAGAACCAAAGGGTGTTTACATGCCTAGGGGGCTAAGACTAAAGTTTGAAGTCCTCGGTGATACGAAAGCACGAAAATTTTTGACTACACGAAATTCCATATTAACTGCCAAAAAATAAGGAACCTAACAAACAGTTTACGTAGTGTCGTCTTCATTTCTTTCTTACCAAATATGCACATCGTAACAGTCTGAAGCGATTGCTGGCCAAATGAACGCATGCACGCGTGTTGCGACATCATTGTTAAGACGGCAGTACTGCAGGAATTCATATGTCATTGGAAACCAGCTTAGTTCGTGTCAAAATGAAAATTGAAGTATTGGTTCAAAGACGCTTTTTGCAGTGCGATTCAACATGCAACAAGCACGCTGCATGCAGACCGGTGTGAAGTTGGTTACTTATTCCTCGTTCGACATTCGATATTCAATAAGTAGCCAGTTACTTATTCGACATTCACTCACCACTAGCCAGTTACTTATTCGACATTCACTCACTATCGCATACACAAAATAGTCAGAATAATTTGGTCTGGAAACCAGATACAAAGAGCTTATAACACTACCTGCCCGGTTGCAGGCCAGTAAATAGACCAACCTTAATAACTGGCCAAAATCCCCACCCCCAAAAACGGGTCCCTCAATAAAAGTCCGATGGGCAGCATGGGCCGGGTAGGGACTGGGGTAGGGGGGTAGCGGGAGACCCCAGGGTCAGCCAAGAAGTTAGCTTGGGGTGGCCCATGCCGTTTGAGTATTTTTAATTTTGAGTTTTCTAAGACGATATTCCCTATACACTTTACACGTGAATCCCATTCGTTTCTACACAAAATAACTACTCACAAAGACGGCCCCTTTAAGTACCAAGGACGGCATGGGCCGGGTAGGGACTGGGGTAGGGGGGTAGCGGGAGACCCCAGGGTCAGCCAACAAGTTAGCTTGGGGTGGCCCATGCCGTTTGAGTATTTTTAATTTTGAGTTTTCTAAGCCGATATTCCCTATGGGATTTACGCGTGAAGTTGGTTACTTATTCCCATTCGTTTCTACACGAAATTCCCGCCAACGAAGACGGCCCCTTTAAGTACCAAGAACGGCATGGGCCGAGTAGGGACTGGGATAGGGGGGTAGCGGGAGACCCCAGGGTCAGCCAACAAGTTAGCTTGGGGTGGCCCATGCCGTTTGAGTATTTTTAATTTTGAGTTTTCTAAGCCGATATTCCCTATGGGATTTACGCGTGAAGTTGGTTACTTATTCCCATTCGTTTCTACACGAAATTCCCGCCAACGAAGACGGCCCTTTTAAGTACCAAGAACGGCATGGGCCGGGTAGGGACTGGGATAGGGGGGTAGCGGGAGACCCGAGGGTCAGCCAACAAGTTAGCTTGGGGTGGCTCATGCCGTTTGAGTATTTTTAATTTTGAGTTTTCTAAGACGATATTTCCTATACACTTTACACGTGAATCCCATTCGTTTCTACACAAAATCACTACTCACGAAGACGGCCCCTTTAAGTACGAAGGACGGCATGGGCCGGTCAGGGACTGGGGTAGGGGGGTAGCGGGAGACCCCAGGGTCAGCCAACAAGTTAGCTTGGGGTGGCCCATGCCGTTTGAGTATTTTTAATTTTGAGTTTTCTAAGCCAATATTCCCTATGGGATTTACGCGTGAAGTTGGTTACTTATTCCCATTCGTTTCTACACGAAATTCCCGCCAACGAAGACGGCCCCTTTAAGTACCAAGAACGGCATGGGCCGGGTAGCGATTTTTCTTTCCGTACCACTAACGCGTCAATTTGTCCGTTTCATTGGAATGAGGCGAATTGAATAGAGACTTTTATAACTTTTTCTATAAGACCCTATCTAGATGAGATTATTAACCAATAATTTGGGTTAATAGAAAAAGGTATAAAAGTCGTGTATACGAAAAACTAGGGACTGTATACAATTAACTAGGGACTGTATCCATTAATTTTGGTGAATTATGGCTGTCAACGCCGTTGGTCTTCATACGTTCCGCGCGTATCAAAATCGATTCGTATTGAAGAGCGCGCTTTGGTCTCCATTCAAGTCGCCCAATTCGAATGAAACGGGCAAATTGACGCGTTAGTGGTACGGAAAAAAATATCGCGGCCGGGTAGGGACTGGGATAGGGGGGTAGCGGGAGACCCCAGGGTCAGCCAACAAGTTAGCTTGGGGTGGCCCATGCCGTTTGAGTATTTTTAATTTTGAGTTTTCTAAGCCGATATTCCCTATGGGATTTACGCGTGAAGTTGGTTACTTATTCCCATTCGTTTCTACACGAAATTCCCGCCAACGAAGACGGCCCCTTTAAGTACCAAGAACGGCATGGGCCGGGTAGGGACTGGGATAGGGGGGTAGCGGGAGACCCGAGGGTCAGCCAAGAAGTTAGCTTGGGGTGGCCCATGCCGTTTGAGTATTTTTAATTTTGAGTTTTCTAAGCCGATATTCCCTATGGGATTTACGCGTGAAGTTGGTTACTTATTCCCATTCGTTTCTACACGAAATTCCCGCCAACGAAGACGGCCCCTTTAAGTACCAAGAACGGCATGGGCCGGGTAGGGACTGGGATAGGGGGGTAGCGGGAGACCCCAGGGTCAGCCAACAAGTTAGCTTGGGGTGGCCCATGCCGTTTGAGTATTTTTAATTTTGAGTTTTCTAAGCCAATATTCACTATGGGATTTACGCGTGAAGTTGGTTACTTATTCCCATTCGTTTCTACACGAAATTCCCGCCAACAAAGACGGCCCCTTTAAGTACCAAGAACGGCATGGGCCGGGTAGGGACTGGGATAGGGGGGTAGCGGGAGACCCCAGGGTCAGCCAACAAGTTAGCTTGGGGTGGCCCATGCCGTTTGAGTATTTTTAATTTTGAGTTTTCTAAGCCGATATTCCCTATGGGATTTACGCGTGAAGTTGGTTATACTTATTCCCATTCGTTTCTACACGAAATTCCCGCCAACGAAGACGGCCCCTTTAAGTACCAAGAACAGCATGGGCCGGGTAGGGACTGGGATAGGGGGGTAGCGGGAGACCCCAGGGTCAGCCAACAAGTTAGCTTGGGGTGGCCCATGCCGTTTGAGTATTTTTAATTTTGAGTTTTCTAAGCCGATATTCCCTATGGGATTTACGCGTGAATCCCATTCGTTTCTACACAAAATCACTACTCACGAAGACGGCCCCTTTAAGTACGAAGGACGGCATGGGCCGGGTAGGGACTGGGGTAGGGGGGTAGCGGAAGACCCCAGGGTCAGCCAACAAGTTAGCTTGGGGTGGCCCATGCCGTTTGAGTATTTTTAATTTTGAGTTTTCTAAGCCGATATTCCCTATGGGATTTACGCGTGAAGTTGGTTACTTATTCCCATTCGTTTCTACACGAAATTCCCGCCAACGAAGACGGCCCCTTTAAGTACCAAGAACGGCATGGGCCGGGTAGGGACTGGGATAGGGGGGTAGCGGGAGACCCCAGGGTCAGCCAAGAAGTTAGCTTGGGGTGGCCCATGCCGTTTGAGTATTTTTAATTTTGAGTTTTCTAAGCCGATATTCCCTATGGGATTTACGCGTGAAGTTGGTTACTTATTCCCATTCGTTTCTACACGAAATTCCCGCCAACGAAGACGGCCCCTTTAAGTACCAAGAACGGCATGGGCCGGGTAGGGACTGGGATAGGGGGTAGCGGGAGACCCGAGGGTCAGCCAACAAGTTAGCTTGGGGTGGCCCATGCCGTTTGAGTATTTTTTAATTTTGAGTTTTCTAAGACGATATTTCCTATACACTTTACACGTGAATCCCATTCGTTTCTACACAAAATCATTACTCACGAAGACGGCCCCTTTAAGTACGAAGGACGGCATGGGCCGAGTAGGGACTGGAGTAGGGGGGTAGCGGGAGACCCCAGGGTCAGCCAAGAAGTTAGCTTGGGGTGGCCCATGCCGTTTGAGTATTTTTAATTTTGAGTTTTCTAAGCCGATATTCCCTATGGGATTTACGCGTGAAGTTGGTTACTTATTCCCATTCGTTTCTACACGAAATTCCCGCCAACGAAGACGGCCCCTTTAAGTACCAAGAACGGCATGGGCCGGGTAGGGACTGGGGTAGGGGGGTAGCGGGAGACCCCAGGGTCGGCCAACAAGTTAGCTTGGGGTGGCCCATGCCGTTTGAGTATTTTTAATTTTGAGTTTTCTAAGACGATATTCCCTATGGGATTTACGTGTGAAGTTGGTTACTTATGGTCCATGCCACCTGGGAACGTCCCGCGGTTCTTCTAAACGGCTTTGACGGCCTGCTAATGGCCCTGTCATACCAGAACGTTTTAGACCAACGCATGAGTAGCGTGTGAGAAACATGCTCATCGTGAGGAACGCATCAGTGATTTATAGATAACTTTTGGCGTTTGCCAGCGCGTGAGTACCGGTAACGCGTTAGTAACGCGCTCGACGACTGAGGAACGACTGCGTTCCAACGCCCGCCACCGTTCTGCAACGACCGCGTGATTTTTTGTATAAATAGCCGACCCGCTACTACAGTAAAGAAGTGATGAAAGAATGAAGTGATGAAGAGGTACCAGCATGGACGGCGATCCGGGGGGACGGGGAGGGACACCCCCCCCCCCCCCCCCCCAATATTTGTTGGGGGGGGGGGGGGGGGCGGCTATATGGCAGTGACTCCCCCCCCCCCCCCCCCCCCCCCCCCCCCCCCCAAATATTTTGCCATGGGTCATTGACTTTTACTTGCACCGGTTTGCACCAAAACACACCCATATCAACACACATTTTCAAAAATTTCCCCGGAGACACAAAAGACAACAAATACAATTTCCGATTAAGAGGTTAAGTATGAAATTCATTTTTAGCATCCCCATTATAACACCTGATTGGTACTTTATACATGTACGTGGTTGATAACATTAAAACAAATTAAACAAATACAATAAGGGTGACGTCGTTGCACAACTAATTTATACGCATAAAAGTTGTTATTAGTCCTGCGCTTTTTTCTCCGTCCCCCCAACGTTGACGAGGAATCGCCGCCGCTGGGTACCAGAAGCACCCTATATATATACGGATAACCAAACACACAGGATAATACGCTATCAATACGCTAGCACACGCTGAACGCGTTACCTGGTCGTTATAGGCAGTCGTTGAACGCACTAGAGGATCGTTACACATAAGCTGACCAACGTTAACCAACGCTACAAGCGCGCTACCAACCAGTTATCAACGCGTTGGGGGCACGCCATGGGTACACTAGCCCTCCAACCAGCTTGGCGCCAGCGTGTTAGTAGCGGGTTGGTAACGATCGTCTAGCGCGTTCGACGCGTGCGTAACGACCCCCCAGCGCGCCGCTAGCGTGTGCAGTATAGTGCAGTCACACGCTGGTAAACGCTAAAAATGGTAGGTATGTTAAAAACATAGAGCTATATTAAATTACTAGAGCGCTAACTCGTGTACAAAGTGATGCGTGCTGGGCGCATCCATGTTTGTGCACAAACCTATGGAAAACTCAAAATTGTGTACGGCTTTTGTACGGCTATTTGCATATCTACGTTTGTATTCTATATGGGTGCGTAATCTAAGCTAATACGCCCAAAACTAATAATATATTTGCCTCAGCGTGTGACAGCGTGTCCCAGCGTGTGAGTAACGCGCTCAGCGTGTTGCCAACGCTGGCCTAGCGTTGTCTAGCGTTTGCCAGCGTGTTGCCAAAATTCCAACACGTTGCTCACGCGTTGGCCTAAAACGTTCTGGTGTGACAGGGCCATTACCGCGTCCATGGTGATGGTAAGTACAACATACAGTCTTGACGTCGAGTCTTGACGGCTTTTATAGATGATCGTCCACGAAAACCATGCTCGCGCTAGAAACTCGCTAGGGACGCAGTGCAAACTTGGTAGAAAAGCCATGGTCGTAGTAGGAACCCCGTTTGAATGCCATAAACGACGTAGGGACGCCTTGGAGACGACGCGTCGTAAGGTCGCGGAAAAGAGCTGGACTCCCGACAAAACCGCCCTGACATCGCAGAAAGGACGCTATAAAGACGTGGTGGGGTCGTGGTAAGAACCCCATAGACGTGATAAGGACGCAGTAAGGTCGACGTGGGGTCCCTGGTCCTTTTCTCAAGGCCGCAATTGGCATTAGGCCGCCATTGGCATTAGGCCGATCCATTTCTCCGCGTTTCCACGGCAACTCTACCACGTCTGTATTGCGTCCCTAGGGCGTCCGTCGAGTTTCTACCGCGTTGCTACGGCGACCATGGCGACCCCAGGGTGATCACACGGCGTCCTGAGCCAGGACGCCAAATCTCGATGTTTACGTTGAACATGACCGAAGTAATCGCCGTAGCTCTGCAACCTTCGGCGTGCGTTGGGTCCCCACGGCGTCTTTCTGCGTTCTTAACACAACCCCACGGCGTCCGGTGGCGTCCCTATATACCGCTTCCTTGGTCGTTGTAGAAACTCAGTAAGGACGCCAGTCCGGTGTGATGGGGTATAACAGAGTCACACTTACTCTCGCCGTTCACCCGCGTCTGCTCTACGGGGCCGATCCAAAACGAGTTCTGTGAACAGCCTTTACAAAGACCCTGTCGCACTTTCGAGACTGTCACCGGCCCTGTGAGTTCATCTTTTTCTTGTCTCTGTCTGTGGAAATCTTGATAATTCCCAGCCAGTACTCTCCAGTTGTTTCCCACTTATAGTCTTTATAGAAGTCTTGGACTTCTTTCGGATCGAGCTTGGAGACAGCGGCGACCTTGTTGTGCACGCATATGCACTGGATCTCCTCGACAAGTGTTCTTTTTTTATACCCGAAGAGACTCTGTATTCGTACTCTGTACTCCCGATACCGCCCGCCGAAGCCGCGTCCCAGTGTATCCGACTCTCGCCCCGGCAACGGGGCCCGACTCTTCGCACTCGGCACCCGACGCGGCCTGATAGCGCACCCTTTCTACCTCTCCTGACCGAAAGATTCGCCCGTCTGCGGCGCGGCTAAATCCCTTTGAATCGAAGGTTTAGTTTCAGCAGATCGCAACGAAGCAGCTGCTCTACTGGGTACGACACCCTTATTCATACCCAAGTCGTCTGCAAGTCATCTGGCGTTGGCTCTCAAAACGGCGCGGGCCGCCCTCGGGCGGCGTCGCCGCGCACCGGCAGATATTCTTATGCTAGGAGTCCACTGGGCCGCGCCAGTTGGTGCCAGTTCGCGCCAAAGATTATGCGATTGGCGCGTAGTGGCTCGCTGTGGCGCCGAATTAATGTCCGCTCGGCATGTGTCGCCAAGTGGAATAAACTGGGTGCCATATGGCGTGCGCCAAATGCCACCCGGCTTGCTCCAAAATGTTGCGCCAGTTTGCGCCAGTTCGCGCCATTACACGGCCATTTGATTCCAAAATTCACCCTGTTGGCGCCATTCGCGCCAATAGACCGCTACTTTGCGCCACTTGGTGATTAGTTTGTGCCAAAGGTCGCCAAATTGGTTTGAACTTGCCGCCGCTTGGCGCTACTTGCCGACTATATAAATACCGGCCATCGGCTACCTGGTTCAGACCCTCCTCAGCTGCTGTTGCTAGGGGTCCACTGGGCCAGCGCCAGTTGGTGCCAGTTTGCGCCAATGCAATTTGCTGTGGCGCCTAGTGTCGCCAATAAGGTGCCTAGTGGCGTGTAGTGGCTCAAACTGCCTCCCAACTGGCTCGTGGTGGCCCGTAACGGCACCAAATTTGAATGTGGCGGCAAGAAAATTTCAAAATGTTTGAAATTTTAGTCGCGCCACTTGCATCGAGCAATCAGCGCCAAGTGTCCGCCAAGTGGCACCAAATGGCGCAAACATATCGCCCTTTGGCGCAAACAATCCGCCTATTGAAATCCACTGGAATGTAATGGCGCGCGCCAAATAATTCCAACAGAGGCGGATAGCCCGCCAAAGCGCGCCAAATGTGCAGTGGCGCGAGCCAAACGGCACCCGATTGGTGACTACTTCGCGCCAAATGCCACCTGGTTGCCCGCCATTCGGCGCTACTTGCCGCCTATAAAAGCAGCTGAGGAGGGTCTGAACCAGGTAGCCGATGGCCGGCATTTATATAGTCGGCAAGTAGCGCCAAGCGGCGGCAAGTTCAAACCAATTTGGCGACCTTTGGCACAAACTAATCACCAAGTGGCGCAAAGTAGCCGTCTATTGGCGCGAATGGCGCCAACAGGGTGAATTTTGGAATCAAATGGTCGTGTAATGGCGCGAACTGGCGCAAACTGGCGCAACATTTTGGAGTAAGCCGGGTGGCATTTGGCGCACGCCATATGGCACCCAGTTTATTCCACTTGGCGACACATGCCGAGCGGACATTAGTTCGGCGCCACAGCGAGCCACTACGCGCCAATCACATAATCTTTGGCGCGAACTGGCACCAACTGGCGCTGGCCCAGTGGACTCCTAGCATGTATGAACAACATCTCTACTAAATATGGCGCAACTTGGCGCGCGCCATTACATTCCAGTGGATTCCAATAGGCGGATTGTTTGCGCCAAACGGCGATATGTTCGCGCCATTTGGTTCCACTTGGCGGACACTTGGCGCTGATTGCTCGATGCAAGTGGCGCGACGAAAATTTCAAACATTTTGAAATTTTCTTGCCGCCACATTCAAATTTTGTGCCGTTACGGGCCACCACGAGCCAGTTGGGAGGCAGTTTGAGCCACTACACGCCACTAGGCACCTTATTGGCGACGCTAGGCGCCACGGCAAATTGCATTGGCGCAAACTGGCGCCAACTGGCGCTGGCCCAGTGGACTCCTAGCATCAGAGGCGTTCCGCCGTAATCTCTCTGATAGCATCGCATCACCGCGACACCCCTCCGCCGCCCGGGGACAGGACCGGCGCACCTTTTGGAGGACGCCGGCCGCCCCACGGAGGCGAACGGGGGCGCGGGCGGGCGAACCCGCAGCCCAAGAGGGGGAGGCACTGTCGCCCACGACCCGACGTGCTTGGCCGACCTTCGCCGACTCGCGCCGGGGCGCCGCGACCCGCTTCTAGCCCCAGCCCGACCGACCAATCAATCCTTCTCCCGAAGTTACGGATTCGGCTTGCCGACTTTCCTTACCTACATTGTTTTATCGACCCGAGGCTGTTCACCTTGGAGACCGGCTGCGGTTATGCGTACGACCCGAGGCGACTGTCCACGCACTCTCCCGCATTTCAAAAGGCAAGCCGGAGCTCACCAGACGCCGCCGGAGACGCGGCGCTCCACAGAGGGAAGGGGGGGGGGGCGCAGTCCTTAGCTCCAGAAAAGCCGATTCCAGGGATCCCGCTCCTTACCAAGAAATAACTATTCCCTGGGCCTTGGCGGGCGTCTGCGGGCTCGCTTGCGTTGCAGCTCGGACCGCCACGAAGGGCGGAGGACTCTAATGCCCCAGTCACATTTCCGCCGGGCGCCAGGCGGAGAGGGGGTATTGGGGCGGTCACTCGATGTCCCGGCCATCGGAGACAAATCTCGGATGTCTCAAATTGCACTTGGTCACGGTCACACTAAATACGGGCGCCGCACGGCAACAAGATTTCCGCCGATTAAGTCGAACGGACAACGGACGGGGACCGTAGGGTGGGCAAACGGACATCGTCTAGGCACCGTAGAGAGGCCTTGAGGCACTTGGCCGATGTTTTTTTAGCGCGGGCGGAGCCCGCCAGGTGAACGGGGGGGGGGGGGAGGGGTTAGGGGGAGGGGGCGTATCCCACATGATGCCTATTTGGGATTTTATGTTTGTAGCCCGGACACCGTACGGTCCAGGTGGCCCCCAGCATTTCATAATCTCTTAATTAATCCTTTGATGACCGTACGATGCTGCCGGGTGTCGTGGGGTGGCTGTTAGGCTATCGGACGGCTCTCTTACGGGTCCCCTGCAGTTCATTTGCGACGAGTTGGGTCGGAAAAGGTCTGCCGGCCATCTGAAAATTATAACTCCGCCTTAAAAGTTGGCGGCGGCCCGTGCGGCGTGTTTTAATCGGCCGATAGCTTTGATTGATCCGCCGGTGACCGTAAGATTTCCCCGATTTCCGTGCGATTTTAGGCAAAAAATTGCTGGGCGGGCGCCTTTCCTACAATCGGCGTAAATGTGACTGGGGCATAGCGTACGCCGTAGACCACGCCATGACCTTCGACAAGATCGTCTTGTATTCTCCACTAATCGCTCATTTGCATGCGCGTGTGCTTTGGTTGCATAATTACGTGACGTAACAGAAACTTGACCAATGAGTCAGCGATTATGCATGTTACGTCATGCGATTATTCATGCGGTCCTTCGTACTTAAAGGGGTTGTCTTTGCGCGCGGGGATTTCGTGAACAAACGAATGGGAATTACGTGTAAAGTCTATGGGGAGCATCCTCTGAGAAAACTCAAAATAAATAATACTCAAACGGCATGGGCCACCCCAAGCTAACTTCTTGGCTGACCCTCGGGTCTCCCGCTACCCCCCTATCCCAGTCCCTACCCGGCCCATGCCGTTCTTGGTACTTAAAGGGGCCGTCTTCGTTGGCGGGAATTTCGTGTAGAAACGAATGGGAATAAGTAACCAACTTCACGCGTAAATCCCATAGGGAATATCGGCTTAGAAAACTCAAAATTAAAAATACTCAAACGGCATGGGCCACCCCAGGCTAACTTGTTGGCTGACCCTGGGGTCTCCCGCTACCCCCCCTACCCCAGTCCCTACCCGGCCCATGCCGTCCTTCGTACTTAAAGGGGCCGTCTTCGTGAGTAGTGATTTTGTGTAGAAACGAATGGGATTCACGTGTAAAGTGTATAGGAAATATCGTCTTAGAAAACTCAAAATTAAAAATACTCAAACGGCATGGGCCACCCCAAGCTAACTTCTTGGCTGACCCTCGGGTCTCCCGCTACCCCCCTATCCCAGTCCCTACCCGGCCCATGCCGTTCTTGGTACTTAAAGGGGCCGTCTTCGTTGGCGGGAATTTCGTGTAGAAACGAATGGGAATAAGTAACCAACTTCACGCGTAAATCCCATAGGGAATATCGGCTTAGAAAACTCAAAATTAAAAATACTCAAACGGCATGGGCCACCCCAAGCTAACTTGTTGGCTGACCCTGGGGTCTCCCGCTACCCCCCTACCCCAGTCCCTACCCGGCCCATGCCGTCCTTCGTACTTAAAGGGGCCGTCTTCGTGAGTAGTGATTTTGTGTAGAAACGAATGGGATTCACGTGTAAAGTGTATAGGAAATATCGTCTTAGAAAACTCAAAATTAAAAATACTCAAACGGCATGGGCCACCCCAAGCTAACTTCTTGGCTGACCCTCGGGTCTCCCGCTACCCCCCTATCCCAGTCCCTACCCGGCCCATGCCGTTCTTGGTACTTAAAGGGGCCGTCTTCGTTGGCGGGAATTTCGTGTAGAAACGAATGGGAATAAGTAACCAACTTCACGCGTAAATCCCATAGGGAATATCGGCTTAGAAAACTCAAAATTAAAAATACTCAAACGGCATGGGCCACCCCAAGCTAACTTGTTGGCTGACCCTGGGGTCTCCCGCTACCCCCCTACCCCAGTCCCTACCCGGCCCATGCCGTCCTTCGTACTTAAAGGGGCCGTCTTCGTGAGTAGTGATTTTGTGTAGAAACGAATGGGATTCACGTGTAAAGTGTATAGGAAATATCGTCTTAGAAAACTCAAA
The DNA here is from genome assembly GCA_037893245.1 of Crossaster papposus. Taxonomy (NCBI): domain Eukaryota; kingdom Metazoa; phylum Echinodermata; class Asteroidea; order Velatida; family Solasteridae; genus Crossaster; species Crossaster papposus. The sequence goes on along the minus strand of JBAIAA010000002.1, from coordinate 247,296 downwards.
ATTAAAAATACTCAAACGGCATGGGCCACCCCAAGCTAACTTCTTGGCTGACCCTCGGGTCTCCCGCTACCCCCCTATCCCAGTCCCTACCCGGCCCATGCCGTTCTTGGTACTTAAAGGGGCCGTCTTCGTTGGCGGGAATTTCGTGTAGAAACGAATGGGAATAAGTAACCAACTTCACGCGTAAATCCCATAGGGAATATCGGCTTAGAAAACTCAAAATTAAAAATACTCAAACGGCATGGGCCACCCCAAGCTAACTTGTTGGCTGACCCTGGGGTCTCCCGCTACCCCCCTACCCCAGTCCCTACCCGGCCCATGCCGTCCTTCGTACTTAAAGGGGCCGTCTTCGTGAGTAGTGATTTTGTGTAGAAACGAATGGGATTCACGTGTAAAGTGTATAGGAAATATCGTCTTAGAAAACTCAAAATTAAAAATACTCAAACGGCATGGGCCACCCCAAGCTAACTTCTTGGCTGACCCTCGGGTCTCCCGCTACCCCCCTATCCCAGTCCCTACCCGGCCCATGCCGTTCTTGGTACTTAAAGGGGCCGTCTTCGTTGGCGGGAATTTCGTGTAGAAACGAATGGGAATAAGTAACCAACTTCACGCGTAAATCCCATAGGGAATATCGGCTTAGAAAACTCAAAATTAAAAATACTCAAACGGCATGGGCCACCCCAAGCTAACTTGTTGGCTGACCCTGGGGTCTCCCGCTACCCCCCTACCCCAGTCCCTACCCGGCCCATGCCGTCCTTCGTACTTAAAGGGGCCGTCTTCGTGAGTAGTGATTTTGTGTAGAAACGAATGGGATTCACGTGTAAAGTGTATAGGAAATATCGTCTTAGAAAACTCAAAATTAAAAATACTCAAACGGCATGGGCCACCCCAAGCTAACTTCTTGGCTGACCCTCGGGTCTCCCGCTACCCCCCTATCCCAGTCCCTACCCGGCCCATGCCGTTCTTGGTACTTAAAGGGGCCGTCTTCGTTGGCGGGAATTTCGTGTAGAAACGAATGGGAATAAGTAACCAACTTCACGCGTAAATCCCATAGGGAATATCGGCTTAGAAAACTCAAAATTAAAAATACTCAAACGGCATGGGCCACCCCAAGCTAACTTGTTGGCTGACCCTGGGGTCTCCCGCTACCCCCCTACCCCAGTCCCTACCCGGCCCATGCCGTCCTTCGTACTTAAAGGGGCCGTCTTCGTGAGTAGTGATTTTGTGTAGAAACGAATGGGATTCACGTGTAAAGTGTATAGGAAATATCGTCTTAGAAAACTCAAAATTAAAAATACTCAAACGGCATGGGCCACCCCAAGCTAACTTCTTGGCTGACCCTCGGGTCTCCCGCTACCCCCCTATCCCAGTCCCTAACCGGCCCATGCCGTTCTTGGTACTTAAAGGGGCCGTCTTCGTTGGCGGGAATTTCGTGTAGAAACGAATGGGAATAAGTAACCAACTTCACGCGTAAATCCCATAGGGAATATCGGCTTAGAAAACTCAAAATTAAAAATACTCAAACGGCATGGGCCACCCCAAGCTAACTTGTTGGCTGACCCTGGGGTCTCCCGCTACCCCCCTACCCCAGTCCCTACCCGGCCCATGCCGTCCTTCGTACTTAAAGGGGCCGTCTTCGTGAGTAGTGATTTTGTGTAGAAACGAATGGGATTCACGTGTAAAGTGTATAGGAAATATCGTCTTAGAAAACTCAAAATTAAAAATACTCAAACGGCATGGGCCACCCCAAGCTAACTTCTTGGCTGACCCTCGGGTCTCCCGCTACCCCCCTATCCCAGTCCCTACCCGGCCCATGCCGTTCTTGGTACTTAAAGGGGCCGTCTTCGTTGGCGGGAATTTCGTGTAGAAACGAATGGGAATAAGTAACCAACTTCACGCGTAAATCCCATAGGGAATATCGGCTTAGAAAACTCAAAATTAAAAAATACTCAAACGGCATGGGCCACCCCAAGCTAACTTGTTGGCTGACCCTGGGGTCTCCCGCTACCCCCCTACCCCAGTCCCTACCCGGCCCATGCCGTCCTTCGTACTTAAAGGGGCCGTCTTCGTGAGTAGTGATTTTGTGTAGAAACGAATGGGATTCACGTGTAAAGTGTATAGGAAATATCGTCTTAGAAAACTCAAAATTAAAAATACTCAAACGGCATGGGCCACCCCAAGCTAACTTCTTGGCTGACCCTCGGGTCTCCCGCTATCCCAGTCCCTACCCGGCCCATGCCGTTCTTGGTACTTAAAGGGGCCGTCTTCGTTGGCGGGAATTTCGTGTAGAAACGAATGGGAATAAGTAACCAACTTCACGCGTAAATCCCATAGGGAATATCGGCTTAGAAAACTCAAAATTAAAAATACTCAAACGGCATGGGCCACCCCAAGCTAACTTGTTGGCTGACCCTGGGGTCTCCCGCTACCCCCCTACCCCAGTCCCTACCCGGCCCATGCCGTCCTTCGTACTTAAAGGGGCCGTCTTCGTGAGTAGTGATTTTGTGTAGAAACGAATGGGATTCACGTGTAAAGTGTATAGGAAATATCGTCTTAGAAAACTCAAAATTAAAAATACTCAAACGGCATGGGCCACCCCAAGCTAACTTCTTGGCTGACCCTCGGGTGAATACGCCACACTAGAAATGACCACAAGAATGTCTTAAAACCTAGCCCGCGATTCAACACGCGATTCAGCCCGCGATTCAGCCTTCGATTCAACCCGCGATTCAGCCCGCGATTCGGCTGGCCGCAGCCGTTCATAGAAATTTAGAATCCATGCGACAAAAGGAGGTGCTGATTTGAAACTAGATTTACAGATTAGATCAACGAATTTTCGAAAATAGTACGGAAATTAATCCCCAATTAAAGATTAACTTCAACAATAACTATCAGCAAGACTATAAATAGTATTCTTAACACTTTTTTCCCTCCAACATTGCCATTATATTAGTCGATTCCAGAGAACCTAATTTTTAAGCGTTTCTCGCAACATATTACTTCCGAATCAATAAAATGCCGTCTTAAATAAAATGGTGTACCGCACATGTTTTGTAAATGTTTTATTTTTACTTCATTATCCTAATTATCACCTTCCTGGGCACACTTAATTTCAGCAAGGGCGTATTCCAATAAGCCGATCCGTTCCAAACGGCCTCTTAAAGAGGCAACGTTTTCGATAACATCTGAAAAATGCAGTATTTGATGTTTCTAGTAAAATGCCGTCTTAAAAAAAAAGTGTACCGCACATGTTTTGGAAAATGCACGTTTTGACTTCATAATTGTAATTATCACCTTCCTGGGCACACTTAATTTCAGCAAGGGCGTATTCCAATAAGCCGATCCGTTCCAAACGGCCTCTTAATTAAAGAAGCAACGTTTTCGATAACATCTGAAAAATGCGGTATTTGATGTTTCTAGTAAAACACTGTCTTAAAAAAAAAGTGTACCGCACATGTTTTGTAAAATTAACGTTTTTACTTCATAATTGTAATTATCACCTTCCTGGGCACACTTAATTTCAGCAAGGGCGTATTCCAATAAACCGTTCCGTTCCAAAGGCCTCTTTAAAGAAGCAACGTTTTCGATAACATTTGAAAAATGCGGTATTTGATGTTTCTAGTAAAACACTGTCTTAAACAAAAAGTGTACCGCACATGTTTTGGAAAATTAACGTTTTTACTTCATAAACGTCATTATCACCTTCCTGGGCACACTTAATTTCAGCAAGGGCGTATTCCAATAAACCAATCCGTTCCAAACGGCCTCTTAAAGAAGCAACGTCTTCGATAACATCTGAAAAATGCGGTAGGCCTATTTGATGTTTCTAGTAAAACACTGTCTTACAAAAAAAGTGTACCGCACATGTTTAGTAAAATTAACGTTTTTACTTCATTATCCTAATTATCACATTCCTATGCACACTTAATTTCAGCAAGGGCGTATTCCAATAAACCGTTCCGTTCCAAAGGCCTCTTTAAAGAAGCAACGTTTTCGATAACATTTGAAAAATGCGGTATTTGATGTTTCTAGTAAAACACTGTCTTAAAAAAAAAGTGTACCGCACATGTTTTGTAAAATTAACGTTTTTACTTCATTATCCTAATTATCATCTTACTGGGCACACTTAATTTTAGCAAGGGCGTATTCCAATAAGCCGATCCGTTCCAAAGGCCTCTTAAAGAAGCAACGTTTTCGATAACATCTGAAAAATGCGGTATTTGATGTTTCTAGTAAAACACTGTCTTAAAAAAAAAGTGTACCGCACATGTTTTTGAAAATTAACGTTTTTACTTCATAAACGTAATTATCACCTTCCTGGGCACACTTAATTTCAGCAAGGGCGTATTTTAATAAGCCGATCCGTTCCAAACGGCCTCTTAAAGAAGCAACGTTTTCGATAACATCTGAAAAATGCGGTATTTGATGTTTCTAGTAAAACACTGTCTTAAAAAAAAAGTGTACCGCACATGTTTTGTAAAATTAACGTTTTTACTTCATTATCCTAATTATCACCTTCCTATGCACACTTAATTTCAGCAAGGGCGTATTCCAATAAACCGTTCCGTTCCAAAGGCCTCTTTAAAGAAGCAACGTTTTCGATAACATTTGAAAAATGCGGTATTTTATGTTTCTGGTAAAATGCCGTTTAAAAAAAAAGTGTACCGCACATGTTTTGGAAAATTAACGTTTTTACTTCATAAACGTAATTATCACCTTCCTGGGCACACTTAATTTCAGCAAGGGCGTATTCCAATAAGCCGATCCGTTCCAAACGGCCTCTTAAAGAAGCAACGTTTTCGATAACATCTGAAAAATGCGGTATTTGATGTTTCTAGTAAAACACTGTCTTAAAAAAAAAAGTGTACCGCACATGTTCAGTAAAATTAACGTTTTTACTTCATTATCCTAATTATCACCTTCCTATGCACACTTAATTTCAGCAAGAGCGTATTCCAATAAACCGTTCCGTTCCAAACGGCCTCTTAAAGAAGCAACGTTTTCGATAACATCTGAAAAATGCGGTATTTGATGTTTCTAGTAAAACACTGTCTTAAAAAAAAAGTGTACCGCACATGTTTTGTAAAATTAACGTTTTTACTTCATAATTGTAATTATCACCTTCCTGGGCACACTTAATTTCAGCAAGGGCGTATTCCAATAAACCGTTCCGTTCCAAAGGCCTCTTTAAAGAAGCAACGTTTTCGATAACATTTGAAAAATGCGGTATTTGATGTTTCTAGTAAAACACTGTCTTAAAAAAAAAGTGTACCGCACATGTTTAGTAAAATTAACGTTTTTACTTCATTATCCTAATTATCACCTTCCTATGCACACTTAATTTCAGCAAGGGCGTATTCCAATAAACCGTTCCGTTCCAAACGGCCTCTTAAAGAAGCAACGTTTTCGATAGCATCTGGAAAAGGTGGTATTTGATGTTTCTAGTAAAACACTGTCTTAAAAAAAAAGTGTACCGCACATGTTTTGTAAAATTAACGTTTTTACTTCATTATCCTAATTATCACCTTCCTATGCACACTTAATTTCAGCAAGGGCGTATTCCAATAAACCGTTCCGTTCCAAACGGCCTCTTAAAGAAGCAACGTTTTCGATAACATCTGAAAAATGCGGTATTTGATGTTTCTAGTAAAACACTGTCTTAAAAAAAAAGTGTACCGCACATGTTTTGTAAAATTAACGTTTTTACTTCATTATCCTAATTATCATCTTACTGGGCACACTTAATTTCAGCAAGGGCGTATTCCAATAAACCGTTCCGTTCCAAAGGCCTCTTTAAAGAAGCAACGTTTTCGATAACATTTGAAAAATGCGGTATTTGATGTTTCTAGTAAAATGCCGTTTAAAAAAAAAGTGTACCGCACATGTTTTGTAAAATTAACGTTTTTACTTCATTATCCTAATTATCATCTTACTGGGCACACTTAATTTCAGCAAGGGCGTATTCCAATAAACCGTTCCGTTCCAAAGGCCTCTTTAAAGAAGCAACGTTTTCGATAACATTTGAAAAATGCGGTATTTGATGTTTCTAGTAAAACACTGTCTTAAAAAAAAAGTGTACCGCACATGTTTTGTAAAATTAACGTTTTTACTTCATTATCCTAATTATCATCTTACTGGGCACACTTAATTTCAGCAAGGGCGTATTCCAATAAGCCGATCCGTTCCAAAGGCCTCTTAAAGAAGCAACGTTTTCGATAACATCTGAAAAATGCGGTATTTGATGTTTCTAGTAAAATGCCGTTTAAAAAAAAAGTGTACCGCACATGTTTTTGAAAATTAACGTTTTTACTTCATAAACGTAATTATCACCTTCCTGGGCACACTTAATTTCAGCAAGGGCGTATTCCAATAAGCCGATCCGTTCCAAACGGCCTCTTAAAGAAGCAACGTTTTCGATAACATCTGAAAATGCGGTATTTGATGTTTCTAGTAAAACACTGTCTTAAAAAAAAAGTGTACCGCACATGTTTTGTAAAATTAAGGTTTTTACTTCATTATCCTAATTATCATCTTACTGGGCACACTTAATTTCAGCAAGGGCGTATTCCAATAAGCCGATCCGTTCCAAAGGCCTCTTAAAGAAGCAACGTTTTCGATAACATCTGAAAAATGCGGTATTTGATGTTTCTAGTAAAACACTGTCTTAAAAAAAAAGTGTACCGCACATGTTTAGTAAAATTAACGTTTTTACTTCATTATCCTAATTATCACCTTCCTATGCACACTTAATTTCAGCAAGGGCGTATTCCAATAAACCGTTCCGTTCCAAAGGCCTCTTTAAAGAAGCAACGTTTTCGATAACATTTGAAAAATGCGGTATTTTATGTTTCTAGTAAAATGCCGTTTAAAAAAAAAGTGTACCGCACATGTTTTGGAAAATTAACGTTTTTACTTCATAAACGTAATTATCACCTTCCTGGGCACACTTAATTTCAGCAAGGGCGTATTCCAATAAGCCGATCCGTTCCAAACGGCCTCTTAAAGAAGCAACGTTTTCGATAACATCTGAAAAATGCGGTATTTGATGTTTCTAGTAAAACACTGTCTTAAAAAAAAAAGTGTACCGCACATGTTCAGTAAAATTAACGTTTTTACTTCATTATCCTAATTATCACCTTCCTATGCACACTTAATTTCAGCAAGAGCGTATTCCAATAAACCGTTCCGTTCCAAACGGCCTCTTAAAGAAGCAACGTTTTCGATAACATCTGAAAAATGCGGTATTTGATGTTTCTAGTAAAACACTGTCTTAAAAAAAAGTGTACCGCACATGTTTAGTAAAATTAACGTTTTTACTTCATTATCCTTATTATCACCTTCCTATGCACACTTAATTTCAGCAAGGGCGTATTCCAATAAACCGTTCCGTTCCAAAGGCCTCTTTTAAAGAAGCAACGTTTTCGATAACATTTAAAAAATGCGGTATTTGATGTTTCTAGTAAAACACTGTCTTAAAAAAAAAGTGTACCGCACATGTTTTGTAAAATTAACGGTTTTACTTCATAATTGTAATTATCACCTTCCTGGGCACACTTAATTTCAGCAAGGGCGTATTCCAATAAACCGTTCCGTTCCAAAGGCCTCTTTAAAGAAGCAACGGTAGTAGTGAAGCCCGTCTAACCAGGTAAATCCGCCAATTTGTCGAGGCTTCTCGACCAATCAGAAGGCCGCATTTGCCCCATTTAAACCCCACGTGACCCTCATCGGCATAAAATGAGGAACGGGAATCTACCATTTACCGTGGGGGTATCATGTACGAGCGTGAGGGGCTTGCGTAAATGCAAATAATTCAAAAGATCGTATCATTTTTATGTATGATATTGACTTTGATATACGTATTTGTATGCACATGTACAATGTAAACGGTATGTAATTTAAATAACAAGATGAACCAAGTAATATATTTTGTTTATGTGTTGTAGGATTGTTTAATGTATTAGGTTTATCTACTTTGTGTACATAATGTACGTAGGCCTACTGCATACATTACCGTGTGGGGAGGGAGGCTTTAAGTTAATTTTTATTATTTAGGAAAGTATCCGTATACGAATGAACAGTAAGAGATAAGATACAAATACATAATATTTAAGATACAATACATACATGGGGAATGTAAGTGGGAACCTACTATAGGAATGGTACAGTCCTACAAAACTGAAGGGATTTCCCAACCCGCGCACACCCTGTACACGCATACGTACCCCGTACCCCGTACCCAGCACTGTTTCATAATAGCCTTTTGTACTCGGATGGTGTAACCCAGTGACGTCACGGCGCTGAGTCATCGAAACTGATAAACATTTGGACAAGCCCAGTCTTGTCTATTCGTCAGGCCGAAATTCGCGGTGTTTTTTTGAACGTTTCTAGTATAGGTTTTCCCGGCCAATTTCAACAAAAATTCATTCAAGTTAATACCGGGCTCATTCAGTTTCGTTAGAAAATAAATGCTGAGCTACACCAGCATTCAAGAGTTAAAAAGGGTCATTCACTTTCAGCACTTGAGCATAATTCACTCTGCAAATAAGATCATTAAAATTCAACTGGTCATTTAGTTCATTCAATTTCGTCAAAGCCAGTCACCATGGCTGGTCAACCATTCAATTTCATCAATGAGCAAACATTTTCCAAAACTTCATAAGTTCTACACTAGTTCCGAGCTAAACACACCCAGTAGGCCCAAATCATTTTTAAGGGCCATAAGTTTGTAAACTGTATTTTAGTGCCTTTAAGACACATATTTCATGTTTAGTCAAGGGGTAACAAAGGCACCAGTAACAATTATTGCAATTAAGACAACAAGAATTGAATGAAACGCATAACATGGAAAGGCATAACACGGGGAACAAAAAATACCAGTAAAAGAAACATGTTTCACTTTAAGCTCAAATAAGTCGTATCATATGCCCTACTCGTGTTGAAGTTGAATGCTCGAATGTTGAAATCCGTTGCCCATAAATGAAAAAAAAAAAAAAAACAGCTACAAAATCTTGAACGCTTCGATGACTCTGAATTTGATTGCACCTATAGCGAAAAGGTGGTATATATTCAACATAAGAATGGCTATCTTGTAGTCTTGAATGCCTATTAACGAAATGGAATGAAAGTAATGTAATCATGGGTGCACGAAAACGAAATTGAATGCAATAATATCGAAAGAGAAACTCTAGTTTGATTGAACTAGAAAAATCGCGTAAATTTGAAAGCGTGTTAATGAAATTGACACCATGTTATAACAATACTTGTATTATTACTCAATGATGAAAGCAAAGAAAAACAAAGACTTGGGACGTAAATTTCCTCACATTACTTGGAGGATGTTGTATTAATCAGGGTTTGACTGTACATTTGTATATGTACATCCATACTTCTGCGAATTCAGGTGTAACGAGCACATACTGTTGGAAGATAGGGCCGATTTGTGTAATTTTTTCCATCGTAAAGCTGTCAACACTGTATAATTAACTCTAGTTGAAAACAGCTGTATACTCATTGTTAATGCGATAGGTTTGCCAAAATAAATCAGGCAATGGTATTGTTAATACATGTAGGACTACATGTACATGTACTAAGAAAATAAACTACAGCCATGTACTGTCTCTGAACATGTCACATAATGTTACGCGTTGCTTGTTATCACAAATCATTAGCCTTTGTTCTCCCTTGCAAGTATTATCCACGGTTCAGTGGACATGTGAATTACAATGTATATAACAACCACGGTTGTTCAGTTTCTATAGGCCCCATATTGATCGGCAAAGATTGCGCTTACTGCATTTCATCTTATTCGGTTTTATTGAAATAGTCGCTCGTGCCAAAGCTGTTGAAACATAAGAAGTAGCCGGATTTGTTTTTTTGTGTTTTTTTGGGGGTAATATTATTTTATTTACACATTTAAAGAAAGTTTCGTTTTGTATAAACGAATGCCTTAAAAGTTTGTTAATTCAAAACATGGGAAAGTGTCCTGTTCCATGATCCATCACGCTGCTTGCAGTGTGGGACCTTTACATGGAAACAAAAGAAAACACGAAAAGACACAATCAACTTCGGTTCAAACTAATTTATTCTACTTTTAAGACACCTTTTTTAAAATACTGTTACATCAATGAATGGAAAACCAATACACATCAGTTTACGTCATTATAAAACAATTACACACTCAACATTTAATCACTGTACTGCAAATAAACCAACGAAAAGACAACTATTTGTGCATGTAAAGGATTCCCAATACATGTAAATCAATAATTATTGTAATTTAAATAAAATCGAAGACGGAACATAGTTACAAGCGTAAAATCGAGTCAGTTTTGTTCCTCATTTGGCGTCATTACAAAATAATTTATGATTGCAGTCGTTATTTTATGAACGAGGATTGAATTTAGAGCAAAAAAATGCTGCTAAAAGTAATGAATGGATATTGAAGATCTGTGAAGTACGTCATGACTGGGCTGTAATAACGTCAAAACGTATTAAATGCATCTGAACAGCATAGTTAATACATTGTACTTACTGGTCAAATGTTTTCTTGATTTATAAGGTGACTTTCTAATTTGTTCAAAATAATTTCGTTTACAATTACAACACGTATTACAGAAGTCCAAAGTTGCATGAATTATTATTATACCAGAGCAAAGCACAATATCGTGAGCACATATTTGTCAGTTATACTGACCATTTTTTTTTCAATGCCTAAACTCTTTAACAGTCATTTTCGTTGGAAATTAAAAAACAAATCATAGTAGCTTAGGAATGCTTGTTTAAGAATGCAGAGGTCTATACATGTATATAGAACGGCCCTTTCATTTGTTGGGGGGAGGGGGTCACAAACGTTTAAAGCACTGGAACAAAACTAAAACGACTGCGTTTAAAATGTAAGTGTCTTATTTTAAATCTTGATTTTTCAAATTGCCGTCATCTGCTTAAGTAAGTCTACGGTATGAATATTCCAGCCGTCATTGACAGCCAACTGCACATGCGTATTATCCATGACGTATATATCAACTAAATAGTGTACGCAAATTATTTACAAAGATTGTGTACATGCGCTGTACCATTGCCGCTCTGCTGTATGTTATTATTTATTTGAAACGGGACAAATTGAGTAAGTCCTGCGCACAAGTGAAAGATGCCTACAAAACAGTTCAACTACTAAAAAGTTCAACTAAAATAAAACTCAGAAAAGATTCTTTTAAAAAGGTTCGCTGATGGTGTCATCACAAACGAATGCCATGTGTATTGTGGTAATCAATAGCCGTAAGGCAAAGTGTCATAATTCTCCAGCGATACTCGTTTGGTGTAAACCACCTGATAAAATTTCTTTTCCTCTTTGGTCTCAATGTTCATGGTTTTCTTGTTTCTCGTTATTTTGTACGGATCTGTCACTTGCACCTTATTTGGACTCTCTCTGCGCACCATATGCAACATTGCGTCAAAATTTACCAGGAACTGGTTCCTATAATTCAGAGTAATGCCTCGAACCTTACAATGAGTCAGGTTACCACCCTTGTCTGGTTTAGATAACTGATACGCATAGTTTTTGGGCCCACCCGATACAAACGAAACAATATGATTATCTGCTTCTAACTCATTCGTCAACTCTCCTAGAAAATCTCCAATCTCGGGCTCCCATTCACCATCACGACTGACGTATATGACACTATCGGTGTCATAGTACAACACTCTCTGGCCGAGTGTCTCCAACAATTCGTACAGTTTAAGACGAGCCTGGCAGGTTGTGTATGCGGCCACAATAACGTTGGTCCTTCCAGACGGCTCCACAAACTCTGCGGTGTTTTGCCATTGGACCTCCACCATTTCGTCATTGACAAAGTTCACGCCTTGAACCTCAAGATCATCGCGCGTCATCATGTCCAAATATTCCACCGGGTCCTTCACGTACGAAGTCTTGCTCATGTTGGGCCTCTGACCAAACTTCCCCCAGAAACTAAGACAATGGAAAAAAAAACAAAAAAAACCAATTCGTTAATAAAATCTGTAGCATCGAAAGAAAGAAAAATTAACATCAAAATTAAAGAAAGTTCACATTATATGTTACGATGTAACGAGCATCTTTTCAATTTATTATGGGCAAAGCCGCTCTTAAAAGTGTTTTCACTGTTTACAAATATTAAGAATATTTTCGACCGATTTGAAGAGAGTTTACACACAAGTTGTGTGGTATATAGAAATGTGTCTTTAACGTACATTTGTATTGTTGTTGTTTTATTTTTACAATTTTTTTTTTCACTCAACATTTTATTGTGTTTTCTCTGTTTCAAGCAAACAATTCTTCCTTAAATATTTCGTTGAACATAGCAAGTTCCTTATTTTTCCAGTTACTGGCATAGACGGTTGAAAAAAAAGAGCGTTAACAACTTGACCGTCGAACAAATAGGATCAAACAACGGCGCCGATATACATGTAATATTCACCACAAACAAAAGTTGCGCACAGGACTGAAATGCATTAGGAAACAGAATGCGTCTCGCTTACCTGTTGAGCATGAGTTTTGCTATGGCCCTCAGTCCCGGGTTTTTCTTGATCTCGTCCCACTCCAGACGAATCCCTTCTTTGTCAGAATATTGTTGAATATACTGGTGCTTCTGCTCGTCGGTCTCACACCAGCTCGGCCAGTCGCTGGCTTCTTGCTTTACTTTTAGAAAGGCGTTGACGTAGTCAGCAAAGAGGCCTCCCTCTTTGGTTTCAGGATCGTACACGGCGATTTTGTCGAAATGCCAGACCTCGTATATTTTGAGAAGGCGGTAACCCATCTGCAAGGCCTTTTGCAGCTCCATCGTGACCCACGTACCGGTAAGAGCTCGTTCGTCGTCGGTGTGATGACAGGGAGACTGCTGAAGCGATTCGCAACATTTTGCGCACAGTGGAAACATCAGCCGTCCCGAAGCCTTGTAGGGAAGTACCGGATGGTACAAACCCCTCGGTGGAAGCACTTTGCACTTCACCAGCCCTTCGTACTTGCTGATGTCTTCAAAATTTTCGGTGTATATGGTGGGGTGGCCGACGGGATACCTTCCATACTTGTTGACGTACGGGTACAAGGACGTAAAGTCCACGTACTTTATTTTTTCCCCCGGTCTTACCTCGTACTGGAGTCGGGTGGCGTTGGTACGACCACCGCAGAAGGCATCGCGGGGGATGAGTGGCGTGAGAATGTCTAAAGAAGAAACAAAGGCCTTCAGCTCTGTGTTGTGTTTGAGCTCGTCGTCAAAATCGCATTCCCACTTTTCCACGAATTTATATCCCTGACTTTCGATGTACCGGCGTCTGTCCATGGTCTTCTGGTATAACTCCTCCATGGTCAAGTTGTTGTAAGGATGTTTGGTATCCCGAGCCATACAAGTGTGACCATGATGGAGACAGCCCTGGAACTCTAGCACGGTTTTTATCCCATTGTCTTCGTAATATCCGTCGACCTTGTACTGTCCGATGTGTTTCTCACCCTTGTTGGCCGAGTGTTGGATGTACTGGCTGGTCTGATGAGCCACCCATTTCAGCCACTGGAGAGCTTTGACTGACTGTCGGTCGTTGGAGGGATAACCGTTGGGTTGGATGATGGCGATAGTGTCCGGATCTAGGTATTTGGTTCGGTACACCAAGTTGCAGGCTGAGGCTATGGTGATGCAATGCTGAAACGGATCGATCCCGGGGGTTGATTCGTCGGCTGTCATCTTCACAAAGAGGGACCTGAAGCTGAGACTGCACCGGCGGAGAATGTCTACATCGGACCGGCAGTATTTAATTATCTCTTTCTGGAAATCGAAAGGGTCATTACGGTGCTCCTCGTACCACTGAATGAAGTTTTGTCGGTCTGTCGACTTCATAGAATCGGGGTTATAGTAGTGCATCTCGGGAAGGTGAGGAAGTACGCAGTTCTGATTGGTCCAGGTATTATAGAAATGGGGGAAGTAACCTTTCGCCAATTCCTTCAGACCGAAGGCACCAGGGAGTTTAGAAAGGGCCATTGGTAGAAAGTTGAAGGAGTCGATAAACTTCATGTCGTTTGCGGGCACCGTGATGCTCATTACCTTTGCTCCGTTGAAGATGACTTCTGGCAAAACCGCATTGTCGTAAAGATACCGCAGCACAAAGTAAGAATCGTACCCCTTGAAGTTGTGACAAAGGACGATAGCACGTGCATTCTCTTCGTTAAAGAGCCACTTGCAAAAGTCTTCCCTAGTGGTATGCCCCGCGAAAACTCGCTCGCCCTTCCCGCATCGAGGACATGACGTTACATTTTCTCCTTCCAAGCACTGGCTACATACTTTTTGGGCGATGCATAAATTGGGCTCGTGAATACCCGTTTCTTGTACGCATTCGAAATCGAAGAAGATATAACTTGTGACGTCGTCGTCGTCATGCATTTTGTCTGCCTCTTTATCTTCCAGTTCTTCCTCCGTCACTTTGCAATCAGTGGGTTTGCCTTTACCTCCCGCGACCGGTCGCATATAGCAAAGATGATCAGAGGGAACGAACTCTCTGCAAACGTTACAGAATTTGTCTCCACACCTGTGATCCTGAGCTCTGAGACGTCTGCGACTGATAAACTTTTCGCAGTCTGGGCATCGAAAGTGAGTTTTACAAACTGATGTGCCGCGACTGTTTGGCTTGAGATGATTATCGAAGCACCTTGCACTCTTAAAGTGCCGATTACAGTCGCGACAATATACCCAGTCTCCCTCTTCACAATCGGGTTGGAAACAGAGGTAGCAAGAACCGCGACATCTGTGGTCCTCAGTGTGGTCATAGCCTTTGAGACATTCTACGCAGAAATAGCTTCGGTTAAGGAAGGCGGGCATGCTTGTAATGACTTCATAATGGTCGTCGTGATGATACAGATAAATCTGTTTTGTTGCCGGGGGTCCCCTGTATATGACGGCATTAGCGTAGTCTTTGGAAGAGACCAATAGTTGATAACCGGGAAGCACTTGTTGAAATTGTTTGATTTGGTCAATTCCACACTTCATCAACGGTACCCCCGCCTGGCGATGCAACTCTTCAGCGAGCATATGCTGCAACTTGCAGCCTTTGCGAATGGCCTCCCACTTCTCATGATTGTCAATTTTAGCCTTGGCAGTGACGATGGCTCTGGCACAACATAATGCATCTTTGTTGTCGATTTGAATGATGCACTGTTTTTCTCTTAAGAATCTTTCCAGGTCTACATATTTTGTTTTCATGCCCTTGCTTCCCTGCGGCATAGTGATCTGAGTGACGTGAATCTCCAGGGTTCCATCAATGTTGAACTCTTGATAAGATTGCAAAACCGTCTCTACCCTCGATAGGAACCGTTCAGCCGTTAATCGAGACTTGGGTATGAAGGGAAGTGTTATGGGATAGTCCAACTCGGGACACGTGACCACCATGCGTATCAAATCTTGAGGTTGGGCACCTTCGGTTACCGTGTCGATTAGACTCTGGAACACTTTGTGTAGGGTTTCTAGGACATTAGCGTGGCCGTTAATGTCGAGGTCGTCGTTGAATTTTACGATATATTCCAGCCCTTTTGTTTTAAACTTTTTCATATTCACTTCCCTCATCCGAGTGACTTGATACATATCGCGTACATCATCTGGTACTTTCCTGCGTTTTGGTGCTGGTTCGTCAGGAAAAGGTGTGCCATAACCCCTCTGTGCAGTGCCCTCCTCAACATGCTGACTGCGAAGATGTCGAAGATAATTATCTCGTCGTGCAAACACCTTGCCGCACTCGTTGCATTGATGTTGGTTAACATCGTTGTGGCGGGCCACGTGACGATTGTAGTTGCCACGAGTTTTGAAACATTTGCTGCATACGTTGCAAGTAAACATCTGTAAAGAACCGAGAAAACAAAGGTTGAATTAAGGTTAATGAAAATTCAAAACTATGAATGTTAAACTAAATTCTGCTCATCGCGTTGAACATTCTGTGTGATCCTATAGCCTATGCAACACAATTTCGGCCTATTATTGATGGGACAAATCTACAAAACATCAAAACATCATACCGAAATTACGTATAATGCAAAAGTTTTAGTCCCGATGTTAACGTAAAGATACCTTTTCTTGTAGAGTGTTTCTTGACGTCTGTTTGATGCCACTTTCTGTTAGTTGCAGCTTCCTCTGCTTCTCTCGCACTACGATCTACTTGCTTCAAGTATTGTTCTGCAAAAAAAAAAAAAGACAGATAAAAAGTAATTACTTTTGGTGTTTACACACGCACATGTATAAATACATGTACATGAGAACGCAATACGTAATACACGTACACTTTAATGAAAGAGTCAGCGATGTGACGAGGTCGACGGTCGGACACAGACTGATGCCGTGTTCGCGGTTTTCAAATTTGTATAACTCTATTGCGGACGTCATAATTTGTCGTGGTATACTTTCTGAAAGAAACCATAACTGCTTGGGATTGGTTAAACAATTCATTCCGTAATCTGATTGGCTGAGAGCTATCACGCCATGGACGCATGAAGTCATATTACGGATTTGGCCCCAGACAGAAAACGTGTCTGGACATGTTCAAATTACAACTACAACAAGAAATATAAATTTGTTGTTGAACAAATGATAACGCGTCCTTACAAGTTGCCTATCAATTATGTCTTCGGGCGTACCTTGGCGTAACGTGAAAATACATGAATAATGTCAGTTTGTTCAGCCTGTCTTAGCGTAATGTTGATTGCGAGACGTCGTACAACAGCATCCCGCTATTTTAAAATGCAATTATCGATCATCAGTGATAAGCTTATACTAAGTTGCCATAGCCCTGTTTACTTGGAGATAAACTCATTAGTATTGGTGGAAAACCAAAAGCAAGAACAGATGGGGGCCCTCCTACGAAAATTGCAGCATTTCCCGACACTTAATACAGGGATATTGACTTTTCTTACTAGTCTCTAATCCCCTTTTAGATGTACTAGTCTTTGTATCCGAACGGGTGATCCCCGTGACGTTACAGTGATGAGTGGATGGACGGTAAACAACCGCTGGACAGGCCCTGTCTTGCCCATTCGCCTGGTCCAAATTAGCAGTATTTGTAAACGTCAACCCAACAAGTCTCAACTTAAAAAATTAAAGTTAAATTACTGAATATGTGCATCGCAGTGGTTCGTGTTTTTTTTGCAATTACTATAAAAGTGGTTGAGGAAGGAACCCGGAAAGGCGTGGAAAGTTCTTATAGTGAGGCATTTATATTTTGTACATTTCACGCGTCTTAAATATAAACAAATCAACAGACTAAAGTTTACGTCAAATTCATTGTGTTTATTTAACAACCATTTCACAAATGAAGTGCCCACTTCATACCCACACGCCAATCCAATCGCAATGTCTTCTGTAGACTAGTGTTTTCAATGCTTTTCAGAAGTCGGAGCACGAAAACGAGTAAACGAGCAGAGGATTAAGTAAACGAGCAGAGGATTGAGTAAACGAGCAGAGGATTGAGTAAACGAGCAGAGGATTGAGTAAACGAGCAGAGGATTGAGTGAACGAGAAGAGTAATTGAGCAGACGATTGAGTAAAATGAGCAACGGAATGAGTAATTAAGATATAAAAGCGAGTTAATAAGAACTACATAAGAAACACGTTTCGATTGATGCACTTTTTTTTTTTTGCGACATTTATTTATTTATTTATTTATTTATACATTTTTTCGCATCGTTTTGTTTTGAATGCATAATTTAATAATTGATATATTATTTAATTTTTTTGCTTTTACTTTTTTACACTTTTATGATTTACCCATTTTACATTACAATTTAATTTACGTGTTAACATTTTCATTTTCATAACGACTTATACTTTTCTTTTCTTTTTGCGCGTCGTTCTGTTTTGTGCGCACGTTTTATTATTGATATTTTTACTTTTCTAATTCACAATAATTGGGTTTTTTTTACTTTTTCATTTTGACACATATGTTTTATCCATTTCACTTTACGATTACCTTTTGCATTTTCGTTTTGTACATGCATGATATTTTTTTTTTTTGTCGCGTCGTTTTGTTTTGGATGCAATTGCTTTTTTTTTTTTTTTTTTTTTTTTTTTTTTTTTTTTTTTACATTTTATAGTTTTTACCTTAAATTGTTTAGACTATAGACAGTATGATTTACCCGTTTACATTACAGTTTTAATTTAGATTTTACATTATCATTTATGTATGTAACAATTTGGTACAACTTTCGTTATTGAAATTGTTACTTGTTATGATTTAGTTCTCTACAAATATATATATATTTTTTTACTTTTATAAAACTTCTACAACATTTTTTCAAACGTGTATTCAACGTTACCGTTTAAAGTATGCACTTTGCAGTCTGATCAATGGATACATGTTCACGTTTGGAAGCAAAGATCGTGGCCCGTCAGAACGTGGTGGGATTGTGCATATAGCTATTTGGTTTGTGCAAGTTTTTGGATCTTTGATCTTAAGTCTTCCTTCTAAATACATTGTACTCCGCATGGAGCTTTAACTAGAGAATTTTAGCTTGAGGTGTTTAATCCTTTCTTTGTAAGGCATCAACATGTGACGTCAGAATAAAAATAGCGATGAAAAAAAAAGTATTACGTAATGTTGTTTATACACACGCAAACGCACACACAAACGAACTCTAGACAAAAAACAACAACACCACTCTGTTATGGGGGAAGCGCGAGTATCGACCCGCCACTTCCACTTCTCTACTTTTAGACTTTTGTGTATATTTTATCATAACTTTTTGTTGCCAAATACATCGATCGAGTAAAAAGAGAAAAAAAATGCCAAATGCCGTAAATAAAAATACGATCTAGGAAATCTTATTTCTAGCCTACTGCAGAAGTTTGCTTCACAGAGAAAAAAAAAATGTAAATAAAATGTCAGTTCGTCCTCTTCATTTTTATTTCCCGTTATCCGTAAAATGGGTCAACTGTTAGTGTATGATCTTAAGGTTTCTGTGGTGAGCTACAGATAAAACAATGTATTATTGGAGTAAGCCTGCGTTTGCAATTCTATTATATACACGTACATTTCGTCGAATGACATTAAAGTGTATTCGCATCGCACATGTGGCCACATTATCTTATTTTGCAAACAAGCATTGTATATTTATATAGGGTTACATAACTAAATATATACCAAATGCGATTGCGATGTTGTTCGGGTTGAAATGACGTTTCATCTTTGCACTGATACTGGTTATTTTCTGTGAGTATATACACGTACGTTCATGCATTTCTGTTACTTTTACATTGCACTGACAGTAAGTGACAGTTTTTCCCCCACAACTCAAACTGGGCATATTTTGTGATCTTACATCCGTACAATTTTAATTTCATAAAACAGATAAATAAGACATCTTGAGACAAACTACGACAGCTGCACCGCGTATACTTTACACCATATGTACACCCAAAAAGTACACTGATGTAGGAACCCATGAGAAACATAAGGGTGTCAAAATACATGTACATTAATAGACACTTACCTTGCAAACTCTGATCCAATCCTGGTCAAAATTCCTCGTATTTCAATAAACATAATCTGCTCAGACTTGTTTCCTCGGCACCAGCTTTCCTCAGAATCGCTGCACATCGAACGTTCATCTAGCGTAGAATGCGCTCACAAACGCCGATTGCGCATTAGAAACGTTCAAAAACACCGCGAATTTCGGCCTGATGAATAGACAAGACTGGGCTTGTCCAAATGTTTATCAGTTTCGATGACTCAGCGCCGTGACGTCACTGGGTAAAAAGGCTATTATGAAACAGTGCTGGGTACGGGGTACGGGGTACGTATACGTGTACAGGGTGTGCGCGGGTTGGGAAATCCCTTCAGTGTAGGACTGTACCATTCCTATAGTAGGTTCCCACTTACATTCCCCATGTATGTATTGTATCTTAAATATTATGTATTTGTATCTTATCTCTTACTGTTCATTCGTATACGCCCAGTGGGCAAGTTGTTACCGGTTACCGATATTACCGGTAATATCATCATACTATAATTCGAGCAACGTTTGTCTGTCTGTCTGTTTGTTTCGCTACTCCTCCCAAGTCCTTGGTCCGATCTCGCCCAAACTTGGTGGGTGGATGTAAGTTCACCCCAGAATTGCCCTTGAGGGGTTCATTTTTGGAAAGGTCAAGGTCAAGGTCACTGGGGTCAAAGGTCAAATGTTCGTTTTTCGCTACTCCTCCCAAGTCCTTGGTCCGATCTCGCCCAAACTTACGGGTACGGGTACGTCACCCCATCCCCAACTTCCCTTCTTCCGGTCATATGTCAAGGTCACTAGGGTCAAAGGTCAAATGTTCGTTTTTCGCTACTCCTCCCAAGTCCTTGGTCCGATCTCGCCCAAACTTACGGGTACGGGTACGTCACCCCATCCCCAACTTCCCTTCTTCCGGTCATATATTACACCCACGGGTACTTTTGACTAGTCACCCCAAAATTTGACTAAGTCCAAATTTTACCGATATTACCGTGTTATTACCCAAATGATATTACCGGTGTGATAATGAAATTGTTATAAATTCCTTAATATTTGTTTTTTTAATATAAGGATTGGATCTAATTGATCCTTGAGACGGACAGGATCTGTTTCTGATGAGAAAAACTCTTGAAAAATGGTGCACCGGTCTACCGAATTTCAAAGTCCAAATATAACCGTTATTACCCTGTTGAAACCAACATGTTACCGAGTAACAACAGGATAATACAGGTAATATGGGTAATGCGGTGAAAGGGTTGACATCGGGAACTTGAGTAATAACAGTAACATTTCCAAGTTCTAATATTACTGTTATTACCCTGTTGAAACCGACATTTTACCGAGTAACAACAGGATAATACAGGTAATGTGGGTAATGATGAAAGGCTTGAATTGGTTATAACATTGGTAACTGGAGTAATAACAGTAAAATTATAGCAATCCTAGCAAAATTTCCAAGTTCAAATATTACTGTTGTTACCCTGTTGAAACCAACATGTTACCGAGTAACAACAGGATAATACAGGTAATATGGGTAATGTGGTGAAAGGGTTGAATTGGTTATAACATCGGGAACTTGAGTAATAACAGTAACATTTCCAAGTTCTAATATTACCCTGTTGAAACCGACACTTTACCGAGTAACAACAGGATAATACAGGTAATGTGGGTAATGATGAAAGGCTTGAATTGGTTATAACATTGGGAACTTGAGTAATAACAGTAAAATTATAGCAATCCTAGCAAAATCTCCAAGTTCAAATATTACTGTTGTTACCCTGTTGAAACCAACATGTTACCGAGTAACAACAGGATAATACAGGTAATATGAGTAATGTGGTGAAAGGGTTGAATTGGTTATAACATCCGGAACTTGAGTAATAACATTTCCAAGTTCTAATATTACCCTGTTGAAACCGACATTTTACCGGGTAACAACAGGATAATACAGGTAATGTGGGTAATGGTGAAAGGCTTGAATTGGTTATAACATTGGGAACTTGAGTACCGGGGGGGTAATAACAGTAAAATTATAGCAATCCAAGCTAATAATTTCCAAGTTCAAAGATTACTGTTATTACCCTGTTGAAACCGACATTTTAGTTATAACAGGGTAATAAGAGGTAATGGGTAACAATTTACCGAGTTAATAACATGAAAATGCCAGAAATATCGGTTACATTCTCCCTGGTAATATTTGGTAAATGGGGTAATATCAGGTGGTAATAACACGGCAATGCCAGAAATATCAGTTACATTCTCTGATATTGGGTAAATAGGGTAATATCGGGTGACCTCAATTTACATGTTGACCCCAAGTGGGCGTGATAAACCTTGGTGAAACAATTTTGTCACTTTTTTTCTACATGAACGTTATGTTTTGCGAAATAGCGATACGTTTAGGGTGTTTTCGTAGAGATAATTGTGTAATATTTATTTACTCCAAGTCTCAAAGAAACAAATTTGCCAAAAAACCAACACACAAATAAATTAACAACAAATTAATTGCAAACTAGCTGTGATTACAGACAGCGGTGATATTGGGCACATATATAGCATTTAAGTACACGCTAAGATTGTAGGCTCAGAAGAGTCATTGATGTTTATATATACATTGTAGTATTGTTCCGGTAGTATCGTAATATTAGTATTAACCAATAACCAATATAATTAACCAATTAACCAATATTGGGTAAATGGGGTAATATCGGGTAGTAATAACGATGCAATGCCAGAAATATCGGTAACATTATCCCTGGTAATATTGGGTAAAGGGGGTAATATCGGGTGGTAATAACGGTAATATATCGGTAATATTCTCCCTGGTAATTTCGGGTAAATGGGGTAAATGGGGTAATATCCCATAAATGCCAGAAATATCGGGTAATATCGGGTGGTAATAACAATGCAATACCAGAAATATTGGGCAAAAGAGGTAATATCGGCTAGTAATAACAATGCAATGCCAGAAATATCGGGTAAATGGGGTAATATCGGGTGGTAATAACAATGCAATGCCAGAAATATCGGGTAAAAGGGGTAATATCGGGTGGTAATAACAATGCAATGCCAGAAATATCGGGTAAAAGAGGTAATATCGGGTGGTAATAACAATGCAATGCCAGAAATATCGGGTAAATGGGGTAATATCGGGTGGTAATAACAATGCAATGCCAGAAATATCGGGTAAATGGGGTAATATCGGGTGGTAATAACAATGCAATGCCAGAAATATCGGTAACATTCTCCCGGGTAACAGTGGGTAAATGTGGTAATATCGGCTGGTAATAACGGGGAAATGTCTGTCTACTATTTCCCCGTTATTACTCGGTGATATTACCCGTAATAACGCGTTATTACTCGTTACAACCCGGGTAATATCGGTATGTTACCCAGTAATAACTAGCGTTATTACTCGTTACAACCCGGGTAATATCGGGTAAAATGCCCACTGGGCGGATACTTTCCTAAATAATAAAAATTAACTTAAAGCCTCCCTCCCCACACGGTAATGTATGCAGTAGGCCTACGTACATTATGTACACAAAGTAGATAAACCTAATACATTAAACAATCCTACAACACATAAACAAAATATATTACTTGGTTCATTTTGTTATTTAAATTACATACCGTTTACATTGTACATGTGCATACAAATACGTATATCAAAGTCAATATCATACATAAAAATGATACGATCTTTTGAATTATTTGCATTTACGCAAGCCCCTCACGCTCGTACATGATACCCCCACGGTAAATGGTAGATTCCCGTTCCTCATTTTATGCCGATGAGGGTCACGTGGGGTTCAAATGGGGCAAATGCGGCCTTCTGATTGGTCGAGAAGCCTCGACAAATTGGCGGATTTACCTGGTTAGACGGGCTTCACTACTAACGTTTTCGATAACATTTGAAAAATGCGGTATTTGATGTTTCTAGTAAAACACTGTCTTAAAAAAAAAGTGTACCGCACATGTTTAGTAAAATTAACGTTTTTACTTCATTATCCTAATTATCACCTTCCTATGCACACTTAATTTCAGCAAGGGCGTATTCCAATAAACCGTTCCGTTCCAAACGGCCTCTTAAAGAAGCAACGTTTTCGATAGCATCTGGAAAAGGTGGTATTTGATGTTTCTAGTAAAACACTGTCTTAAAAAAAAAGTGTACCGCACATGTTTTGTAAAATTAACGTTTTTACTTCATTATCCTAATTATCACCTTCCTATGCACACTTAATTTCAGCAAGGGCGTATTCCAATAAACCGTTCCGTTCCAAACGGCCTCTTAAAGAAGCAACGTTTTCGATAACATCTGAAAAATGCGGTATTTGATGTTTCTAGTAAAACACTGTCTTAAAAAAAAAGTGTACCGCACATGTTTAGTAAAATTAACGTTTTTACTTCATTATCCTAATTATCACCTTCCTATGCACACTTAATTTCAGCAAGGGCGTATTCCAATAAACCGTTCCGTTCCAAACGGCCTCTTAAAGAAGCAACGTTTTCGATAACATCCGAAAAATGCGGTATTTGATGTTTCTAGTAAAACACTGTCTTAAAAAAAAAGTGTACCGCACATGTTTTGTAAAATTAACGTTTTTACTTCATTATCCTAATTATCATCTTACTGGGCACACTTAATTTCAGCAAGGGCGTATTCCAATAAACCGTTCCGTTCCAAAGGCCTCTTTAAAGAAGCAACGTTTTCGATAACATCTGAAAAATGCGGTAGGCCTATTTGATGTTTCTAGTAAAACACTGTCTTACAAAAAAAGTGTACCGCACATGTTTAGTAAAATTAACGTTTTTACTTCATTATCCTAATTATCACATTCCTATGCACACTTAATTTCAGCAAGGGCGTATTCCAATAAACCGTTCCGTTCCAAAGGCCTCTTTAAAGAAGCAACGTTTTCGATAACATTTGAAAAATGCGGTATTTGATGTTTCTAGTAAAACACTGTCTTAAAAAAAAAGTGTACCGCACATGTTTTGTAAAATTAACGTTTTTACTTCATTATCCTAATTATCATCTTACTGGGCACACTTAATTTCAGCAAGGGCGTATTCCAATAAGCCGATCCGTTCCAAAGGCCTCTTAAAGAAGCAACGTTTTCGATAACATCTGAAAAATGCGGTATTTGATGTTTCTAGTAAAACACTGTCTTAAAAAAAAAGTGTACCGCACATGTTTTTGAAAATTAACGTTTTTACTTCATAAACGTAATTATCACCTTCCTGGGCACACTTAATTTCAGCAAGGGCGTATTCCAATAAGCCGATCCGTTCCAAACGGCCTCTTAAAGAAGCAACGTTTTCGATAACATCTGAAAAATGCGGTATTTGATGTTTCTAGTAAAACACTGTCTTAAAAAAAAAGTGTACCGCACATGTTTTGTAAAATTAACGTTTTTACTTCATTATCCTAATTATCATCTTACTGGGCACACTTAATTTCAGCAAGGGCGTATTCCAATAAGCCGATCCGTTCCAAAGGCCTCTTAAAGAAGCAACGTTTTCGATAACATCTGAAAAATGCGGTATTTGATGTTTCTAGTAAAACACTGTCTTAAAAAAAAAGTGTACCGCACATGTTTAGTAAAATTAACGTTTTTACTTCATTATCCTAATTATCACCTTCCTATGCACACTTAATTTCAGCAAGGGCGTATTCCAATAAACCGTTCCGTTCCAAACGGCCTCTTAAAGAAGCAACGTTTTCGATAGCATCTGGAAAAGGTGGTATTTGATGTTTCTAGTAAAACACTGTCTTAAAAAAAAAGTGTACCGCACATGTTTTGTAAAATTAACGTTTTTACTTCATTATCCTAATTATCACCTTCCTATGCACACTTAATTTCAGCAAGGGCGTATTCCAATAAACCGTTCCGTTCCAAACGGCCTCTTAAAGAAGCAACGTTTTCGATAACATCTGAAAAATGCGGTATTTGATGTTTCTAGTAAAACACTGTCTTAAAAAAAAAGTGTACCGCACATGTTTAGTAAAATTAACGTTTTTACTTCATTATCCTAATTATCACCTTCCTATGCACACTTAATTTCAGCAAGGGCGTATTCCAATAAACCGTTCCGTTCCAAACGGCCTCTTAAAGAAGCAACGTTTTCGATAACATCCGAAAAATGCGGTATTTGATGTTTCTAGTAAAACACTGTCTTAAAAAAAAAGTGTACCGCACATGTTTTGTAAAATTAACGTTTTTACTTCATTATCCTAATTATCATCTTACTGGGCACACTTAATTTCAGCAAGGGCGTATTCCAATAAACCGTTCCGTTCCAAAGGCCTCTTTAAAGAAGCAACGTTTTCGATAACATCTGAAAAATGCGGTAGGCCTATTTGATGTTTCTAGTAAAACACTGTCTTACAAAAAAAGTGTACCGCACATGTTTAGTAAAATTAACGTTTTTACTTCATTATCCTAATTATCACATTCCTATGCACACTTAATTTCAGCAAGGGCGTATTCCAATAAACCGTTCCGTTCCAAAGGCCTCTTTAAAGAAGCAACGTTTTCGATAACATTTGAAAAATGCGGTATTTGATGTTTCTAGTAAAACACTGTCTTAAAAAAAAAGTGTACCGCACATGTTTTGTAAAATTAACGTTTTTACTTCATTATCCTAATTATCATCTTACTGGGCACACTTAATTTCAGCAAGGGCGTATTCCAATAAGCCGATCCGTTCCAAAGGCCTCTTAAAGAAGCAACGTTTTCGATAACATCTGAAAAATGCGGTATTTGATGTTTCTAGTAAAACACTGTCTTAAAAAAAAAGTGTACCGCACATGTTTTTGAAAATTAACGTTTTTACTTCATAAACGTAATTATCATCTTACTGGGCACACTTAATTTCAGCAAGGGCGTATTCCAATAAGCCGATCCGTTCCAAAGGCCTCTTAAAGAAGCAACGTTTTCGATAACATCTGAAAAATGCGGTATTTGATGTTTCTAGTAAAACACTGTCTTAAAAAAAAAGTGTACCGCACATGTTTAGTAAAATTAACGTTTTTACTTCATTATCCTAATTATCACCTTCCTATGCACACTTAATTTCAGCAAGGGCGTATTCCAATAAACCGTTCCGTTCCAAAGGCCTCTTTAAAGAAGCAACGTTTTCGATAACATTTGAAAAATGCGGTATTTTATGTTTCTAGTAAAATGCCGTTTAAAAAAAAAGTGTACCGCACATGTTTTGGAAAATTAACGTTTTTACTTCATTATCCTAATTATCACCTTCCTATGCACACTTAATTTCAGCAAGGGCGTATTCCAATAAACCGTTCCGTTCCAAACGGCCTCTTAAAGAAGCAACGTTTTCGATAACATCCGAAAAATGCGGTATTTGATGTTTCTAGTAAAACACTGTCTTAAAAAAAAAGTGTACCGCACATGTTTTGTAAAATTAACGTTTTTACTTCATTATCCTAATTATCATCTTACTGGGCACACTTAATTTCAGCAAGGGCGTATTCCAATAAACCGTTCCGTTCCAAAGGCCTCTTTAAAGAAGCAACGTTTTCGATAACATTTGAAAAATGCGGTATTTGATGTTTCTAGTAAAATGCCGTTTAAAAAAAAAGTGTACCGCACATGTTTTGTAAAATTAACGTTTTTACTTCATTATCCTAATTATCATCTTACTGGGCACACTTAATTTCAGCAAGGGCGTATTCCAATCAACCGTTCCGTTCCAAAGGCCTCTTTAAAGAAGCAACGTTTTCGATAACATTTGAAAAATGCGGTATTTGATGTTTCTAGTAAAACACTGTCTTAAAAAAAAAGTGTACCGCACATGTTTTGTAAAATTAACGTTTTTACTTCATTATCCTAATTATCATCTTACTGGGCACACTTAATTTCAGCAAGGGCGTATTCCAATAAGCCGATCCGTTCCAAAGGCCTCTTAAAGAAGCAACGTTTTCGATAACATCTGAAAAATGCGGTATTTGATGTTTCTAGTAAAATGCCGTTTAAAAAAAAAGTGTACCGCACATGTTTTTGAAAATTAACGTTTTTACTTCATAAACGTAATTATCACCTTCCTGGGCACACTTAATTTCAGCAAGGGCGTATTCCAATAAGCCGATCCGTTCCAAACGGCCTCTTAAAGAAGCAACGTTTTCGATAACATCTGAAAATGCGGTATTTGATGTTTCTAGTAAAACACTGTCTTAAAAAAAAAGTGTACCGCACATGTTTTGTAAAATTAACGTTTTTACTTCATTATCCTAATTATCATCTTACTGGGCACACTTAATTTCAGCAAGGGCGTATTCCAATAAGCCGATCCGTTCCAAAGGCCTCTTAAAGAAGCAACGTTTTCGATAACATCTGAAAAATGCGGTATTTGATGTTTCTAGTAAAACACTGTCTTAAAAAAAAGGTGTACCGCACATGTTTAGTAAAATTAACGTTTTTACTTCATTATCCTAATTATCACCTTCCTATGCACACTTAATTTCAGCAAGGGCGTATTCCAATAAACCGTTCCGTTCCAAAGGCCTCTTTAAAGAAGCAACGTTTTCGATAACATTTGAAAAATGCGGTATTTGATGTTTCTAGTAAAATGCCGTTTAAAAAAAAAGTGTACCGCACATGTTTTGGAAAATTAACGTTTTTACTTCATAAACGTAATTATCACCTTCCTGGGCACACTTAATTTCAGCAAGGGCGTATTCCAATAAACCGTTCCGTTCCAAACGGCCTCTTAAAGAAGCAACGTTTTCGATAACATCTGAAAAATGAGGTATTTGATGTTTCTAGTAAAATGCCGTTTAAAAAAAAAAAAAAAGTGTACCGCACATGTTTTGGAAAATTAACGTTTTTACTTCATAAACGTAATTATCACCTTCCTAGGCACACTTAATTTCAGCAAGGGCGTATTCCAATAAACCGTTCCGTTCCAAAGGCCTCTTTAAAGAAGCAACGTTTTCGATAACATTTGAAAAATGCGGTATTTAATGTTTCTAGTAAAATGCCGTTTAAAAAAAAAGTGTACCGCACATGTTTTTGAAAATTAACGTTTTTACTTCATAAACGTAATTATCACCTTCCTGGGCACACTTAATTTCAGCAAGGGCGTATTCCAATAAGCCGATCCGTTCCAAACGGCCTCTTAAAGAAGCAACGTTTTCGATAACATCTGAAAAATGCGGTATTTGATGTTTCTAGTAAAACACTGTCTTAAAAAAAAAGTGTACCGCACATGTTTTTTAAAATTAACGTTTTTACTTCATTATCCTAATTATCATCTTACTGGGCACACTTAATTTCAGCAAGGGCGTATTCCAATAAGCCGATCCGTTCCAAAGGCCTCTTAAAGAAGCAACGTTTTCGATAACATTTGAAAAATGCGGTATTTGATGTTTCTAGTAAAATGCCGTTTAAAAAAAAAAAAAAAAGTGTACCGCATATGTTTTGGAAAATTAACGTTTTTACTTCATAAACGTAATTATCACCTTCCTGGGCACACTTAATTTCAGCAAGGGCGTATTCCAATAAACCGATCCGTTCCAAACGGCCTCTTAAAGAGGCAACGTCTTGGATAACATCTGAAAAATGCGGTATTTGATGTTTCTAGTAAAACACTGTCTTACAAAAAAAGTGTACCGCACATGTTTAGTAAAATTAACGTTTTTACTTCATTATCCTAATTATCACCTTCCTATGCACACTTAATTTCAGCAAGGGCGTATTCCAATAAACCGTTCCGTTCCAAAGGCCTCTTTAAAGAAGCAACGTTTTCGATAACATTTGAAAAATGCGGTATTTTATGTTTCTAGTAAAATGCCGTTTAAAAAAAAAGTGTACCGCACATGTTTAGTAAAATTAACGTTTTTACTTCATTATCCTAATTATCACCTTCCTATGCACACTTAATTTCAGCAAGGGCGTATTCCAATAAACCGTTCCGTTCCAAACGGCCTCTTAAAGAAGCAACGTTTTCGATAACATCTGAAAAATGCGGTATTTGATGTTTCTAGTAAAACACTGTCTTAAAAAAAAGTGTACCGCACATGTTTAGTAAAATTAACGTTTTTACTTCATTATCCTAATTATCACCTTCCTATGCACACTTAATTTCAGCAAGGGCGTATTCCAATAAACCGTTCCGTTCCAAAGACCTCTTTAAAGAAGCAACGTTTTCGATAACATTTGAAAAATGCGGTATTTGATGTTTCTAGTAAAATGCCGTTTAAAAAAAAAGTGTACCGCACATGTTTTGTAAAATTAACGTTTTTACTTCATTATCCTAATTATCACCTTACTGGGCACACTTAATTTCAGCAAGGGCGTATTCCAATAAACCGATACGTTCCAAACGGTCTCTTAAAGGTAGTAAACACCATTTGCAGATATCTAAAAAAAAATACTACCGAATTATTAAGAAATATCTTACTTATTTGAAAGTAAATAATGATTCTAGGCATCCAGCAAAACGATTGCCCTAGATATCCTGTAATTGTTCCGAAAAATTGAATTGTATAAACCAAAATTCATTATCCCCACATGTGACAAGACCGGACATACAGAATCGAGCACTCGTATTTTTGTTGCGTGTGGCCGAGCAGCCGTTTATTGTTGTAACCGCTGTCCCAGCTCGAAGCTATGATAGCACGGGACAGCATATGCAAGCAATGTAATGACAGTTTGTCCTAGCCCGAAGCGGGTATAGCACAGGACAGCAATATTATATTACACAATTATCACAGTTTGTTCCCGTCCGAAGCTGATGTCGGGGAACAGCAATATTATTATATTCAGCAATATTGACAAAATTTGTGACGCAAACAGCGATTACATTCAGCAATATTGTCACAGTTCGTGACGCAAACAGCAATTTATATTCAGCAATATTGTCACAGTTTGTGACGCAAACAGCAATTAAATTTAGCAATGATGTCACAGTTTGTGACACCGATCTGCAATTACCATATCCACATACGATGCAATACGCATTAGCAAGCAACATTATAACATTTTATCAATGCAAACCATATCATATAAAACCATTAATCAATCCCGTAGTGGCATAGCACAAGCAATACCTTAAGCTATTATTATCGTCGGCAATAAGTAAGAAATGCAATAATCAAAATATCAATCAGCGAATGTGGTAAACATATAGGGACTATAACTACCGTGTTCCAATTTCATCTTGGAACCGACAAAGAAAGAGGGTTAAGTGCTTTTGCCGCCAATTCCCTGAGGCCTCTTAAATTAAGGTTTTATTGGCCAATTTGAGGCCTATTTGCGCTATGGAATGCAATTTCCGCCAAACGGACATTTTGCGAAAGGAGAATCGCAACATGACCGCCGCCAAATAGCCTCAGAATGAATGGGGCGTGACAAAGGTTGCTCAGAATAGCAGAGCAACCTGCCTAAGTTAGGTGGAAGCCATCAGCGTGATACCAGGTCATTGGTCCCGACCTGACTGATTACAAAGTCCGGCAATTCGACAGCAGCTGACCAAGCCTCCAGCAGAAAACCGGGGTACTGGTCCATCGTTAGTCCCAGACGTCCAATACAGTTGATGTTGGCCAGCTGGTGGAGCATCTCCCCCCCAGGGCGACGACCGTGCAACTCGGGCGCACCAATTAACTCGGGCGCACCAATTAAGTAACTCGTCGCCAATTACCCCAGAGTCGGCTTGTCAGGGATGAAAGCTCATGCAATTTGGGAAAGATAAAGAAATTAAGAACACATCAGTGCTAATACTCATCATTAGTAGTTAAATTGCAGCAGTCGCCGGCCAATGCAAAATAAACGGGCTGTAAATATGTCACCATGAAGCCCTACAAAGTCAAGTGCACGACGAAGTACCGCTGTGAACTGTGGTCGTTCAAACTTGGTTGTACACACATCGGGGTAACTCAGCAATTGCAATTTCGAAGAAATACCAGATACATAGGAAGCAATGAATGCAAAAACTTAACTTGCTGCTGCAGGGAGAGGCACCCAGCAGCATCAAACCCATGGTTTGCACTAAACCATTGGAAAAGACGCAACGCCCGCTGATATAATAAACGCGTGCGAGGGGCAAGGGCGTCTCGCAAAAGACCCTGAACTCAGCAATTGCAATTTCGAAGAAATACTAGATACAAAGGAAGTAGGCTAATGAATGCGAAAACTAGACTAGATGCTGCATGGAGGGGCACCCAGCAGCATCAAACCCATGGTTTGCACTAAACCATTGGAAAAGACGCAAAGCCCGCTGATATAATAAACGCGTGTGAGGGGCAAGGGCGATAATCAGCAATATTGCCACAGTTGGTGACTCAAATAGCAATTATAGTCAGCAATATTGTCACCGTTGGTGACGCAAACAGTAATTATATTCAGCAACATTGTCACAGTTTGTGACGCAAACAGCAATCATATTCAGCAATATTGTCACAGTTGGTGCCGCAAACAGTAATTATATTCAGCAACATTGTCACAGTTGGTGACGCAAACAGCAATTATATTCAGCAATATTGTCACAGTTTGTGACGCAAACAGCAATCATATTCAGCAATATTGTCACAGTTGGTGACGCAAACAGCAATTTATATTCAGCAATAGTGTCACAGTTTGTGACGCAAACGGCAATGATATTCAGCAATATTGTCACAGTTTGTGACGCAAACAGCAATTATATTCAGCAATACATGTATGGTCACATGTGGTGACGCAAACAGCAATTGTATTTAGCAATATTGTCACAGTTGGTGACGCAAACAGCAATTATCTTCAGCAATATTGTCACAGTTGGTGACGCAAACAGCAATTATATTCAGCAATCTTGTCACAGTTGGTGACGCAAACAGCAATTATATTCAGCAACATTGTCACAGTTTGTGACGCAAACAGCAATCATATTCAGCAATATTGTCACAGGTTGTGACGCAAACAGCAATGATATTCAGCAATATTGTCACAGTTGGTGACGCAAACAGCAATTATATTCAGCAATCTTGTCACAGTTGGTGACGCAAACAGCAATTATATTCAGCAACATTGTCACAGTTTGTGACGCAAACAGCAATCATATTCAGCAATATTGTCACAGGTTGTGACGCAGACAGCAATCATATTCAGCAATATTGTCACCGTTGGTGACGCAAACAGTAATTATATTCAGCAACATTGTCACAGTTTGTGACGCAAACAGCAATCATATTCAGCAATATTGTCACAGGTTGTGACGCAAACAGCAATCATACTCAGCAATATTGTCACAGTTGGTGACGCAAACAGCAATCATATTCAGCAATATTGTCACAGTTGGTGACGTAAACAGCAATGATATTCAGCAATATTGTCACAGTTGGTGACGCAAACAGCAATTGTATTTAGCAATATTGTCACAGTTGGTGACGCAAACAGCAATTATCTTCAGCAATATTGTCACAGTTTGTGACGCAAACAGCAATTATATACAGCAATATTGTCACAGTTGGTGACGCAAACAGCAATTAAATTCAGCAATATTGTCACAGTTTGTGACGCAAACAGCAATTATTTTTTGCAACTATTGTCACAGTTTGTGACGCAAACAGCAATTATATTCAGCAACACATGTATGGTCACATTTGGTGACGCAAACAGCAATTATATTTAGCAATATTGTCACAGTTGGTGACGCAAACAGCAATTATATTCAGCACTATTGTCACAGTTTGTGACGCAAACGGCAATTATATTCAGCAATATTGTCACAGTTTGTGACGCAAACAGCAATTAAAGTTAGCAATGATGAAGTTCGTGACACAGATCTGCAATTACCATAATCCACTTACAAACTAGAAATCATCAAGCTAATGCACAATGTGTTTGGAGTTAGCCACCTTACGAGTGCAGTACGCAATGAAAGTGCTAAGTAAAACGTTCAAAAGTGACACATATAAGATGGTGCACCCCATCGGCGCGGCATACGTGTATCATAAATATATTTGGCCATTAGGGGAAAACCATAGCAAATCGAAATCATCCTGGTGAACATGGAGTAATCGAAAAGCCGATTTATTATCCGAGTTGGCCATAACTGCACCCTGAGCAAAATTGAATACCATCGCTATAGCTTCATCAAAACTTGTGTAATTGACGGCAGTGTTTGTCAACGCAAATTAGGAATAGGCGCATTAGCTAACGGCCCGGCTACGCGGCCCAACTCGATTCTCGCGATCAATTTTTTAATTGCAACATAGCTGGTTGTTGAAGAGCAGACGGAGAATAACGAGCAGTGGAACTAACGCTAGGTCCTAAATAACTAAGTTGAAAGCCAAAGGCAAAGCCTTCCAGCAATATTTGCGCATCTTTAGTGCTACTGCTAGTGTAAACGCGCAAGAATGGTAACATATTACTTAGGTTTACTGGTATTTGCCCTGGCCCGCTGGACTGACGATTGTCTAGACAGCGGGCTGCTGGGTGGCCAAATACCCGACAGGTGGAGCAATGGTACGCAAACCGGGAATTGGGCCGGAGGCATTTTCCGCGATTAAAAACCTTGCACGGTTATTGTTGACCGCCGGCAATATTTGAGCAATTGGCGTGCCTGGCTAGGTTGGCGCAACAAGACAGTATATCAACGCAAAAAACAAAAAGGCAGATGTCTACTGCTCAACTGATGTTACGCAATTATCACAGTTTGTTCCCGTCCGAAGCTGATGTCGGGGAACAGCAATATTGTCACAGTCAGTGACGCAAACAGCATTTATATTCAGAAATATTGTCACAGTTTGTGACGCAAACAGCAATTATATTCAGCAATATTGCCACAGTTGGTTACGCAAACAGCAATTATATTTAGAAATATTGTCACAGTTGGTGACGCACGGCCAAATAGACTGAACACTAGTGGTAATAATTGGTTGAGGGGTTGATTCCTCAGCATTAATAGCCACACTAGACTTACCCGACTCCAAAGTCGTGGACGAGTCACCTCCGGACCGACCGATGGTGGATGGTCCAACAATTGGGCCTCCGTCGCTGCTGACAGGGCCTTTTTTTGCCGTATCCAACGGCCGGGTATGCAATACCCGCTACCGTCGGTGCATCCCATAGCTCGACTGAACTCGCATCGCGTCGACTGGCCACAGCATCCTGCCGAGAGGACGAACGATCAAGGCCGTCCTTGCGGCCGCTTGGCTCCATCCACCGGCCCAGAGGCAACCCGTCGCTTCGACCTGGCACGGGGCATATTTACGCCAATATTTGGCGAACTTATCGGCAAGAAAACATTAAAGAATTTTTGGCAAGACGAAATTTCTACATCTAAACATCTCGGCTGCTCGAACTAAAGTGAGACTGGCCGAGTGCTCGAATTGAGGTTATAGTATCAAGCCAAGACTGAACTAGTTCATATCCATAAATCAATCCGACCACAAGGGGAGTGACCTGAATCGACCAAACTCTAGTTCCGTCAAAGCCTTCCAAATTGTCCAGCGGGGATAAATCATTTGAATCTTTAATTGCCTCAAACGTATTATCGCCGGACGGCGATCGCGAAAAAAACTAAAATAACATAAGAAAAACTTCCCGATTCCGGTTGAAAACGAAAGTCTTTTTTCTTGCTTTCCTCTGCAACAATGATTCTAAAACTTCGGACAGGTCAGTTAAACGATATTTACTATGAAATATAACCCCCTAAATCCACCCATTCATGATAATTCAAGCAATTACCAATGGTGTATACTACCTTTAAAGAAGCAACGTTTCGATTACATCTGAAAACTTGTTTTTCATTATTTGGGGTTTTTTTCCTGCGCTCTTTCATAATTTTAAGAAAACACGAATTTAGAGAAAAAATGTCGCCTAACGCACATGTTTATCTTTATTTCATATCTTCATGATCGGTTTTTCTGTTTAGCTCACTCAATGTCAGCACCGTTTTATTATGATGGATGACTCTATATATAAAACATTTGACTTATACAGACATGAAAGCCTTTCTAACAAACTTTAAATGACAAAATATATATTTTATACTATATCCGTAAGTCATTATAATCACTGTACCTATTACCGACACGCTTGTAACGTGTCATTTGGATGTAAAATGCCTCCCTAAAAAAAGATCGGTTTATGAAAGGAATTATAGATTCGGACAAGTGTGACAGGGACCTTACAATTGTGTTGGTCCACTAAAGGCTTATTATTCAATACTTAAACTTGCAAATTGTTCAAAATCTTTTTTCAATAACTGCTGAATAATGTTGTTGTTGGCAGAATAATATGATTACACACCGAAATGACGATGGACGAGTGGAACAGATCGGCTTATTGGAATACGCCCTTGCTGAAATTAAGTGTGCCCAGGAAGGTGACAACTACGATTATGAAGTAAAAAAGTTAATTTTCAAAAACATGTGCGGTACACTTTTTTTTTAAGACTGCGTTTTACTAGAAACATCAAATACCGCCTTTTTCAG
Organism: Crossaster papposus; assembly: GCA_037893245.1. Classification (NCBI taxonomy): domain Eukaryota; kingdom Metazoa; phylum Echinodermata; class Asteroidea; order Velatida; family Solasteridae; genus Crossaster; species Crossaster papposus. The sequence goes on along the minus strand of JBAIAA010000002.1, from coordinate 211,369 downwards.
ATGTTATCGAAAACGTTGCCTCTTTAAGAGGCCTTTTGGAACAGATCGGCTTATTGGAATACGCCCTTGCTGAAATTAAGTGTGCCCAGGAAGGTGATAATTAGGATAATGAAGTAAAAATAAGTATTTGACAAAACATGTGCGGTACACTTTTTTTTTAAGACTGCGTTTTACTAGAAACATCAAATACCGCCTTTTTCAGATGTTATCGAAAACGTTGCCTCTTTAAGAGGCCTTTTGGAACAGATCGGCTTATTGGAATACGCTCTTGCTGAAATTAAGTGTGCCCAGGAAGGTGATAATTAGGATAATGAAGTAAAAATAAGTATTTGAAAAAACATGTGCGGTACACTTTTTTTTTAAGACTGCGTTTTACTAGAAACATCAAATACCGCCTTTTTTAGATGTTATCGAAAACGTTGCTTCTTTAAGAGGCCGTTTGGAACGGAACGGTTTATTGGAATACGCCCTTGCTGAAATTAAGTGTGCATAGGAAGGTGATAATTAGGATAATGAAGTAAAAATAAGTATTTGACAAAACATGTGCGGTACACTTTTTTTTTAAGACTGCGTTTTACTAGAAACATCAAATACCGCCTTTTTTAGATGTTATCGAAAACGTTGCCTCTTTAAGAGGCCTTTTGGAACGGATCGGCTTATTGGAATACGCCCTTGCTGAAATTAAGTGTGCCCAGGAAGGTGACAATTACGATTATGAAGTAAAAAAGTTAATTTTACAAAACATGTGCGGTACACTTTTTTTTTAAGACTGCGTTTTACTAGAAACATCAAATACCGCCTTTTTTAGATGTTATCGAAAACGTTGCCTCTTTAAGAGGCCTTTTGGAACAGATCGGCTTATTGGAATACACCCTTGCTGAAATTAAGTGTGCCCAGGAAGGTGACAATTACGATTATGAAGTAAAAAAGTTAATTTTCCAAAACATGTGCGGTACACTTTTATTTTAAGACTGCGTTTTACTAGAAACATCAAATACCGCCTTTTTTAGATGTTATCGAAAACGTTGCCTCTTTAAGAGGCCTTTTGGAACGGATCGGCTTATTGGAATACGCCCTTGCTGAAATTAAGTGTGCCCAGGAAGGTGACAATTACGATTATGAAGTAAAAAAGTTAATTTTACAAAACATGTGCGGTACACTTTTTTTTTAAGACTGCGTTTTACTAGAAACATTAAATACCGCCTTTTTTAGATGTTATCGAAAACGTTGCCTCTTTAAGAGGCCTTTTGGAACAGATCGGCTTATTGGAATACGCCCTTGCTGAAATTAAGTGTGCCCAGGAAGGTGACAATTACGATTATGAAGTAAAAAAGTTAATTTTACAAAACATGTGCGGTACACTTTTTTTTTAAGACTTCGTTTTACTAGAAACATCAAATACCGCCTTTTTTTAGATGTTATCGAAAACGTTGCTTCTTTAAGAGGCCGTTTGGAACGGAACGGTTTATTGGAATACGCCCTTGCTGAAATTAAGTGTGCATAGGAAGGTGATAATTAGGATAATGAAGTAAAAATAAGTATTTGACAAAACATGTGCGGTACACCTTTTTTTTTAAGACTGCGTTTTACTAGAAACATCAAATACCGCCTTTTTTAGATGTTATCGAAAACGTTGCTTCTTTAAGAGGCCGTTTGGAACGGAACGGTTTATTGGAATACGCCCTTGCTGAAATTAAGTGTGCATAGGAAGGTGATAATTAGGATAATGAAGTAAAAATAAGTATTTGACAAAACATGTGCGGTACACTTTTTTTTTAAGACTGCGTTTTACTAGAAACATCAAATACCGCCTTTTTTAGATGTTATCGAAAACGTTGCCTCTTTAAGAGGCCTTTTGGAAAGGATCGGCTTATTGGAATACGCCCTTGCTGAAATTAAGTGTGCCCAGGAAGGTGACAATTACGATTATGAAGTAAAAAAGTTAATTTTACAAAACATGTGCGGTACACTTTTTTTTTAAGACTGCGTTTTACTAGAAACATTAAATACCGCCTTTTTTAGATGTTATCGAAAACGTTGCCTCTTTAAGAGGCTTTTGGAACAGATCGGCTTATTGGAATACGCCCTTGCTGAAATTAAGTGTGCCCAGGAAGGTGACAATTACGATTATGAAGTAAAAAAGTTAATTTTACAAAACATGTGCGGTACACTTTTTTTTTAAGACTGCGTTTTACTAGAAACATCAAATACCGCCTTTTTTTAGATGTTATCGAAAACGTTGCTTCTTTAAGAGGCCGTTTGGAACGGAACGGTTTATTGGAATACGCCCTTGCTGAAATTAAGTGTGCATAGGAAGGTGATAATTAGGATAATGAAGTAAAAATAAGTATTTGACAAAACATGTGCGGTACACCTTTTTTTTTAAGACTGCGTTTTACTAGAAACATCAAATACCGCCTTTTTTAGATGTTATCGAAAACGTTGCTTCTTTAAGAGGCCGTTTGGAACGGAACGGTTTATTGGAATACGCCCTTGCTGAAATTAAGTGTGCATAGGAAGGTGATAATTAGGATAATGAAGTAAAAATAAGTATTTGACAAAACATGTGCGGTACACTTTTTTTTTAAGACTGCGTTTTACTAGAAACATCAAATACCGCCTTTTTTTAGATGTTATCGAAAACGTTGCTTCTTTAAGAGGCCGTTTGGAACGGAACGGTTTATTGGAATACGCCCTTGCTGAAATTAAGTGTGCATAGGAAGGTGATAATTAGGATAATGAAGTAAAAATAAGTATTTGACAAAACATGTGCGGTACACCTTTTTTTTTAAGACTGCGTTTTACTAGAAACATCAAATACCGCCTTTTTTTAGATGTTATCGAAAACGTTGCTTCTTTAAGAGGCCGTTTGGAACGGAACGGTTTATTGGAATACGCCCTTGCTGAAATTAAGTGTGCATAGGAAGGTGATAATTAGGATAATGAAGTAAAAATAAGTATTTGACAAAACATGTGCGGTACACTTTTTTTTTAAGACTGCGTTTTACTAGAAACATCAAATACCGCCTTTTTTAGATGTTATCGAAAACGTTGCCTCTTTAAGAGGCCTTTTGGAACAGATCGGCTTATTGGAATACGCCCTTGCTGAAATTAAGTGTGCCCAGGAAGGTGACAATTACGATTATGAAGTAAAAAAGTTAATTTTCCAAAACATGTGCGGTACACTTTTTTTTTAAGACTGCGTTTTACTAGAAACATCAAATACCGCCTTTTTTAGATGTTATCGAAAACGTTGCCTCTTTAAGAGGCCTTTTGGAACGGATCGGCTTATTGGAATACGCCCTTGCTGAAATTAAGTGTGCCCAGGAAGGTGAAAATTACGATTATGAAGTAAAAAAGTTAATTTTACAAAACATGTGCGGTACACTTTTTTTTTAAGACTGCGTTTTACTAGAAACATTAAATACCGCCTTTTTTAGATGTTATCGAAAACGTTGCCTCTTTAAGAGGCCTTTTGGAACAGATCGGCTTATTGGAATACGCCCTTGCTGAAATTAAGTGTGCCCAGGAAGGTGACAATTACGATTATGAAGTAAAACAGTTAATTTTACAAAACATGTGCGGTACACTTTTTTTTTAAGACTTCGTTTTACTAGAAACATCAAATACCGCCTTTTTTTAGATGTTATCGAAAACGTTGCTTCTTTAAGAGGCCGTTTGGAACGGAACGGTTTATTGGAATACGCCCTTGCTGAAATTAAGTGTGCATAGGAAGGTGATAATTAGGATAATGAAGTAAAAATAAGTATTTGACAAAACATGTGCGGTACACCTTTTTTTTTAAGACTGCGTTTTACTAGAAACATCAAATACCGCCTTTTTTAGATGTTATCGAAAACGTTGCTTCTTTAAGAGGCCGTTTGGAACGGAACGGTTTATTGGAATACGCCCTTGCTGAAATTAAGTGTGCATAGGAAGGTGATAATTAGGATAATGAAGTAAAAATAAGTATTTGACAAAACATGTGCGGTACACTTTTTTTTTAAGACTGCGTTTTACTAGAAACATCAAATACCGCCTTTTTTAGATGTTATCGAAAACGTTGCCTCTTTAAGAGGCCTTTTGGAAAGGATCGGCTTATTGGAATACGCCCTTGCTGAAATTAAGTGTGCCCAGGAGGGTGACAATTACGATTATGAAGTAAAAAAGTTAATTTTACAAAACATGTGCGGTACACTTTTTTTTTAAGACTGCGTTTTACTAGAAACATTAAATACCGCCTTTTTTAGATGTTATCGAAAACGTTGCCTCTTTAAGAGGCTTTTGGAACAGATCGGCTTATTGGAATACGCCCTTGCTGAAATTAAGTGTGCCCAGGAAGGTGACAATTACGATTATGAAGTAAAAAAGTTAATTTTACAAAACATGTGCGGTACACTTTTTTTTTAAGACTGCGTTTTACTAGAAACATCAAATACCGCCTTTTTTTAGATGTTATCGAAAACGTTGCTTCTTTAAGAGGCCGTTTGGAACGGAACGGTTTATTGGAATACGCCCTTGCTGAAATTAAGTGTGCATAGGAAGGTGATAATTAGGATAATGAAGTAAAAATAAGTATTTGACAAAACATGTGTGGTACACCTTTTTTTTTAAGACTGCGTTTTACTAGAAACATCAAATACCGCCTTTTTTAGATGTTATCGAAAACGTTGCCTCTTTAAGAGGCCTTTTGGAACAGATCGGCTTATTGGAATACGCCCTTGCTGAAATTAAGTGTGCCCAGGAAGGTGACAATTACGATTATGAAGTAAAAAAGTTAATTTTCCAAAACATGTGCGGTACACTTTTTTTTTAAGACTGCGTTTTACTAGAAACATCAAATACCGCCTTTTTTAGATGTTATCGAAAACGTTGCCTCTTTAAGAGGCCTTTTGGAACGGATCGGCTTATTGGAATACGCCCTTGCTGAAATTAAGTGTGCCCAGGAAGGTGAAAATTACGATTATGAAGTAAAAAAGTTAATTTTACAAAACATGTGCGGTACACTTTTTTTTTAAGACTGCGTTTTACTAGAAACATTAAATACCGCCTTTTTTAGATGTTATCGAAAACGTTGCCTCTTTAAGAGGCCTTTTGGAACAGATCGGCTTATTGGAATACGCCCTTGCTGAAATTAAGTGTGCCCAGGAAGGTGACAATTACGATTATGAAGTAAAACAGTTAATTTTACAAAACATGTGCGGTACACTTTTTTTTTAAGACTTCGTTTTACTAGAAACATCAAATACCGCCTTTTTTTAGATGTTATCGAAAACGTTGCTTCTTTAAGAGGCCGTTTGGAACGGAACGGTTTATTGGAATACGCCCTTGCTGAAATTAAGTGTGCATAGGAAGGTGATAATTAGGATAATGAAGTAAAAATAAGTATTTGACAAAACATGTGCGGTACACTTTTTTTTTAAGACTGCGTTTTACTAGAAACATCAAATACCGCCTTTTTTAGATGTTATCGAAAACGTTGCCTCTTTAAGAGGCCTTTTGGAAAGGATCGGCTTATTGGAATACGCCCTTGCTGAAATTAAGTGTGCCCAGGAGGGTGACAATTACGATTATGAAGTAAAAAAGTTAATTTTACAAAACATGTGCGGTACACTTTTTTTTTAAGACTGCGTTTTACTAGAAACATTAAATACCGCCTTTTTTAGATGTTATCGAAAACGTTGCCTCTTTAAGAGGCTTTTGGAACAGATCGGCTTATTGGAATACGCCCTTGCTGAAATTAAGTGTGCCCAGGAAGGTGACAATTACGATTATGAAGTAAAAAAGTTAATTTTACAAAACATGTGCGGTACACTTTTTTTTTAAGACTGCGTTTTACTAGAAACATCAAATACCGCCTTTTTTTAGATGTTATCGAAAACGTTGCTTCTTTAAGAGGCCGTTTGGAACGGAACGGTTTATTGGAATACGCCCTTGCTGAAATTAAGTGTGCATAGGAAGGTGATAATTAGGATAATGAAGTAAAAATAAGTATTTGACAAAACATGTGTGGTACACCTTTTTTTTTAAGACTGCGTTTTACTAGAAACATCAAATACCGCCTTTTTTAGATGTTATCGAAAACGTTGCCTCTTTAAGAGGCCTTTTGGAACAGATCGGCTTATTGGAATACGCCCTTGCTGAAATTAAGTGTGCCCAGGAAGGTGACAATTACGATTATGAAGTAAAAAAGTTAATTTTCCAAAACATGTGCGGTACACTTTTTTTTTAAGACTGCGTTTTACTAGAAACATCAAATACCGCCTTTTTTAGATGTTATCGAAAACGTTGCCTCTTTAAGAGGCCTTTTGGAACGGATCGGCTTATTGGAATACGCCCTTGCTGAAATTAAGTGTGCCCAGGAAGGTGACAATTACGATTATGAAGTAAAAAAGTTAATTTTACAAAACATGTGCGGTACACTTTTTTTTTAAGACTGCGTTTTACTAGAAACATTAAATACCGCCTTTTTTAGATGTTATCGAAAACGTTGCCTCTTTAAGAGGCCTTTTGGAACAGATCGGCTTATTGGAATACGCCCTTGCTGAAATTAAGTGTGCCCAGGAAGGTGACAATTACGATTATGAAGTAAAAAAGTTAATTTTACAAAACATGTGCGGTACACTTTTTTTTTAAGACTTCGTTTTACTAGAAACATCAAATACCGCCTTTTTTTAGATGTTATCGAAAACGTTGCTTCTTTAAGAGGCCGTTTGGAACGGAACGGTTTATTGGAATACGCCCTTGCTGAAATTAAGTGTGCATAGGAAGGTGATAATTAGGATAATGAAGTAAAAATAAGTATTTGACAAAACATGTGCGGTACACCTTTTTTTTTAAGACTGCGTTTTACTAGAAACATCAAATACCGCCTTTTTTAGATGTTATCGAAAACGTTGCTTCTTTAAGAGGCCGTTTGGAACGGAACGGTTTATTGGAATACGCCCTTGCTGAAATTAAGTGTGCATAGGAAGGTGATAATTAGGATAATGAAGTAAAAATAAGTATTTGACAAAACATGTGCGGTACACTTTTTTTTTAAGACTGCGTTTTACTAGAAACATCAAATACCGCCTTTTTTAGATGTTATCGAAAACGTTGCCTCTTTAAGAGGCCTTTTGGAACGGATCGGCTTATTGGAATACGCCCTTGCTGAAATTAAGTGTGCCCAGGAAGGTGACAATTACGATTATGAAGTAAAAAAGTTAATTTTACAAAACATGTGCGGTACACTTTTTTTTTAAGACTGCGTTTTACTAGAAACATTAAATACCGCCTTTTTTAGATGTTATCGAAAACGTTGCCTCTTTAAGAGGCTTTTGGAACAGATCGGCTTATTGGAATACGCCCTTGCTGAAATTAAGTGTGCCCAGGAAGGTGACAATTACGATTATGAAGTAAAAAAGTTAATTTTACAAAACATGTGCGGTACACTTTTTTTTTAAGACTGCGTTTTACTAGAAACATCAAATACCGCCTTTTTTTAGATGTTATCGAAAACGTTGCTTCTTTAAGAGGCCGTTTGGAACGGAACGGTTTATTGGAATACGCCCTTGCTGAAATTAAGTGTGCATAGGAAGGTGATAATTAGGATAATGAAGTAAAAATAAGTATTTGACAAAACATGTGCGGTACACCTTTTTTTTTAAGACTGCGTTTTACTAGAAACATCAAATACCGCCTTTTTTAGATGTTATCGAAAACGTTGCTTCTTTAAGAGGCCGTTTGGAACGGAACGGTTTATTGGAATACGCCCTTGCTGAAATTAAGTGTGCATAGGAAGGTGATAATTAGGATAATGAAGTAAAAATAAGTATTTGACAAAACATGTGCGGTACACTTTTTTTTTAAGACTGCGTTTTACTAGAAACATCAAATACCGCCTTTTTTTAGATGTTATCGAAAACGTTGCTTCTTTAAGAGGCCGTTTGGAACGGAACGGTTTATTGGAATACGCCCTTGCTGAAATTAAGTGTGCATAGGAAGGTGATAATTAGGATAATGAAGTAAAAATAAGTATTTGACAAAACATGTGCGGTACACCTTTTTTTTTAAGACTGCGTTTTACTAGAAACATCAAATACCGCCTTTTTTAGATGTTATCGAAAACGTTGCTTCTTTAAGAGGCCGTTTGGAACGGAACGGTTTATTGGAATACGCCCTTGCTGAAATTAAGTGTGCATAGGAAGGTGATAATTAGGATAATGAAGTAAAAATAAGTATTTGACAAAACATGTGCGGTACACCTTTTTTTTTAAGACTGCGTTTTACTAGAAACATCAAATACCGCCTTTTTTAGATGTTATCGAAAACGTTGCCTCTTTAAGAGGCCTTTTGGAACAGATCGGCTTATTGGAATACGCCCTTGCTGAAATTAAGTGTGCCCAGGAAGGTGACAATTACGATTATGAAGTAAAAAAGTTAATTTTACAAAACATGTGCGGTACACTTTTTTTTTAAGACTTCGTTTTACTAGAAACATCAAATACCGCCTTTTTTTAGATGTTATCGAAAACGTTGCTTCTTTAAGAGGCCGTTTGGAACGGAACGGTTTATTGGAATACGCCCTTGCTGAAATTAAGTGTGCATAGGAAGGTGATAATTAGGATAATGAAGTAAAAATAAGTATTTGACAAAACATGTGCGGTACACCTTTTTTTTTAAGACTGCGTTTTACTAGAAACATCAAATACCGCCTTTTTTAGATGTTATCGAAAACGTTGCTTCTTTAAGAGGCCGTTTGGAACGGAACGGTTTATTGGAATACGCCCTTGCTGAAATTAAGTGTGCATAGGAAGGTGATAATTAGGATAATGAAGTAAAAATAAGTATTTGACAAAACATGTGCGGTACACTTTTTTTTTAAGACTGCGTTTTACTAGAAACATCAAATACCGCCTTTTTTAGATGTTATCGAAAACGTTGCCTCTTTAAGAGGCCTTTTGGAACGGATCGGCTTATTGGAATACGCCCTTGCTGAAATTAAGTGTGCCCAGGAAGGTGACAATTACGATTATGAAGTAAAAAAGTTAATTTTACAAAACATGTGCGGTACACTTTTTTTTTAAGACTGCGTTTTACTAGAAACATTAAATACCGCCTTTTTTAGATGTTATCGAAAACGTTGCCTCTTTAAGAGGCTTTTGGAACAGATCGGCTTATTGGAATACGCCCTTGCTGAAATTAAGTGTGCCCAGGAAGGTGACAATTACGATTATGAAGTAAAAAAGTTAATTTTACAAAACATGTGCGGTACACTTTTTTTTTAAGACTGCGTTTTACTAGAAACATCAAATACCGCCTTTTTTTAGATGTTATCGAAAACGTTGCTTCTTTAAGAGGCCGTTTGGAACGGAACGGTTTATTGGAATACGCCCTTGCTGAAATTAAGTGTGCATAGGAAGGTGATAATTAGGATAATGAAGTAAAAATAAGTATTTGACAAAACATGTGCGGTACACCTTTTTTTTTAAGACTGCGTTTTACTAGAAACATCAAATACCGCCTTTTTTAGATGTTATCGAAAACGTTGCTTCTTTAAGAGGCCGTTTGGAACGGAACGGTTTATTGGAATACGCCCTTGCTGAAATTAAGTGTGCATAGGAAGGTGATAATTAGGATAATGAAGTAAAAATAAGTATTTGACAAAACATGTGCGGTACACTTTTTTTTTAAGACTGCGTTTTACTAGAAACATCAAATACCGCCTTTTTTTAGATGTTATCGAAAACGTTGCTTCTTTAAGAGGCCGTTTGGAACGGAACGGTTTATTGGAATACGCCCTTGCTGAAATTAAGTGTGCATAGGAAGGTGATAATTAGGATAATGAAGTAAAAATAAGTATTTGACAAAACATGTGCGGTACACCTTTTTTTTTAAGACTGCGTTTTACTAGAAACATCAAATACCGCCTTTTTTAGATGTTATCGAAAACGTTGCTTCTTTAAGAGGCCGTTTGGAACGGAACGGTTTATTGGAATACGCCCTTGCTGAAATTAAGTGTGCATAGGAAGGTGATAATTAGGATAATGAAGTAAAAATAAGTATTTGACAAAACATGTGCGGTACACCTTTTTTTTTAAGACTGCGTTTTACTAGAAACATCAAATACCGCCTTTTTTAGATGTTATCGAAAACGTTGCCTCTTTAAGAGGCCTTTTGGAACAGATCGGCTTATTGGAATACGCCCTTGCTGAAATTAAGTGTGCCCAGGAAGGTGACAATTACGATTATGAAGTAAAAAAGTTAATTTTCCAAAACATGTGCGGTACACTTTTTTTTTAAGACTGCGTTTTACTAGAAACATCAAATACCGCCTTTTTTAGATGTTATCGAAAACGTTGCCTCTTTAAGAGGCCTTTTGGAACGGATCGGCTTATTGGAATACGCCCTTGCTGAAATTAAGTGTGCCCAGGAAGGTGACAATTACGATTATGAAGTAAAAAAGTTAATTTTACAAAACATGTGCGGTACACTTTTTTTTTAAGACTGCGTTTTACTAGAAACATTAAATACCGCCTTTTTTAGATGTTATCGAAAACGTTGCCTCTTTAAGAGGCCTTTTGGAACAGATCGGCTTATTGGAATACGCCCTTGCTGAAATTAAGTGTGCCCAGGAAGGTGACAATTACGATTATGAAGTAAAACAGTTAATTTTACAAAACATGTGCGGTACACTTTTTTTTTAAGACTTCGTTTTACTAGAAACATCAAATACCGCCTTTTTTTAGATGTTATCGAAAACGTTGCTTCTTTAAGAGGCCGTTTGGAACGGAACGGTTTATTGGAATACGCCCTTGCTGAAATTAAGTGTGCATAGGAAGGTGATAATTAGGATAATGAAGTAAAAATAAGTATTTGACAAAACATGTGCGGTACACCTTTTTTTTTAAGACTGCGTTTTACTAGAAACATCAAATACCGCCTTTTTTAGATGTTATCGAAAACGTTGCTTCTTTAAGAGGCCGTTTGGAACGGAACGGTTTATTGGAATACGCCCTTGCTGAAATTAAGTGTGCATAGGAAGGTGATAATTAGGATAATGAAGTAAAAATAAGTATTTGACAAAACATGTGCGGTACACTTTTTTTTTAAGACTGCGTTTTACTAGAAACATCAAATACCGCCTTTTTTAGATGTTATCGAAAACGTTGCCTCTTTAAGAGGCCTTTTGGAAAGGATCGGCTTATTGGAATACGCCCTTGCTGAAATTAAGTGTGCCCAGGAGGGTGACAATTACGATTATGAAGTAAAAAAGTTAATTTTACAAAACATGTGCGGTACACTTTTTTTTTAAGACTGCGTTTTACTAGAAACATTAAATACCGCCTTTTTTAGATGTTATCGAAAACGTTGCCTCTTTAAGAGGCTTTTGGAACAGATCGGCTTATTGGAATACGCCCTTGCTGAAATTAAGTGTGCCCAGGAAGGTGACAATTACGATTATGAAGTAAAAAAGTTAATTTTACAAAACATGTGCGGTACACTTTTTTTTTAAGACTGCGTTTTACTAGAAACATCAAATACCGCCTTTTTTTAGATGTTATCGAAAACGTTGCTTCTTTAAGAGGCCGTTTGGAACGGAACGGTTTATTGGAATACGCCCTTGCTGAAATTAAGTGTGCATAGGAAGGTGATAATTAGGATAATGAAGTAAAAATAAGTATTTGACAAAACATGTGTGGTACACCTTTTTTTTTAAGACTGCGTTTTACTAGAAACATCAAATACCGCCTTTTTTAGATGTTATCGAAAACGTTGCTTCTTTAAGAGGCCGTTTGGAACGGAACGGTTTATTGGAATACGCCCTTGCTGAAATTAAGTGTGCATAGGAAGGTGATAATTAGGATAATGAAGTAAAAATAAGTATTTGACAAAACATGTGCGGTACACTTTTTTTTTAAGACTGCGTTTTACTAGAAACATCAAATACCGCCTTTTTTTAGATGTTATCGAAAACGTTGCCTCTTTAAGAGGCCTTTTGGAACAGATCGGCTTATTGGAATACGCCCTTGCTGAAATTAAGTGTGCCCAGGAAGGTGACAATTACGATTATGAAGTAAAAAAGTTAATTTTCCAAAACATGTGCGGTACACTTTTTTTTTAAGACTGCGTTTTACTAGAAACATCAAATACCGCCTTTTTTAGATGTTATCGAAAACGTTGCCTCTTTAAGAGGCCTTTTGGAACGGATCGGCTTATTGGAATACGCCCTTGCTGAAATTAAGTGTGCCCAGGAAGGTGACAATTACGATTATGAAGTAAAAAAGTTAATTTTACAAAACATGTGCGGTACACTTTTTTTTTAAGACTGCGTTTTACTAGAAACATTAAATACCGCCTTTTTTAGATGTTATCGAAAACGTTGCCTCTTTAAGAGGCCTTTTGGAACAGATCGGCTTATTGGAATACGCCCTTGCTGAAATTAAGTGTGCCCAGGAAGGTGACAATTACGATTATGAAGTAAAAAAGTTAATTTTACAAAACATGTGCGGTACACTTTTTTTTTAAGACTTCGTTTTACTAGAAACATCAAATACCGCCTTTTTTTAGATGTTATCGAAAACGTTGCTTCTTTAAGAGGCCGTTTGGAACGGAACGGTTTATTGGAATACGCCCTTGCTGAAATTAAGTGTGCATAGGAAGGTGATAATTAGGATAATGAAGTAAAAATAAGTATTTGACAAAACATGTGCGGTACACCTTTTTTTTTAAGACTGCGTTTTACTAGAAACATCAAATACCGCCTTTTTTAGATGTTATCGAAAACGTTGCTTCTTTAAGAGGCCGTTTGGAACGGAACGGTTTATTGGAATACGCCCTTGCTGAAATTAAGTGTGCATAGGAAGGTGATAATTAGGATAATGAAGTAAAAATAAGTATTTGACAAAACATGTGCGGTACACTTTTTTTTTAAGACTGCGTTTTACTAAAAACATCAAATACCGCCTTTTTTAGATGTTATCGAAAACGTTGCCTCTTTAAGAGGCCTTTTGGAAAGGATCGGCTTATTGGAATACGCCCTTGCTGAAATTAGGTGTGCCCAGGAAGGTGACAATTACGATTATGAAGTAAAAAAGTTAATTTTACAAAACATGTGCGGTACACTTTTTTTTTAAGACTGCGTTTTACTAGAAACATTAAATACCGCCTTTTTTAGATGTTATTGAAAACGTTGCCTCTTTAAGAGGCTTTTGGAACAGATCGGCTTATTGGAATACGCCCTTGCTGAAATTAAGTGTGCCCAGGAAGGTGACAATTACGATTATGAAGTAAAAAAGTTAATTTTACAAAACATGTGCGGTACACTTTTTTTTTAAGACTGCGTTTTACTAGAAACATCAAATACCGCCTTTTTTTAGATGTTATCGAAAACGTTGCTTCTTTAAGAGGCCGTTTGGAACGGAACGGTTTATTGGAATACGCCCTTGCTGAAATTAAGTGTGCATAGGAAGGTGATAATTAGGATAATGAAGTAAAAATAAGTATTTGACAAAACATGTGCGGTACACCTTTTTTTTTAAGACTGCGTTTTACTAGAAACATCAAATACCGCCTTTTTTAGATGTTATCGAAAACGTTGCTTCTTTAAGAGGCCGTTTGGAACGGAACGGTTTATTGGAATACGCCCTTGCTGAAATTAAGTGTGCATAGGAAGGTGATAATTAGGATAATGAAGTAAAAATAAGTATTTGACAAAACATGTGCGGTACACTTTTTTTTTAAGACTGCGTTTTACTAGAAACATCAAATACCGCCTTTTTTAGATGTTATCGAAAACGTTGCCTCTTTAAGAGGCCTTTTGGAACGGATCGGCTTATTGGAATACGCCCTTGCTGAAATTAAGTGTGCCCAGGAAGGTGACAATTACGATTATGAAGTAAAAAAGTTAATTTTACAAAACATGTGCGGTACACTTTTTTTTTAAGACTTCGTTTTACTAGAAACATCAAATACCGCCTTTTTTTAGATGTTATCGAAAACGTTGCTTCTTTAAGAGGCCGTTTGGAACGGAACGGTTTATTGGAATACGCCCTTGCTGAAATTAAGTGTGCATAGGAAGGTGATAATTAGGATAATGAAGTAAAAATAAGTATTTGACAAAACATGTGCGGTACACCTTTTTTTTTAAGACTGCGTTTTACTAGAAACATCAAATACCGCCTTTTTTAGATGTTATCGAAAACGTTGCTTCTTTAAGAGGCCGTTTGGAACGGAACGGTTTATTGGAATACGCCCTTGCTGAAATTAAGTGTGCATAGGAAGGTGATAATTAGGATAATGAAGTAAAAATAAGTATTTGACAAAACATGTGCGGTACACTTTTTTTTTAAGACTGCGTTTTACTAGAAACATCAAATACCGCCTTTTTTAGATGTTATCGAAAACGTTGCCTCTTTAAGAGGCCTTTTGGAAAGGATCGGCTTATTGGAATACGCCCTTGCTGAAATTAAGTGTGCCCAGGAAGGTGACAATTACGATTATGAAGTAAAAAAGTTAATTTTACAAAACATGTGCGGTACACTTTTTTTTTAAGACTGCGTTTTACTAGAAACATTAAATACCGCCTTTTTTAGATGTTATTGAAAACGTTGCCTCTTTAAGAGGCTTTTGGAACAGATCGGCTTATTGGAATACGCCCTTGCTGAAATTAAGTGTGCCCAGGAAGGTGACAATTACGATTATGAAGTAAAAAAGTTAATTTTACAAAACATGTGCGGTACACTTTTTTTTTAAGACTGCGTTTTACTAGAAACATCAAATACCGCCTTTTTTTAGATGTTATCGAAAACGTTGCTTCTTTAAGAGGCCGTTTGGAACGGAACGGTTTATTGGAATACGCCCTTGCTGAAATTAAGTGTGCATAGGAAGGTGATAATTAGGATAATGAATTAAAAGTAAGTATTTGACAAAACATGTGCGGTACACCTTTTTTTTTAAGACTGCGTTTTACTAGAAACATCAAATACCGCCTTTTTTAGATGTTATCGAAAACGTTGCTTCTTTAAGAGGCCGTTTGGAACGGAACGGTTTATTGGAATACGCCCTTGCTGAAATTAAGTGTGCATAGGAAGGTGATAATTAGGATAATGAAGTAAAAATAAGTATTTGACAAAACATGTGCGGTACACTTTTTTTTTAAGACTGCGTTTTACTAGAAACATCGAATACCGCCTTTTTTAGATGTTATCGAAAACGTTGCCTCTTTAAGAGGCCTTTTGGAACGGATCGGCTTATTGGAATACGCCCTTGCTGAAATTAAGTGTGCCCAGGAAGGTGATAATTAGGATAATGAAGTAAAAATAAGTATTTGACAAAACATGTGCGGTACACTTTTTTTTTAAGACTGCGTTTTACTAGAAACATCAAATACCGCCTTTTTTAGACGTTATCGAAAACGTTGCCTCTTTAAGAGGCCTTTTGGAACAGATCGGCTTATTGGAATACGCCCTTGCTGAAATTAAGTGTGCCCAGGAAGGTGACAATTACGATTATGAAGTAAAAAAGTTAATTTTCCAAAACATGTGCGGTACACTTTTTTTTTAAGACTGCGTTTTACTAGAAACATCAAATACCGCCTTTTTCAGATGTTATCGAAAACGTTGCTTCTTTGAGAGGCCGTTTGGAACGGATCGGCTTATTGGAATACGCCCTTGCTGAAATTAAGTGTGCCCAGGAAGGTGACAATTACGATTATGAAGTAAAAATAAGTATTTTACAAAACATGTGCGGTACACTTTTTTTTTTAAGAAGGCATTTTATTGATTTGAAAGTAATATGTTACGAGAAACGCTTAAACATTAGGTTCTCTGGAATCGACTAATATAATGGCAATTTTGGAGAAAAAAAAGTGTTAAGAATACTATTTATAGTCTTGCTGGTAGTTATTGTGGAAGTTAATCTTTAATTGGGGATTAATTTCCGTACCTTTTTCGAAAATTCGTTGATCTAATCTGTGAATCTAGTTTCAAATCAGCACCTCCTTTTGTCGCATGGATTCTAAATTTCTACAAACGGCTGCGTTCAGCCGAATCGCGGGCTGAATCGCGGGTTGAATCGAAGGCTGAATCGCGGGCTGAATCGCGTGTTGAATCGCGGGCTAGGTTCTGCCAGGTAATTTTACCAGGGGGACACGTCTAACGCCGGGCAGGGAGACAGAATTACCTGGAGGGGGACAGAAATACCTAGGTAAATGTGTCCCCCCGGACAGATTTACCGGGTCACGGCCTGGTAAGTCTGTCCGGGGGGACACATTTACCAGGGGGGACATAATTACCTTTCACACCGGCCGCATGATATGCTGGCTGTGCCAACATTGTGCACTCGGGTTGACGTTTGTATAATGTGCATGCTAAACCCCTCTAATAATTCTTGACTTCAGTAATGTCCCCCCCCCCCCCCCCCCCCACATTTGAAATGGGATTGACGCCCCTGCCCACGGTAGCTCCCTGCCGCGCCCGTTCCATGTCAGCCATGTCAACCTCAGCCAGCAGGCCGAGTGCCTGGAGTGCCCCGAGGGTTACTACTGCATCCCCGAGGAGGTCATTGAAGGTGCGTTGAGAAATTATTGAGGCTCTGTCTTCTCCCCTCCCCCTTCCTCCCACAACCTAATTGGATACTGTGGGGTATAGCAGCGTGGGCATTGAGTATACAATAATACTAATAATTAATAGGGGGCTAATCTTCCTTACTGCCGGCTGAGAAGCTGAGGTGCAAAGGATGTGACTACAACTTGGTCAAGTCGATGGCATGTACTGATAGACAGTCGCCATACGATCGAAGGATTTGTGATTGTGATTGAAGCTTGAAATTGTGCGCTTAAGTTGGACCAGCGCCATTAAAGCAGTTATGCTTCAAGGTTACCTTAATTTTATAAAGTAAGAACAAAAGATTCAGATACTTTTCAGACTTTTAAAATGAGAAAACAGTGATCTTTGTTGACATAGTTTTGTTTGAACCTAAACGATTATAGGACTAACGGGAGTCGGTGTCCGTAAATTGGTCAATGGGTTTTACATACATCGTGTGCGCAGCCCAGATTTCGGGCACATTTCTTTGGTCGGCCGATTTTTTTTTTTTGCAAACGCCAGTTTTATCTCTGTTTAAAGATAATACTATACAGGGTGTCTCTAAAAAAAGTATACCCATTTTCAAATTCATATTATTGCAAAATTACTGAACATTTCAGAAAAAGGCAAATGTCTGTTGAAAGGGTAGAATGCCCTCTGTCCAATGGTATAATGTTCATTATGTCATTGTCATGGATGACTGAACAAACAAGACAGTTATGAGAGGTACTGAAATCAGCACTGTGACAAGTTGGGACGATAAGTCAGGCATGAGACTAAGATGCCAGTTATGCATTAACAGGAATGGTGACCACCACCTTGCATTTGTCAGGAAAGAGACCCTGTCATAATTTTTCCAATTTGTTCAACCTCAAACAGCAAAAGAATTTGTCCTTAAAAACACCTGCCGGAGCTTCGTCGCTCAAGTAAAACCAACTTGTCACAGTGCTGATTTCAGTACCTTTCATAAATGTCTTGTTTGTTCAGTCATCCATGGCAATGACATAATAAACCTTATACCATTGAAAAGAGAACATTCTACCCTTTCCACAGACATTTGTCTTTTTCTGAAATATTCAGTAGTTTTGCAATAATACCAATTTTAAAATGGGTATACTTTTTTTAGAGACACCCTGTAGAGCCACCACTGAAGTGGTGACTGATGTAGATGGACTTTTTAGTACACATGGCCTTATATTACAACAGAAGTACACCATGATGGACAAATCAATCGGATTCCCTCGGCAGTGCTTCAAAGCTCCTTGCCAAAGTCCTTCATAATCCAGCAAAAGTCAGGCCTGCAGTAAGTCAGTGGATACAGACATTCAATATTAGATTTTAGCCCTTTACCATCATGTATTTACATTATAGACTCAGTGCTGTCCTGGGGGAATCGGGACTCGAACCCACAACCTCTTGCTTTCTAGTGCAGACGTCTTACCACTCGACCACCGAAATGCAATACACACGATTTGGGTCACATTTTTCTGCTCGTTTTCTTGCAGGGAATTCCTCATCCGGTTTCAACCTGTGACACCGAGGCTACTACTGTCCGGTCGGCACCAGTATGAACTGGATGGCCTGCCCACCGGGCACCTACAGGGGACGACTCGGTCTGAAGAACGAGACGGAATGCACAAGCTGCCCAGGTAAACCAGAAAACAATGACTATATTATAAGTAAAGCTATGCATAGGAACCAGATACCCGAGTAATCAACCGTTGATGTTAATAGGAACCGGTTCCAGATTACAGGATCGGGTACTGTAACTAGCTTTACAAGTTACTTAGTAACTTCTCGGACAAGGATAGAAAAAGGCTAGTTGTATTCAAGTCTCATCATGTTGTTTCACAAGTCCAGTCACATATAATCTTCCCTTAGTACCCCATGCCTATACACTCCCTAGACTATTGTTGCCTAACGCACCCCCCCCCCCCCCCCCTAAAAATCTCAAAAGGAACCACAACATTCCGCAAGCACAATGACCTCTGTCACATATGTGATGAGATCAAGCAATATCAGTCGGAACTCTGCAATTATTGTTTTGAGATAGGGCCAAAATATGTTTGTAGGGGTGGACAAATCCAAATTGACTTTTTTACAAAAACAGATGGGTAAATAATTTCTTTTACATGAAAATACTCTTTTAACCAAATTCAGAAGGGAAGTGATACAAAAACCTAATTTTCTCAGTTTTTTTATTTTTAACGTGCTGGTGTTCAAATGGTTGTAATTTTTTAACCAAAGGTCGTATTCACATGGGTTTTTCACAAAAATGGAGCCTGAAGTACGCTACAAAAGAATATGTAATACGGCCTACTTCAGACCGATTTTGCTTGATCGCATCACATATTGCTTCATATGTATACATCTCCCCTAAAAACCTAAAAGGAATTCCAGAGAAACCACAACATTCCGCAAGCACAATGACCACCACAAAGGAAGGGGGTTTTCTCTATCTTTCTCTGGTTTTCTTTGTTTTCTCTTGCTTCATATGCAGTCACAAGTCCTCTCATAAAGCCAGTTGCAAGTAAACTGGTTGAGAAATGACAAAGGAATGCTTTTGTTAACAGTTTATTTGAATAGCTAGTGACTGGACTTGAGACTAAAGGACTTGTGATGGACTTGCAGGGACTTGAATACAACTCTGGAAAAAGTTTTGAATGCAACTTTTGGGGGGATTTTCAAAATGAAAACCAGGCTACATGGGCAAACAAACATATTTTCACATTTTCGAAAATTGCAGTATACACCGTAAAGCTCTCAATGTATACAGTTCTATCTCGCTGTATTGATGCACCATTACAATCGTTTTATTTCCAGCAACCACATTGTATGTGAATTTTGTATAAATGTAGGTTCATGGATAGCAAGCTGGATAGTGTGGCTTCATTTTCCAACAAGTTTGAAGTCCGCGGACCAAATTTAACCAGTTCGTGCGGAGGACGTAGATCTATACACGCAATTTTTTTTCCAGATTCAAAATGGATGACGCATAAACACATCACGAGCAAGGCCGGAAATGTCTGTCAGCAGCGAGCAAAGCAGGATATGCGTGGGTGTGCTTCCCGGTACCATCGGCTTGAACCCGCCTTGGATCGAGTTTCGTTAAAAATAATTCTGCGCCTCAGCTCAGTGATGTTAATATAATCCTGGTGCGAACTGGTTATAAGTAGATATCTGACAACATTTAAGTATATAATCTGACCTTATTTTTTATTCCCTTGGCCTAATATTCCTTTTGTTGGTTGTTCCAGTCCACTCTGTCATTTCTCTTTTGTGTTTCTTCTCCCAACCATGTTGCGCATCATGCTTGTGTGTCCCCCTTTGTAGGTTTGTTTCATGTACACAGCCATTTTGACTCTGAAGAAGATCTTGTTAGATCAAAATAGTAGGCCCCCTTATTTGATTTTTATATTTCAGGTCATTTCATACCAGTAAGCGGTTGGCAGCAGTTTTTAATCTTATTCAAAAAATTATTATAAAATAATTTATGGCCACGGGGCCTTCTCAAGGCAGCGGGTCGTTACCCGTGATAGAATCGGAGAGCAGCATCAAGGGCTAGCTGGGCCAGGGCCTGGGGATGGACGAACGCCGAATGTCACTCAAAAGACAGTGACACCAATTCAGAATTTCAGTCACGATACTTTGGAGCCGTAGTACGTTGTTGAATGGTTTTCAAGTTGTAATTGATTGATGTTTTTTTCTCAATCACAGGTGGCCAATATTGTGATGGCATCACCTTGGCCGCTCCCACCAACTCCTGCAGTCCTGGGTACTTCTGTACCTCTAGGGTTGACCGGCCCAACCCAACGGCATTCATCAACGATTCCTGCACTTATGAAGGTATAGGCCTACTAGCTTCAGACATGCAACTTTTCCTCCATCAGCTGATTTTGTTTCTTTTCACTTCGCACTTTTGGCGTTGAAAAAAAAAAGAGAAAAAAAAGCACTTTCTCACAGTGCATTGGCGTAGTAGTCTAGAGCATTGAATTCGTGGTCTGTGGGTAATTCTGCATGTTGCAACATGCAGAATTACCCACAGACCACGAATTCAGTGGGTTCGAGTTATGGTACTTCTATGCCTAATGTGGGTAGAGGCATTATATGCCTTGCAATGGACTTAGTTATACCCATCCTAACCCTATTCATTCTGTGAAGAGATCAGATTGTCTTGTTTCAGTGTGAGAGACTGGTTCTTTCACACTTCCCTCTGTAGCCCACACCTCGATTGGCCTTTAGCAATCATTCCAAGTTGCATGCATGTTGCTTGGTCCGGCGTAGTCAGGCAGTATGGTGTTAACATTGTTCAATTGATGACAAAAGCATGACATTTGGCACACAATCAGAGTATTTCATAAGAAAAATATTTGGCCATAAAAGAACCATCACAGATTTGTCCTTTGAAGAAATATAGGTATTTTAACAAGCAATGGCAGCCATTTTGAAAATTTGAATATTTTATGATTATTTATTTTTCTTTTTTCTCAGGGGAGCACACCGGATATGGTGACATATGCCCCCGGGGTCATTTCTGTGTGGGAGGTTTCATGTACCCGGAGGGGTGCAGTGCTTGGACCTACCAAGATGAGGAGGGGCAGGACTCCTGCAAAATATGACCTGCTGGCTACTATTGCCTGGTTAACGCAACCACGTTTGTGTGAGTAGATTTGTGAAGATATAGTGATGATAAAGAGTTGAACGTCATCAATAGAAATTCATGTATTTAGGCCAGTAACTTGTACATGTAGTGGTGCGCTGCACTCCACTCATGTGAAGATGCCATTTTGTTTTGCACGTCCAATGCATAATTGTTCCTGGACAGAGCCAGAGCTCTGGAGTGGGTTCTACTGATGCAGATTAACCCTTGAGTCCAGTATAAAATACATTAACTGATATGATGATTCCTGTAGTTGGCAAATGACGGCAACGTTCGCGTGAGTTGAATGCTGACAGCAACAGTGCCCTCCGTTTCCTGAGGGAAAAACGCATAGATATCGTCACCGACACCACGAACTGACACCCAGTGGTCGCCGTTACAGAAATACAATTCGGAGAAAAACGCTTTTAAAGGTTTGACATGAGTTTACTCAGTCAACAAATTCGTCTACTTGAGGGGTTTTGGTATCATTAAACGTAACAATTCGTTAACTGCTGAAACACAATTTTTATATTGTGAAAATATGGTTAGATAATTAATAATTAAATGATTAAGACGGGTGCCAGTTCGTGAAAACGAAAACTGTCGCGTTTTCGGGGAGTCCGCGCATACATTGAAGTGAGTGAGTGCCAGTTCGTGAAAACGAAAATTGACGCGTTTTCGCGGAGTGCGCGTACCCTGTGCTGGGTGTCAGTTCGTGAAAACGAAAACTGTAGCGTTTTCGGGGAGTGCGCGCACACAGTGCTCGGGTGCCGCCGTGTTGACAACATCGAGTTCTATTTATTTCGTAGACAAACGTGATGCGTATACACGGCGTGATACAACATTGCCCTGGGTACGTTGTATAGACAGTGCCAGTTCGTGAAATATTTTTCACAGCGCGCCTCCGCAATTTCGTTTTCACGAACTGACACTGAGTGCAGTGTCACTTCGTGGAACCGAAAAACGACAGAATGGACTAATTTCTGCAAAACTCCCCAATAAAAATTAGCAAATTAACATGATTTAAGAAAAAACAACTTCGCCATGTTATACTTCATGGCACAAAATGATATATTCAGCAATAAATTTTTTTTCGAATTTTTTGAATTTTTTGTACACATGTGATGCAGAGGGTGCCAGTTCGTGGTGTCGGTGACGATATGGTACATGTACTTGAATCAACCCCAAAAAATGTACTTCAATAGCATTCATATTGCCCTTGATTTGTGAGGAAGACAGTATATTGCGAGTAAATTGTGAACAAGAAAACAATATATTTGATAGTATACTGCATAGCTACTTTGGGGAACTTAATGCAGCCATCAATCGGAACCTACCCTTCACAAGCCTTCACTCTTATTCACCTTTTGTCTTGAACTACCGATGTGTAGATTTACCTCCCAGACAACAACAATTGCGTCGAATGGGAGGTGAATTTTCATGTTGGTGGTTAAAGACAGAAAGTGAATAAGTGTGAAGGCTTGCATCAATGAATAAGGGTCTTTTTTTCCTCCAAGAGAAATAAACTGATTTGGGGTTGAACCAATTTCCTTTCTAACAAGAAAATTTGTTTGTTTGTTTGTTTATAGAAACACCTTATGCTCCGACTATCACTACTGTCCTGATGGTAACACGTATAATATTGAGTTCCCCTACCCACAAGGGACATTCAACAATTTAACAGGTAACAATCTATCATCATTCCAATTTTGTTTTCACACAAAATATGTTGAGATACCAAATTGCTCTGTGTGAAATGAATGCCATCAAGTATATCAGTGATATTGTACACAGTATAATATACTGGAAGATATGTATGATAATGTTCTATTTAAGGATGCTAGGCGGGGATTAGGGTTTGTACAGTACAAATTAAAACAAACTTTGTGATTCTAGTGAATCACAAATAATCCGCAGGAAATTACGGTACACTGAATGACTACAACAGGCAATTCTTCAACATAGTCCACACTGTATCATCCTTCAAACCTCAACCTTTGTAGCATACTTTATTCAAATCTTCACAATAATTAGGTTAGGGATTATTTAAATATAAAATGTTTTACAGAGATGTGTTCTATTGTTTCTCTTTAAATAAATGTTTAATTAATATTGCTATATGTACCGTTAAGGAGACAGATTAGTGTAAGTATTACGGTATTAGGGGACAAGTGACATTAAGGAGATATTTTGATGTCTTCTTAGTGTCCTAACTCCCTGAAGGAGAAATATTTTTCACTCTCGAAACAGTCTAAAGTATATCGATAGAGTAGGGTGCCAGTAATGTATAAATACCAAATTTTGTATATACAAAAAAGGATTAGGGAAAAACAGGCTAGGTGACAGTAAAGTTTGACATTTTGTGTGTATACGTCTATGGAGATGTCTCCCAAATATCGGTCGGCAGGAAATATTATTATTACCCTTTTATAGTCACATTTTGGTCATTGGTAAGAGTAAAAACACGATTGAGTTGTGTTTTTTAATGTGACTTGTTCAGATTCGCATCAAGCAGGAGAGGCAGCAGAAGGTGAAGCAAGAAGCCAGGAGTGCCAAGCAGCTTGAGGCAGCCAGGATCTCTAATCTAGAGAGGATGGTAAGATTCCCTTGAGCTAAAGAAGAATCTGCCCCTTCTGTCTTTGATTCGAATGGGCGAGGACGCTGCGCGTCCGAACCCTTTTGAGTCGTTTCTCCGACTTAAACTACGTCTCTTTACACCCATTGTCAATAATTTGTCAAACATTTCAATTCTTACTAATGCTTTAAGGTATAAGATGAATCAAGTCCATTATTCAGTAGTACGAGCGCTACTAACTTGTTTATGTGAAAGCTTTGCCCTGTCTGGTCTCCATGTTGCGTAACCAAACAATATAATAAAGGTTGGGTTTAAAGGGCGTTTCAAATGCCCAGTACGTTGGACATCAAAGTCATTTAATGGTATACATTTGTGTGCGTCGGATGTCTTTACTCCAACTTCGCTAAAACGTCTTCCAGTGACGATCCGTACATATTTTTGAGTAGGAATACGTTTGGAGATATGTTGTGTCACCCTCAAGAATTGACTCGCCAATTTATTTTGATGGCGATTCAAACCAGTATTTTGAGACCTATCCGATGAGGATTTATACACCAATGATGATTTATATACTAAAGCGGCAGATTGAGAGGGTTGTACATTCTTTAAAAGAATGTACAGTAAACTCTACATTCTTTAAAATAATCGACACTTTTCTGAATAAAGTGACGTCACAAGAGTAGTTTAATTAAAGTGCATATGATGCGATCAAGCAAAATGTCGGGAATTAAAGGTAGGATACACCATTGGTAATTATCATGAATGAGTGGATTTGGGGGGTTGTATTTTATATTAAATATCGTTTAACTGACCTGTCTGAAGTTTTACTATCATGGATGCTGACAAAAGCAACAAAAACCACCTTCGTTTTCAACCGGTATCGAGCAGTGGTTCTTATGTTGTTATTGTTTTGTTCGCGATCGCCGTCTGATTTTTAGGATATAGAATTACAGGATATCTAGTGCAATCATTTTGCTTGATGCCTACAATCATTATTTACTTCCAAATAAGTAAGATTTTTTAAATAATTCTGCAGTAAAAGTTTTTGATATTGGCAAATGGTGAATCCTACCTTTAACGAGTGAATAATTTAAATATGGCCACAATATGTGCTAGAGGTGGAATTTTGGGGTAAGTTTGTTCTTGTATTTTTGTTGGGTCGGGTCGGTTAGAAAAGTTCCGATCAGTTTTGATTCAAGAGAAAGAGAAAGGGCATACCCGTGTAAAATGCTCATATAAGGTCACAAAGGGGTCTGGAAGCTCAGACACTTTCAGGCCTTTTTAAGACGGTCAATATCTGTGTGCTACTGCATAGTGATGTTTGTGTATTAGACTTCATTTTTGCTGTCTTTTAGGCTCGCTTAGATGGAGGAGATTGACAACAAGGAGCTGCGCCTACACATCCTGTCGTCTGAGTATGACCGCAACCTGCGCCTGTACCAAACCACCCAGGACAAGGCCCGCAAGAAGGCGCAGCAGATTAAGAGCCGGCTGAACCACGAGCGCGGCCTCAAGCTGGATGCCTTCCAGCGTGTGGACGAGCTCCAGACACAGGTTTATGAATATGAGGTTGCGGTGTCCAGCATGTCCAGGCCCTATACACAGCAACGAGTGAGTGCTTAGATAACGTAAATATATCTGACCAGCTCCACAAAAAGGGTATTAGGTAGGATACACCATTGGTAATTGCTTGAATTATCAGGAATGGGTAGATTTGGTTGGGGGTTGTATTTTCTAGTAAATATTGTAATAACTGACGTGTCGTGAAAAAAGCAAAAAAAAACAGCAATAGTTTTTAACCGGCGTCGGGCAGTTGTTCTTGTTATTCTTGTTTTGTTTTCTATACTCCCTTTATAATTTTTCTTGTCATTAAAAAAACCCCAATAGTCCGAACATTCTTAGAATCTGGGATCTTTTTCAAAATTAACTAACTCAGAAAGTTAGTCGTGTGGACTATTACTTCAAAATACCCCCTTCATGCAGGATTGCAAAAAAACAAACCAAACATTCATGCGCTTTCATTCGTTTTTAAACTTGTCTCGATTGAAAACAAGTATCCTTTATATCTTCATTATTTTAGCGGGAATAAGGGGGTATCATGCACCCTCATAAATCAAGTCCTAATTGGTGTCTCTATGTCAAAACAAATGTGTAGAAAACGATATGTTCCCAGTATCATGTTTTTTTCAAATTTATCCTGATATTATCGAAAAATCTATTTTACATCTATATCTCAGCCAATATTGCAGCTAACTGTAGAAATAAGATGTTAAACCCATGCTTTGAGGGTCAAAGATTGTAATAAAACTATTATTGAAGGGTGACCACAGGTGTCAGTGGCATAGGAGCATGCAAATTAGGGATGCCATAACCGAAAAATCATTTTTGGGACATAACTACACAAGTAATTAGGCTTCTAGACCCATGTTTTGAGGGTCAAGGTTCAATATGACAATTAATGAAGTAACTATACTAGTGCGTGTTTTTTTCACATGTTTACGTGCATTCTAAAGTGCCGGCAATACTGAAATAGTATAAATAAGTTGACAGAGGTGTTTTTGAGAGAAATACTCTCGCAAACGTAACTTCTTTTTTGCATTTTTATCCCTATTCCAGATAAAAATATCAAAAAGAAGTTAATTTTCAAATGTATTGCCATAAAAAAAAAAACTATCCCTCCTATGGTTTCACCTTTCAAAACCTTTCAAAATCTGCTTACTGGGCAAAATGGATATAAAAAAGTATGAACCTTTCAAAACGCTCCAGAATTTGTTGCTACTGCACTACCACACCTTTCAATACCTTTTGAAAGGAATTGAAAGGTAGAAAAACTGGGCTATGGTATACCCCTATGATACAGGTATGGGAAGTCAATCAGAAAACGGCCAGACCTTCCAAAACCTTGCGAAAGAAAATGAAAGGTGGAGCTATTGCTCAACCAAATATCAGTACAGTTGCTATGCATACATGGTTTGACCTTTCAAAACCTTTTGAAATGTTTTGAAAGGTAGAATTACTCCCCAGCACATTATATAGAATATCTCTCACAGAAAACAGCTAAACATTTCAAAACATTTCAACTTTTATTTGGTATGGTATGCCCCAAAGGTTTAGTTTCAGCAGATCGCAGCGAAGTGGCTGCTCTACTGGGCACGACACCCCGATCCATACCCAAGTCGTCTGCAAGTGATCTGGTGTCCCTCTCGAAACGGCGGGTGGGATTCCGCTCTAAATCGCTAACGCCGGCCGCCGGCGCGGAGTGGGAAAGTTTGTTTTCCCCTTTCCCAATAATCACAGTCCATGATTACTGCAGTAGGGTTTCCCCTTGACGTATGATACCTCACACCAGTTTGTTCAGAGAGTTGTTTTACCTTTTAAAATCTTTTATAGGTTTCTTTTGTCAGACAGCTTTCTCACCTTTCAAAACCCTTTAGTCCAGGAAACTTGAAAGGTCTGACAGCTCTATGGTAACTGCACGGTATATAAGAGGGGCTATTATCTTCTACACTAGTTGGCCAAGATACAGATAATTTATTTTTGCATTTTTGCGGTATCGTCTGCACTTTAGAATATACATGTTTACTTGCCAAGGACACACGTAGTTACTTTCTGAATGGTCTTCTATTGATCATAGTCCTTGACTCTTAAAACATGGGTATAGACATCTTTGGGCCAAACATCCATGTGTCCGTCATGCGTTTAGCGCACTTCGTGATGCGTAACAATCACTAGGTCGATAAGCAACACGCATGTGTCCGTATTGCGCTATTCGTACTGCGTCATCTGTTGAATTTGTTTTACACTTCTAGAGAATTCAAAGTTTAATAAATGTCCCAAGCATGTTGAGCAAGTCAGTGTACCAGATGTTATTCAATTTTAATTCGTATAATCTTTCAAACAGCAATGAGGTCCAATTCCAGAGCCACAGGATGGCAAGCAGTGTGAGCGCTAGCACGGGGGTGTGGCCTCCCAGCACCATCACGCCAACAAACTACTACCAGCAGAGGTCAGTCACCCCTGACCCCTGGCCAACAACGAGAGGTACGAGCGAGTCACACTAAGACCCAAGACAGTGAGTATATGTAGAGCACTTGGAACTATAGTGCACTCCATTTAATGAAGGTTTGATTTTAGCTCCAGACACTCCGTTCAACGCAGATTCAACAGATATAGTTTGTTGGTATCTGTACCGGGTTGTGTTTAATGTGTTATAATAATAGATGAAAATTGAAGTGACCGACGCAACATTGATGATGCATTTCAACAGGGCAATATCTTGGTACTTCATATCCTGTCTGTGCATGACAAAACATGTACATGTGCATACATACAAATCTGCCCTGTCGGTTTGTCATGTTATCACCTACAAATACACGTCTAGTTTTTTTTATAGTTTTTTGTTCATTTTTTTTTCCTTTTTTTTTTACCCCTGTCTACAGCATTTGGATGTGCTTTCATTCTGCATGGTATTTGGGGCACTATCACGTCAATCCACTTGCCTGTATACGTGGCACACACATGCATGTGGACCAGTAAATGTGTGTTGGATATTGACATTACGCCCCCCCCCCCCCCCCCCCCTTAACCAGTTCGCGCCGGGATTATTTTAACATCGCCGAGCCGTATTATTTTTAACGAAACTCGATCCGAAGAGGGTTCAGGCTGATAGTGCCGGGAAGCACACCCACGCATTTCCGGCCTTGCGCGCTGCTGACATACATTTCCGAACTTGAACTTGGCGTGTTTATGCGTCATCCGTTTTGAATTTGGGGAAATTTTTGCACGTCATCCGGTGCGAACTGGTTAACTAGTGTTCTGCCACTGTTTATACTAAAATATTTGGGAAGCTGAAGCTCTATATCTTCTGGAGTACAAGTCCGATTGGTTGAGATGTTGCTGTAGATCAGCAATTGTTATACAATGTAGATAACCATTTAATAAGTGATGTCAAGATGACATCATTGTATCTCACTACGGAGACCCACAAACAATAGAAGACAATTTTAAAGGTAGGATACACCATGGGTAATTGCTTGAATAATGTGGATTTGGGGGGGTTGTATTTTACAGTAAATATTGTTTAACTGACCTGTCCGAAGTTTTACAATAATGGGTGCTGAGAAAAGCAAGAAAAAACAGTTCGTTTTCAACCGGCATCGGGCAGTGGTACTAATGCTCTTGGGTTTTCTTTCGCGAATTATAAAATATAAATTTTCGAAACAATTACAGGATATCTAGCACAATCATTTTGCTGGAAGCCTAAATAAGATATTTCTGCTAATGGTGTGTCCTACCTTTAATATTTCGTATATTTGTTTATATATTTCAAATAATCCACAAAGAGAAACTGACTAGGTTCATTACCATACAGTTTTAGATTTGAACTAAAGAAATTGATTGGAGTATGGCTTGAACAAGCAATTGATAGGTGCAATTAGTCTTAATAAGGATGTTATTGTAGTTAATTAATCATAAATGTTCAGAATGAACTTCTTCCTTTGTTTTAATCTCTACATGTTTGTATGTCTGCCAGGTCGGCAGCAGGCTGCGTAAGAGCATCGCTGACCAGCTGCAACCTAGTCACCACGAGACCATCATGCACCTGCAGGCTGAAGATCAGCAACGTCACAAGTACAAGCTGTGATGACCCATTCTGACCTGCTTAATTGACCTATCATCGTTTGTGCAGCAAGGCGCGAAACACGCATAGTATTACGGAACGTCATTGCATACACGCTCTCTCTGACTGGATACACAAGTTGTCTCACATAGTCAAATTTCTGAGACAACTTTGCCTATGTGTGCACATGCAGGCTTTCGTTAGACCACTTATCGATTCAGTGAAAAAAAATAGCTTTTCCCATTTTCCAGTCGCATATCTGAATTTGCAGACTCCCTAGATCACACTAACATTTTCACCATCCGAGAATAGGAAAAACTCAATAAACAGAACCAAAATAGACTCTAACAGGCTTCGCCAATGTGCTGCAAACACGATTAGTAATGAAACATTATAACGGCCAGTTAAGCGTTGACGTGTATTTGTGTATCACTTCAACAAACAGGCCGAATAATGTACGTATTTGGAATGTTTATTCTTTGTCCAATATTATATTGATTGGAGGTTATGGACGACAATAAGTCAAAAACCGCACCTATTCCCACAATAGTGGGTTTATTTCTTTAACTAATAGTTTGGTTGTGATTTTGATTCAGCAAACCGTTGCTTATTTTATTTAATTGTTGGGTTCATGTGTTGACATAATTTTGAGGTGTGGCACTTTTTATATTTACATGTACAATGCTATTGCCAATTTCCATATTCAAAAGCAAAACTTACAAACGCTTTTGTATTTTGCGATACAATTCAAATGTGTTTACAGTTGTAAACCAAGTAACGTGTCTGCTTTAAATGACATCGATTAGTGCACTCAGTTTAGAAAACAAAGCATGGAACATTACAAAAGTGCAAGATAAATTGCAATCGTTTACGTTCATTTCAGAGGAATAAAAATTTGCTAATTTCTTTGACCTATTAATTTTGCATTTTTACGGTCCACATTTTATTAATTCATGCAAATGTAAAATAGTGAGAGTACGTGATACATAATAGACTGTAAACTAAACTTTACCGCATTCAATCGCATATAAATAGTTTTGCTATATGCTAAGCACTGTTGATTGCATTACACTTGTCTTGCTTCCTTGTCTATCCGTCCTTGACAACTTGAATAAAGGTAACAAGTAAGTTATATTACTTGTTTTTATTTATTCCGTTTTCGCAAAAATGAAAAGGTAATGAGAAAACTCTGCATTGCTAAGATTTCTAATACATCAAATTGAGAAAAAAACCGATGTCTTGTGATTATAAGCATGCATTAAGATTAGGCTAAACACGGTGTCTTGTCATTTAGGTGATTATAAGCGACTATAAGCATGCATTAGGATTAATAGGCTATAGTGTTACTACATTGTTTTAATATTGGATTCCCCGGCTATTTTAAAACAGTTTTCATTCAAATTCACCAACGAATTCGATCTCTAAATGCTGCTTTAAGGTAGCAGCTTAATAGACGAATCTGAGTTCGAGTCAATGTTTAAAAATAACCGGGGCAAACCTATACATTACGTATGAAACTGATGAAGCAGGGCTATATCGCAGGCACACAACGAAGCCAGTTGTCACGCCATTCCTTATGTATAACATTAAAGATGCGTGTTTTGGGGGAGAGAGTATGGTTATCAATCAGTCTAAAGTGACTTGGCAAATTTAGAATTGAAATCTTAGAATATTCGTTTCTTGGAATATGCAGCATTTACAGAGCTAACAACTTTATATTGATCACTTTTACTGCTTTAAAATATGAACAACTGACAACATATCATATTATATTTAACAGAAGCTATAATGTTTGTGAACGGCGATAGATCAGTAGGAAAGAATCTAGAGTTGATTTTTGTTTACAAAATGTACACCCAGAAACGAGTAGGTGAAGATTTTTATTCTGAAAGGCAATAATCTACACCAAAGTGAACCAATATTCTGTATGAAAAGTAACACCGTTAATTTTATTTTCTAAATTATTGATTGGCATACTCGCGGCAAAATACGGTGGCCACAAGCACAACAGGAATCCAACTCGGTGTCATCGTTGCTGTTTATCTGAAGAAGAGAAGAACAGTTGAAGTTAACTCGCTGAGACAATCTCCTGCAGCAGTTGGTTCCCACGATGGATGCGGTATTACACCGTTATGATCGTCTTGGCTCTAACACATGGACAACTAATAATATTCTTTTTTACCAGGCGAAGTTCTAAAGTTTCAAACATTTGTCACGCACAGATCATTAATATAATTCAGTCAAAGTACCATTATAATTATAATTATAGCCTTGAAATAATTATCAATATATTATCTTACACCAGGCAAAGTTCAGAAGTTTCAAACATCTGCAAAACCTCTGTTATGAAGTGTCAAATAACCCAACGAATAATGTATTTATCACCTGGCAAAGTATTAAAATTCAAACAGTTGTTGCTCACGGATCATAAATACCGTCAGTGCCAATAGATACAGCATTTAAATTTACATCACTATATTTATCTTACACCAGGCTGTAAGAATACGACTGCCAAAAGAAGGAGCGGCAACTTTTCAAACGTCTATTGTGTTACGGAACTAATTTATTTACAACTTCTCAGACGGACAAAACATTTGTATACATTAAATTACCTATTTAATTTAAATTACAACAAACTTACAGTCTAGTAGATATACAACTATTAAGAAAATTCAATCATTATTATCACACTTCTTGCGAACGCATAAAATTACCTATTTAATTTAAGAAATATTCCAAAACCTTACAAGTATACTGGTCTGTTGCTTATTCAATTACAGCAAAAGGAAATAAAGTTACAAATTACAAATTACCCTATTATTACAAATTATCGACATTCAAAATGTTCAAGTGAAATAGGCGAGTCACTCAAATTTCTAAAGTGATTCAGTCACCGAATCCAAACTATAAATGCACAACTTATATACATCACAAATAGTATCCTTCACGAGTTGAATTTGATTCACAAACTTTCAATGATTAATAATTAACATCACACTTACGAATCTCTTCTAGACGGGTTGAATCCTGCTCCACGACACCGGCCTATCTTGGCAAACAGCAAACCGCAGTTTGGGCAACTTAATTCTAGGTCCTGTTTTGACCAAGAGTGTATATTTTGCTCTATTATAGACACCTGATATTGTGTCATCTGTGGCAAAAGTGCCTGCAGGTTTGAGTCTTGGCCATTTAACAAGTCAAATCTTAGGTGGAGCTCACACTAACGTGCTGTTTTGGTGGAAGCGTCTAGCTTTCTGCCCTACTACTTGCACTGTTACTTTACACATCGATTTCACTGTTTACACATGCTCAAACTAACTTTAAATTACAATACCCTTATTGTTAGTCTGCCTAGCCTAACTATTCTACCTAACCTAACAAACAAAAGAAAAGAGACAAAACACAGGTAAATTCTGGCTTATTGTTCAACAAGGATGGGGTGACGATTATGTAAGAAGGGTAACAACACTACCTCAACCTACACAAAGCTTCTTGAAAACCTGATACAATAAAATACCTACTTGGTAACTTATACTGGGAATTAACACAATAGGAATATGTACAATGGGATAAGCAAAGATAATTCATGGCCTTGTCAATTCTTTCAGATGGGAAAATTAAAGGGGATGTTTGCACATTACAAATAAGAGGGAATAAAATACAAATACTCTTTGTTACCAGGCGAAGTTCTGAAGTTTCAAACATTTGTCACGCACAGATCATTAATATAATTCAGTCAAAGTACCATTATAATTATAATTATAGCCTTGTTATAATTATCAATATATTATCTTACACCAGGCAAAGTTCACAAGTTTCAAACATCTGCAAAACTTCTATGTTATGCGCAGAGTCGAAGTGTCAAATAACCCAACGAATAATGTATTTATCACCTGCATGGCAAAGTATTAAAATTCAAACAGTTGTTGCTCACAGATCATAAATACCGTCAGTGCCAATAGATACAGCATTTAAATTTACATCAATATATTTATCTTACACCAGGCAAAGTTCTAAAGTTACAAACATCTGCCACGTTTACATGTCAAATAATTTCGTCTGGCACGCTTTCTTTTTAAAGAAAATTACAAAAGAATGCCATTTTCAAATAATTATGCGTCTCAGACTCAGAGCAGCACTTTTGGACAATGTTCGAACGACGCGCGGCGCACGCGTTGGCGCTATTATCGGTTTAGTGCGTAAACACGCAAGTATTACACCGATCCAGTAGGCCACGCCCACCTTAGCAACTGCCTAGCAACGATCGAAACGTGACGCGTGTCTGGCACGTGCACGCCTAGCTAGCCTACGTACCTGCGCGATGCGATGTACATTGTACATGTACATCGTGTACATGTACTGTACAAACGTACACACGCATAGTACTGGCACGCCAAAAACTTTTTATTAACGTTATAAAATAAATGAACATGGCGCAGAGTAACGTTATTGACTGCAACTTTGCTGAATTAACGTCAGGCTTAACTTCACGCCTTTCCTCAATGAAATGAAAAGTCAGCTTGGAGTTATTTCGCGACGTGACACTCACCAAGAGGGCTAGGAAAAGAGGGTATTTGTTTTTTGTTCAAGGTTATGTGCATGGGATTCGTTTCAGTTATAAAGAAGAAAATCAAGTTGTTGAAATCATCGCAAAATGTTTCCGTTCAATGAAAAAGAGTTCACCGCCCCACACGATAAATTCAATTATTTCATTTAAACAACCGGAGAGCAAGATCGTGGAGAGTGCCTGCAGCTGTGTGGCCGGGTAGGTTTATTAATTCATCTCAATAAATTCCATGTTTGTCCTACACGTAGGCCCTAGGCCTAGTTCTATACAAGCCGAGCCGTAAATCGGGCATACGCCTTCATAATATTAAACTTATTGATTATTTGTTTGGCCGCGGTATATTACTAGTGTAGGCTATGTGCTTAGTTATAGCCTACCTTAACATGCACACAATCATTTCACTCGGCAAAAGAAAATAATAAGACTGAGTCAAAAAGTATGGGGTAAATTAAAAATGAAGTTGTAAACTTGTGTACTTGTATAGATTGTCAGGGACGTGCTGTCATGTTGTTGGCGTAATCGACACGATTACACACTTTCAGCAAATGGGAATGAAGGAAGTGCCCACATATCCAGCTGTTACAAGCCTTCCCCAACAATGGCACAGACCAAGAGGGACTAAAATAAGCCCCAAATCAGTGACCTCCATGATCTTTGCAAAGGCCAAGAAAGACCAAAGCAGAAAACGGAGACCAAATCTCGCCAGGAAACCAGAGAGGTGAAGTATTTTTGGAAAAACAAAATGTTAAAGGGATTCCCTTGGTTTAACAGTTAATTATCCCAGGCCAACTTTTCCAACATATCTCTAAGCAAGGTTTTTAAGGAAGCTTGTAATAGGGGAATTGGCGTGAATCGCGCGAAGCATTCATTAAAAAAATGTATCAGATTTCCCGCTAAAAGGCAAAAAAAAAAACCAGTACCAACACCGTTGCCTCAAAATAATAAATGGTCTTTTTTATTGTGACGACCTCCAGTCGTCCCTTGTTTATGACGTCATTAGGAGTGCGCCCTCTTGTGACCTTTGTGACTTCTTACAGTGCAGTGACCAAGCTCCACTGAACTTGCAGCCAATCGGGGATAAGGGAAGGGTTAACTATCCAATCACATTTGAGGGGGGCGGGGTTTAGGACATCATTGTTAAGTGAGATATAGTTAAAAGCATATGGTTATTGTTAAAAGGTTTGGTTGAGTGAAATAAAGGGGAGAACTGGTTCGGAATTGAATCAAGACGGCCATTTCCCGTGTTTCTCTCTCTCTCTCTCTCTTATGTGTTCAGATACATTTACTGTAAGTAATTATAAATAAACTAAGGGACATTGGACTCAGCACTGTCGCCACGCTACCCAATGACAGACTGGTGCTGAGTCCAACGGGATGTGACTACAAACATGAAAAACCGCTCGGACGACAGTGAGTCTGTTACAAACTGGTGGCAGCGCTGTGGATCGAACCCACGAATTTGATATTATTTAAATACGTTCGCCTTAGGTTAAAAGACAAGAAGCTTGTACCTATGACAATGTTTCCGCAATAAGTTGTTTGTAGAGGACATCGAATCAATAACTTCAAAGTAGAAGACAAATAGTTTTGTTTGGTCGTTTGAAGTTCTGTAAAGTTTTAGTAACGATAAGTAGGCCTTCGTGGTGAAGTAGACAACGATTTTACTCAAAACCAGTACAAATTTGTTTTCCACCGAGATAGTATTCGGCAGATAGATTATTCGAACGAAGTTCCACCGGAGTTTATTGGTGGAAAAGTAGTTTCCACCACAGGTAGTCGGTGGGCAGATTAATCCACCAAATTTCCACCAGAATCTGCTGGTGGAAAAGCAGTTTCCACCGCAGGTAGTCTGCTGGTGGAAAAGCAGTTTTTTCACCACAGGTAGTCGGTGGGCAGTTTTCCACCAAAGTTCCACCAGAGTTTATTGGTGGAAAAGCAGTTTTTCCACCGAGGTTCCACCAGAGTTTATTGGTCGAAAAGCAGTTTTGTATACCGTTACAGTTATATAGGATTGGCGGAAAAGCAGTTTCCACCACAGGTAGTCTGCAGAAGGTTTTTCCACCGAGGTTCCACCAGAGTTTATTGGTGGAAAAGCAGTTTCCACCGCAGGTAGTCTGCTGGTGGAAAAGCAGTTTTTCCACCACAGGTAGTCGGTGGGCAGTTTTCCACCGAAGTTCCACCAGAGTTTATTGGTGGAAAAGCAGTTTTCCACCAAAGTTCCACCAGGGTTTATTGGTGGAAAAGCAGTTTTTCCACCGAGGTTCCACCAGAGTTTATTGGTGGAAAAGCAGTTTTGTATACCGTTACAGTTATATAGGATTGGCGGAAAAGCAGTTTCCACCACAGGTAGTCTGCAGAAGGTTTTTCCACCGAGGTTCCACCAGAGTTTATTGGTGGAAAAGCAGTTTTCCACCAAAGTTCCACCAGGGTTTATTGGTGGAAAAGCAGTTTTTCCACCGAGGTTCCACCAGAGTTTATTGGTGGAAAAGCAGTTTTGTATACCGTTACAGTTATATAGGATTGGCGGAAAAGCAGTTTCCACCACAGGTAGTCTGCAGAAGGTTTTTCCACCGAGGTTCCACCAGAGTTTATTGGTGGAAAAGCAGTTTCCACCGCAGGTAGTCTGCTGGTGGAAAAGCAGTTTTTCCACCACAGGTAGTTGGTGGGCAGTTTTCCACCAAAGTTCCACCAGAGTTTATTGGTGGAAAAGCAGTTTTTCCACCGAGGTTCCACCAGAGTTTATTGGTGGAAAAGCAGTTTTGTATATCGCTACAGTTATATAGGATTGGCGGAAAATACACTGTGGTAACGGCGTGCTTTCCAAGTGGAAACGGCTATGGCTTCCCCCGAAACCTATGAAATCGATGAGGACATAACGTTCAGAATAAGAGACAAAGAGAAAACGGAAGAACCACAAGTTTCCCCAAACAAAGAACTTAATGCAAGCGATGATAGTGTTTCCGATGAAGAGTCAGACGAGATTGAGACGCCTGTGGCGGATGATATTGAACTTTTAGAGGGTGTGAGATGTCTGAGAGTGACGGCGAAAAATACGGAAAATCCGCTGCTGAAACAGAAAGAGATGAATGATTTGACGCCAAAACGTGAGCATCAAAACCTTTTACCAGGCAAGGTTAAGTCCCATCACTTTAAAAACTTACAACCTGATGCTTTCACTGGTGATGAAGATTGGAACGAGTACATTACACATTTCCAATTGTGTGCAGAAATGTGCAACTGGGATAACAAAACAAAGGCACACATGCTTGCTTTCAGACTCCAGGGCAACGCCCGCAGATATTACACTGGGCTTCCGTCCCAAATTAAAGGAAATTACAACAGTTTGGAAACAGCAATGGCTAGTCGTTTTGGAAGCGGAAAGAAACAAGAGCAGTGGAACGCCAGACTCGTAGGAAGAAACAGAAAACCTGGCGAGCCAGTACAGAAACTGGCAGATGACATTTGGTGTACAGAAAGCATACCCACAGATGGAAATGGCAGCGAAAGAAGTGCTGGCTTTTGACGCATTTAGAAACGATGTCGGTCCTGGTTTGAAGCTCAAACTTTTTGACAGAGGATGCAGTACAATAGACGACGCCGTAATGACGATTGAACAATATGAAGCTGTCCGGGAATCTATCAAAGACAGTAGAAGTTATTTAAGGGGTGTGAAAACCGACACGGCAGACCAGAATGAGGAAAGCAATGTTGGTCAAATTCTCTCCAGAGTTTTAGAACACCTAGATTGTCAGGAGCACAATAAAATGGGGACTCCTGATGCTGGCCTAGTGGGGACACAAGGATGTCCAGTGCCGAGCAACAAAGGAAATGCGGGACAGAACACAAGTAATATGGCAACTGGACGTCGGTCTCTCAGCGACGTGATTTGTTATGGGTGTAACAACCCAGGACATGTGCGGAAGAACTGTCCCAGGAGGAACAACCAAGACATCGTCTGTTTTCAGTGTGGAAATGTAGGTCATATCAGACGAAACTGTCCTCATCGCGGACGCAGACAACCACAACGCGAAGAGACCTTTCCGTCCAGCAACTATGGACAGGAATGGTCGGGAAACGGGCATCCACCAGTTCTTTAGGTCAGGGGCGGGTGGAAAATAATGGGCCTAAGAAGACCAACAACAGTGGGATCTTTAATTCTTTGTCTAGTGACCAGAGAAGAAAAGGACCTTGGAATAAACACAACGGTATGTACGTAACAGCTAGAATAGATGGAATCGCAATCAACTTCTTAGTCGACACCGGTGCCTCAGTGACAATGCTCTCAACGAAAACATACGATCGGATTAACGATCAGTCGGCTACTAGACTTGAACCCGTAGATTTCCCACTGGCGGGGGTTGATGGCGTTGATCTTGAAGCTATAGGGAAAACTACCAAGTCTATCACGTTACGAAATATCGGAAGAAGACAGCAAATAGTTGTAGCGAACATATCGACAGATGGTATCCTTGGCATAGATTTCCTTCGACAAAACAGGTGTCAAGTTTGTCTTGTACGACATGTTTTGAAGATAGATGGCGAGGAGATACCCTGTTGGTCAGGAGATGGGAGACAAAGTGTATGCAGAGTGGAGATATCAAACAGAACCTTAGTACCGCCACATACAAAGACACTAGTTCCCATTAAGATTACCAAGAATATATGTGTTCAGGTTTTTGGCAGATAGAAATGGATTCAAGGGATAAAGACAAAACAGCCTTCGCGACTCGCCTGGGACTTTACCAATTCAGAACCATGCCTTTTGATTTGATCAATGCCCCAGCCACGTTTGAGCGTTTGATGGAGACTGTTCTCCGTGGTCTCCTGTGGGAAGAATGTCTTGTGTACATCGATGACATTATTGTTTTTGGTGCCACCGTTGACGATTGTCTCTCAAGACTAGTCAATGTCTTTACAGACTCAAACGTGCTGGATTGAAGCTTCGACCCGATAAGTGTTCATTCTTCCAGAAGGAAGTGTTGTTCCTAGGTCACGTGGTGACACCAGACGGTGTTAAAACTGACCCAGCAAAGATTGAAGCGTTGAGAGATTGGCCTATACCTGTGAACATCAAACAAGTTAGAAGTTTTCTTGGGCTCTGTAGCTATTACCGCCGATTTGTGAAAGATTTTTCAAAAATAGCTTCCCCACTGCACAAGCTAACTGAGAAAGGTGTACGATTTATCTGGTCAGGAGATTGCCAAAGGGCATTTCAGACTTTGAAAGTGGCTTTGACATCAACACCTACCTTGGCGTACCCATGTGCAGAAGGTCAATATGTCTTAGATACAGATGCTAGTGACAGGGCGATGGGAGCTGTCTTATCCCAGATACAAGGCGACCGGGAACATGTGATTGCTTTCATGAGCAAATCGTTCACAAAGGCAGAACAGAAATATTGCGTGACCCGTAAAGAAATGTGTGCTTTAGTTACTGCTTTGAAACAGTACAAACATTATCTCTACGGGCGGCGAGTGGAAGTGCGTACAGATAATACCGCAGTGAGTTGGATTCGAAAAATCAAAGACCCAGGCTAGATGGTTGGAACATCTTGGTAATTTTGATCTCCATATCTCTCATCGCCCAGGAAAACGACACATTAATGCTGACAGCCTGTCTCGTGAACCTTGCAATCAGTGCGGTTGTCCTGATGAAACGTCCTCTTTCGATATAGCCTGTGACATGCCAAATGAACCTTCCAAGCAGGATTCACCATGTGAGTCAATTGGAATGGTAACGACCAGACAGCAACATGCAGACACAGGGGAACAATTTCGCCCAACTCAGGGATGGCTTGACGGCTGGGATCCAATCCAATTGAGGGCTGCACAGGAAATTGACCCAGATATCGCTCAACTTGTAAAGGCTTTAAACGAAGATCGGAACAGACCCAAGTGGTCAGACATATCTGCTGGATCGGTTCGTCTTAAAACACTTTGGAGACAGTGGGATCGTCTGCAAGTGTTTGGAGGTGTTATGTACCGAAAATGGTATGAGGAAGATTCAGAAATTTACCATTGGCAATGTGTTGTTCCAAACTCCAAACACAAAGAGGTGCTCAGACATTTCCACGACACACCCACAGCTGGACACATGGGAGTTGCGCGGACTTCGGAGAAGATACGCCGAAATTTCTATTGGACTTGTTTAAAGGGAGACGTAAAGAAATACTGTCGTCAATGCGATCAGTGCGCCACTAAGAAACCGCCACACAAGAAGGAAAAGGGAAAACTGCGACAATACAGGGTTGGTGAGAGAATGGAGCGTATAGCCATTGATATCGTTGGTCCACTTCCGGAAACCAATCACGGAAATCGGTACATCATGGTTGTTGCCCACTATTTCACTAAATGGACGGAGGCGTTTGGGATTCCAAACCAAGTCACTGTAGCCGATAAACTGGTGAAGGAGGTGCTGTGTAGATTCGGCAATGCGCGTCAGATACACAGCGATCAAGGACGAAACTTCGAGTCTCGTGTATTTAAGGCCGTGTGCAATTTATTTGACATGGACAAGACACGCACGACTGGATATCATCCCGAAAGTGACGGTATGGTAGAGCGCTATAATCGCACTTTACTCTCTATGTTGAGAATGTATGCTGACGATGATCAAACCAAGTGGGATGAATCCCTACCATTCGTAATGATGGCCTACCGTGCCTCCGTACACGAGAGTACCGGGAAAACACCAAACGAGATGATGTTAGGAAGAAACGTAAATCTTCCTATTGACGTCGTAGTAGCTTCACCAGCAGAGGAGCGATGCAGTGAGCCAGACCTGGACGACTATGACGATTATGTAGATGACTTGCGACAGAGTTTGAGAGCAGCACATGATTTTGCTAGGACCAAGCTGCGCAAGAGTGCTCAGTATCAGGAATATCAATACAACCTAAAGGCTGACAAGAAGGCATTGAGTCAGGGGCAACCAGTATGGCTGTATGATCCGTCAAAGAAACGTGGTGTATGTCAAAAACTCGTTGCTAAATGGACAGGGCCTTTTGTGATAACGCAGAAGATAGATGATCTTGTGTATAAGGTGCAGAAACACCCAAGGGCAAATCCAAAGGTGGTGCATCTGAACAGGCTCAAGCCATATGTGGTTTAAACCACGCCGATAAAATATTTGATGGCCCGTATAAGGGACCCAGGTCATCCTGATTAGTTCTCAAATTTGTAGACATGAAAATCACCTCTTTCATTTTACCATGCGGAGCTATGTATCACTAGAGGGACTGATCACCCCACGAGTTTGACATGGTTACTTTGTCAACGCGTTGAATAAGTCGTTGTTTCTCAGAGACAAAAGAGAACGCAGTTCAGGTTGATGATTCTTTATATCGGCGAAGTGGTTGCCTAGGAGCCTGTCATCAAGACAGGATGAAGTGACAGGATGAAGTGACGGTATTAAAGGTTGTCACCTAGTTTTTAATTTAGCGCACGTGCGTGACGTGTTTCGGTACGCCACCAGCGACAGATTGTGGTGAGGCTGTTGCTAGGGGTTGCGTACTCCATATTGGATTTGAGTGTAATGTGTAACTTGAATTCACGAAGATTCTGACAAAAGGAAGGCGGAGACTAGTGGAAGTCTCGGGTTGTCAGAATGAGCAGTCGAAGTAAGCTGTTAAGACAATACTACTTTGGAGCTAATTAGATAATTAAGTCATTGAAAGTGGATAAATGTTTGGCCAATTTGATGATGGAGTTTGTACTCTATAACGTTACGCTTGCTTAGGCAGTGAATGTGAGCAGTGCTACTACAGTGCTAGCGTTACTAATCCCAGTTGCGCGTTTAATGTCAACCCGCTGGATAAATAGGTCTATGGGTGATATTATACAGATGCAAATGAAGAAGTAAATTGATTGGTTTGTTAACGCAAATAGTTTTGCAATATTTTTTATTTATGAACCCCATCGTTTTCTTCCTACAGAATACTACTGTACCGTTCAAAGATAACGATGGACCCTCAAGGCCATTGGAAGCAGGAGGAAGGTGTGTACCGTTGCTAGTTTAAGGGGTGTAGTTTTGAGAGCACAACCCTCACGCTTATGAGGAATCACCTAGCAAATGTACATCGGACAGCCGTCACAGTGTGTCCTTGGTGCGAACCAACGATAGAGTGTACGAGACCAGACAGTCTGATTCGGCATATCAAGCGTAGACATGAGCGTGCCGGTCGTTTTGTCCAGCTTTCCATGGCCCATGTGTTTGCCAAAGATCCCAGACAGTGGCCGTTTCCAGTCTCTAACAAACTGGATCCGGTTTCCTTGGTTGAAGCCCGCAAAGCTATGGAGGAGTGGCGGTGTAAGCATGATCAGCCAGTCGTGAATGACAGCATTAACATGCAGATTGATACCTTCTTGCGTTCGGATGAATGCCTTCTTGCTCAATGTAAGGAAGCAACAATAACACTTACCGATGATATCCATGACGCTTTCGCAGAAGAAGTATAGGCCTGCACCATAACGAGCCTACTGAGATAGGTCCTCCGACTCCGAAGAAGGCCCGTTTCGCTTCAGTAATAACAAAGGCCCTGCAGAGACCACCAAGTCACGCAGTTGCTAGAAGCCAACTCGGGGACGCGGAAAAGGTCCTTCTCTCCGGCCAGAAGGGAAATTGCGATTGCTCTCTGTTCAGGTTAAGACGACACCCAGCTTACCACACTTTCGGCGAGAAATCGTACAACGAGAAACTGGATGACTACTCCACAGGTGGGCGTGAATTCCTCAGGAATTTGACGCTGAATGACGTTCTCTTCGAAGAAGGTCGCTGCCCCATAGTTGAGCTTGCATAT
Source organism: Crossaster papposus (assembly GCA_037893245.1). Classification (NCBI taxonomy): domain Eukaryota; kingdom Metazoa; phylum Echinodermata; class Asteroidea; order Velatida; family Solasteridae; genus Crossaster; species Crossaster papposus. The sequence goes on along the minus strand of JBAIAA010000002.1, from coordinate 168,600 downwards.
GAGGAGTATGGTTACCGAGGAATCTACCAATTCCTGGTCCGACCTTCATTTGGTACTGTTACGGCCAAGGCCCTCGTAGTACTGCTAGCAAGAGTGAGACCAACCAATCGTGAACAATTAGTCATCGGTAACCAGCAAGGAATCCGCCAGAACGCAGAAACGATGAGGTACTTTCGCACTGTTTTTCCTGACAAGTATGGTCTGCATCCCGCTGATATCGAGTCTGGACAGTACTTTCCGAAAGTGTGGAGGAAAGCAACAAGCTCCGTCAAAGAGATCCAAACAGACGTGTTTGCCGTCGATGCTTGTACACAGTCAGACACATCTGCACTGCGCACTCAGGAAGAAGCATCAACGCGCATGATTATTGTTGATGACCCATGTGCAGCAGCGAGACCTGATCAGTTGACCTTTGAAGAGCGGTTGAAAAGGTACGGGTGCTACCCACTACTTCCAGCAGGGCGACGGGCATGGAGCGCAGCTACTGGATTGAACATCGACATCGGGTTGACAGGTACGATGACGTGGCCACCACATGGCTGGGAGGAGCTGTCATCGAACAATAAGTTGTGGGCCGCCCAAACGGTGATAGCACTAAGGGAGATGAGGCAAAACCAAGGATTGTTTCCAGATGGTGATGTTGCAGAGTACCTTGACAAGTACAAGTCCATTATCTTACCCGGAACCAAGAAGATGAGAAGAGAAGGACCAGCTACCATGAGGTTGTGCCAGAACAGCAGGGATCTGCTAGCCACCCTGATGCATGGAACAATGTCGTCAAATATGATGAGCATGGGGAATGCTGAAGTTTTGGAGGGTTTCAGCAGCATCATCAGCAGCCTTGCAACAAGGGCCAACTTCCAGAAATGTGTCGGTAGTGATTTGGCCTCCGTGTTGGAGACGGTTCCCGTCGCAGAGACGACATATGATGACGATGAAGACGACACATCCAAGAAGATCGCATAAACATTAATTTAAACTTAATCGACTCCCGCCTTGTTAATAATTGTACCATAATAATCTGTTAAGTAAATCAAATGGCTTGTTGCGGACAAAAGGTTAAACAAAAACAAACAAAAAACGACAACATACAATACGTGATGTATGAAGTGTTATTTAGAGATGAATATATAAAAGAAACCTGAATGTTTGGATTAATTCATTGATAAATTTAAATATACTTGATAGTTTATTTGATGTTACAGTTATGAAGTGTCATCCAAAGATAATTTTAAGTGAACACAATGCCGGAATTAATAGATTGTCTTGATGAAACTATATACTTAATTTAAATAAGGAGTGACAACGTGTAAAGAGGTTCAACAAGCTAGTAAGTGTAAGTGTATATTGAGAAATTGTAAACTAACCATTTGATTAGTTGTCTGGACTACCAATTTATTAAGTGTCTATTTCTTAATTAGCCTTAAAATTAAAAGTTGTGTTTACGTGTTATGCACATTTTCATGTTGCATTTATTGTTTCATATCCCTTTACAGAACATAATTTTGAGTTTCACACATCTGGTTTTGGGTTTGTTTTTTTTTAACCCAGGAGGGTTCATTTTGTTCAGCGGGGATAGTGTGACGACCTCCAGTCGTCCCTTGTTTATGACGTCATTAGGAGTGCGCCCTCTTGTGACCTTTGTGACTTCTTACAGTGCAGTGACCAAGCTCCACTGAACTTGCAGCCAATCGGGGATAAGGGAAGGGTTAACTATCCAATCACATTTGAGGGGGGCGGGGTTTAGGACATCATTGTTAAGTGAGATATAGTTAAAAGCATATGGTTATTGTTAAAAGGTTTGGTTGAGTGAAATAAAGGGGAGAACTGGTTCGGAATTGAATCAAGACAGCCATTTCCCGTGTTTCTCTCTCTCTCTCTCTTATGTGTTCAGATACATTTACTGCAAGTAATTATAAATAAACTAAGGGACATTGGACTCAGCACTGTCGCCACGCTACCCAATGACAGACTGGTGCTGAGTCCAACGGGATGTGACTACAAACATGAAAAACCGCTCGGACGACAGTAAGAGTCTGTTACATTATTTAATGCTTTAGTGACCTATGACTCGTGATTTGCATAATAAATAAATTTTATGGAAAGCTGGTTTCATTATGATACATTCTTGCAAAAACACAGGCATTTTTTTGACTGCAAATAAGTTACTTTATTCAATGCAAAACTTTACAAGGTATATTTTGTTAAGCGAAATAAATATTGTTCTTGCATACACAGTCCCCTGTTGTACTCTATACATGTAAGTGACAATAAATTACCTATTTGTCTGGGAAACATTTGCTTTTTACTCAACCATTTTGATATCAAATATTTACTGAATATTGGCTTTTAAACAAGGTGGTTTTTTTCTCATTTTTTTGTATCGATGTTTACATGGAAATAATTACTTGACACAACAGGTGTGAGCCAACAGGTGAGGAGGCTATACGGGCCTTAAAGTCCTTCAGCTCCACTCCCCTGTCCTATCTTCTGGATGAAGCACGAGAGACCACACTTACATTGGTCATATCCAAGTTGGATCCTCTGTTCCATATCATGTAAGTTCATCATTTTATAATTGTGCTCAAGACCAAAATATAAAACACTCACACACAGAGAAAAAATCAGTGCTCAAGACACTCAAGGAAATTGGGTTGTATATTCCTGAAATCTGGAATATGAAGAATTACATTTCTATTCCATGGTTTCTTTGACAAGGGTATCTTGGAAGTTAGTTAGCATACCACAAACAAACCAAATTTCATTAATTTGATGGAGAAGGCTGACTGGAATTTTTCTTCCAACAATTTGAAATCTCTTGATTCTATTGATTGCTCTTTCAACATGAATCCTGTGTGCAGCAATTGTTCTGGTTTTGGAAACATCACTTGGTCTCATTTGTGAAGTTGATGACGCACTTGGAGGAACATTAAATTGCAGTCCTAACTTCTGCAAATGCTCTTCAATGTTAAACCCTTTATCTGCCATAATTGCATCCCCATCTGTAATTAAACCCTTATCTTTATACACACTTAACAAATCATAAAATCCACTGAAAATAATTCAGACAGAAACATAACAGATCCTCTTGAGTCAACAACAACAAGTGATTTTAATGTATTTGTTGATTTGTACTCATAATAGCACTGACTCTGGGATTTCAGTGATGATGGTCTCTCTATCCTCAGTTCTGTTCCATCTATGATTGCCAAAGAGTTAGAAAACTGCTTTCTGTACCCAGATGTCATTTTACTTATGAGGCCAAAACGAAAGGAAGCCCAGTTTTACATACATGTATTTCACCCAACTAGTAAATATTGTTCCTATAGTCTGTGGACTAACAGAGGTCCTAAATGCAAGATCTTTCAAATGAAACCCATTTCTAAGTCTACAAAGGACTAAAAACAGCTGATTTTTCAGGGAGAAGGTATCAATCTCACGCCTTTTTTCTGAATATTGAATGGGATTGTTTTTTAAATTACATTGTGTAGGTATTAGGAAGCTATACAATGTCATAAACATTACATATGACAGGCCAGTATAATATAAAAACAGATTGGTGATACAACTTGAGTGTACTCTCTCTGTGTCCAAACTCTGGTTGGTTGCAGCCATTAGTTGATCGAGTTGTAATTTTTCTTCCTTGCATGCATCGAGTTGTTTGGAAAGTTGTTCATTGTCCTCTTTCAACTTCTTAATTCTTGCCTCTGCTGCAAGCATGTCTATAGATGAGTACACTGTGAAATTTTAAAACAATACACAAAATGTTAATAACAGAGAATTGAATACTTTTCTTTGTTTGTTTGTTTGTTTTACTTTTACAGTTGAAAAGCTACAAGGACACCCCCGAACCCTGCACAGTTTCACCTTGTACAGACACAACCTTTCCAAAGACATCTCCAGTCCACCTTGGGGAAGAGCATGCACTTTGTAACACACTCCATCCAATTACAAAACATGATGCAACAAACGCAAGTGTTCACTATGGTATGTGGAACGGAAAACACGTCTCACAGCATCAATTTTTGCGAAAGTGTGCAAGCGCAAGAAGGACATTAATGACAATTTCTTGAATATTTTATTTAATCCCAAGCCCTTCTCTGCTGCTGATACCGCGTATGGCAAGGCTCATGAAATCGACGGAAAGCAGGCCTACTGTACACATAAGGCAGATGTGCATATACATGATTGCGGTTTAGTTGTGAATCCCCAATTCTCCTTCCTTGGAGCAAGTCCTGATGCAAAAGTTTGTGATAGGCAGGGCTGTGGATTACTGGAAGTTAAGTGTCCATATGCAGCACGGAATATAACTGTGCAAGAAGCAATTGCCAACATCCCAAATTTCTGCCTCAAAGAAGAAGAGGGGCTTATTCTAAATCGTAAACATAATTATTTCTATCAAGTCCAGGGGCAGCTCATGGTGACGGGGGCACCATTTTGTGATTTTGTTGTATATACAAGAAAAGATGTTGGCATTGTAAGGGTCCTCCCAGACACGTCATTTATGGAGATGATTCTTTTTCACTTAGCCAGCTTTTACAAAACACATGCCATTCCTTTTTTCAATGCACATTAAAGTTGCATTTTCTGTTCCCCTGCAACCCATGAAACTGGCTCCTGGTCTCTTCATTATCAATATTGTTCGCAGGGCAGGAATTGGCCTAACCCACAAGAACATAATGAGAACAAATAATTAAAAATAGTCTTTATTTTATCAAAATGAGACTACTCATTCAAGAGTTTCCCCCATTCTAGCAAAGCATAGTCAGCACCCATAAGATCCTGATTCGAACGTAAGCTATTTTACTTCACTTTAAAAACTCAACAGTGTTTTACTAAAATAAATGGGTGTAACTCTTGAATGAGTGGTCAGATCTGATGAAATAAAGATGATTTTTCATGTAAGGACAATTCCTGTAACATATGTAAAAACAGTATCATGTAGTGCCCGAAAATATGGTTGTGCTTTTTGGGGGACACCCTGTAAAGAAAGCACTGTCATGTGTTTTTTGAGCTTCAAAAGACTTACTTCTTTCTTCAGTTTGTGATGGAGTGCACGAAGAAGCCTTTGGTGTCGTTGCGCACGTTGCTCCATCTATGGTTTTGGTGCTACGAGCTGCGTCACTATTAAGAAATATAGAAAACTTGAACATTGAAATATAGCTAAGGGTTTCTGAAACTAAGGCAAATCCGAATTCACTCAACCACCAGATTACTCCCCCCCTCCCCCCATGCATATGAAGGATTGGATAGCCCATATAAATGTTAACAAATGTGGCAGCAAAGTTATCTTGTCAGCTTCTCAAACAAGTAGTAAATGTCACCCTACACTTAGGAGTATAGTTCCCCATTGTTTTTTTTTAACACAATCCTATAAATGGAATTACTTTGCTGTTGGATTTAGTTCAAAAATGTATAATCATAAATTAAATAATAAATGTTATGAATGTGTTCCTCTCAATGTCATAAGAAAACTAGGTGTGGCATCAGACACAGTGACAATGAGTTGGTAATAAGTCATCTTCACCATTGGCATCAACAACTGGAGTTAGTTTATACTAGAATAACAAGAAATGTAAAAGCAAACAACTTGTAAACATACCAAGAAGAACCTTCACCCATTTGGACGACGCGCTTCCTTGGCCTTTTGGCTTTAAATATTGGTCGTCCATCAGCTGGAATAGGATCAGGGTATTGCAGCGTGGGGCCACTTGCATCTTTGAAATGCTGATGAATAAAAAAACAATGACCTAAATAAATACCAACCTTTTCAATTTACTTTTAAAAATACTATAGTTTCCATCATGTTTATGCAAGTTTTCCGCCAGAGAAAATGTATTGTCATTTTTACTGCTACCATCAAATAATAAAGCTATTATTTATCATGTATTCTTTTTTTTAATTCATATATTAAAATTCACTTGTTAGCTACATGTATTTGTCCATACAGGAATTATGGGAAGCAGTCAGCAAGTGATGACTGAAACCAGTCACAGTAATTACAGTAATCTTGTGGATACATGTAGATGGAAAGTTTTGGGAGTTTTTTGCAATAAACGAGACAACAGAATGCAAAATGAAAATATAGATGGCGACCACCGTGCATGTGTAACCTTACTGCAAATAAAATGTGGACTAACTAAATTGAATAAATTGGGGCAATGTTTGAGAGTAGTACTTCTAAGAGTTGTCGGCCGGAAAACATTGGAATTTAAAAATGTTTAATCGCAGTAAATAAATGATATTTTTAATTCAGTAAATGATATTTTGCCGGTTAGGTATTGTCATAAACCTGTTTATGCGCAGTGACTTTTTGTTATGTCCTAGACATTTTTCAACGACAAATCTTACTATCCTGGTCCCGCACCAACATAGTCGTTGTGACTTAAATATTCACAAGACAGGTTTTGGACTTTATCTGCCTCTAAAAAATCCCTCCAACATGTCCAAAGCCACGAATCAGAAAAAGAAAATAATAGGCCTAGGCCTAGGCCTAGGCCTACTAAAACTATAGGCCTATGTACATGTGTAATTAGGCCCATACGTAATATTTTGTGATGAAAAAGAAATTCACAAATGTCACTACATATAGTTAGGAATCGAAGTTGTGAGATACATGCGCTATCCAATGAAGGCCACAGAGGTTGCATAAACGATGGTGGTAATTAGAGGGCGCTGTATAGCTAGCCCGCAAAATATTGTTTACTTTAAGGGTGATGTGACTAAATCAGTGAAAATCACTGCGCGCGAGCTCATTCATATTTTGTGATCCCTCCGGTAATTTTGAATAAGAGGTACCTGGGGCCTATACATTGGACTGATTGTAGAAATATTTGTGGAAATCAAGAATTGGTGACTCGGGGGATTCCGTTCACAAAAAAGACCAATACGTGGGTCTATTTGGCATAGAGGCGGGGGGCTACATTGATACCTGGGCCCAGATCTGGGCCACCAGTTTAGGGGTGGTTTGTGTGGAGGGGAGTATAAAAAAAAAATCATTCGGTCAACCCCCATAAATTTGAAAAGAAAATTGTTCTAGGAGTCTTAATCTTTGATTTCCAGTCAAAAATATAGCCACTCTACTCATGAGCGTCACCAGGCGGCGCTCTTTCTTTCAATTTTTGTGTTGATTACAATGAGCGCCGTATTTAGTGTAGTGGAACCTTAAATCGAGCCGGCGCACCGGCTAAATATCCACTGAAGTAGTATAGGATGTAGCGATCCTAGACCACACCCAATTTGTCTAACTTTTGTCACATATTGTAGCGATCCTAGACCACACCCAATTTGTCTAACTTTTGTCACATATTTGACAAAACCAAAAACCAAAACCAAAAACCAAAAACCCAAAACCAAAAACCAAAAACCAAAAACCAAAAACCAAAAACCAAAAACCAAAAACCAAAAACCAAAAACCCAAAAACCAAAACCCAAACCAAAAGTCTTTAAGTATAAAATTCGAGTTATAAAGAATCTCGCCTCACCTTATACATTTCTGGTCTTACCTCTAATAAAAATGAGATTTTTTTTTTTATATATATATATTAAATAGAGACATGACGTCAGCGATAAGATACCACAAGTGGAATAAAGCTACGTTACGTGATTACGTTGAGACTAACAACCTCACAATCGATCAAACTGCGAAGTTGACTCGTAAAGTTTACATAGACGCGGTTAAAAAATACAACGCTCAATTTAATAACTTAAATAAAAAGAGACACCACGATCTCAGACAAATCGCCACCGAGCACGGTTTACGAGTCGTACCTACGGGTAAAAGAGGATATACGAATAAAGATTACATCGATGCGATCAAAGCGTATGCATCACCCGGATCTTTTGAAGAAGCCGACTTTAGAGAAATTAGAAGATTTAGAAATCATTATAGAAACTTGTTACTCAAACCCAGGCTCTACAACAAAGATTTGATCAAGTTTTTTGACACTCGCAAATCAATGATCAAACAAAAAATCGAATCTGAATTGATAGGACTCAGAAGCTTAAAATTTCAGTTGGTGATCAAAGTCCAATATCATAAAGATAAACCAGATGGAACGGAAGAAACGGTAAAAGTTAACCACACTACCAACCAGATAGCGTTGTTAAATAAATCTCAACTCCCTCAAATTTTAAGAGAACTATAATCGGTGACTTGGAGAAAAAAGTAGACGAGTTTTTACAAAGGGGGTCGGGTTGGGTCTTTGACGAGATACTCGAGTTTTACATCAACATCAACCGATATAATCCAGTTAGGGGTAGCTCTTACATAGATTTACCAAAATATCTCAAAGATAAAAAAGCGATCGTTAACGTAAAAAATAAAGACGACCAGTGTCTAAAGTGGTCGTTAAGAGCAGCCTTGGGTAAATATACCGACGACGTCAAAACTCGAATCGAAAGTAATCCCAATTATAAAATTCATAGAGAGAGACCGATTATTTATACCACGGACGACGGACTAAATTTTACAAACGTAGACTTTCCAACTCCCCTCGATCATATATTGCGAGTAGAAACTCATAATAGTTTGTCGATAAACGTGTTTGGTTACGAAGAGGATGCGGACGTGTTTCCTTTATACATCTCAGTACGCGAAGGAACACCGGTTGACTTATTGTTGTTTTCGAGAGACGATCATTTTCACTATTGTTGGATAAAAGATTTTGATAAATTATGCAACCGGGTTACGAGTTATCAAGGCAAGAAATATTTTTGTCGTCGGTGCTTGTGTCATTTTAACTCTCAAGCTAGATTGGACAAACACGCAGTTGACTGTCGAGGTATAGACGCTAAATCTTCTAGAGTCGTATTTCCACAAAAAGGTAAACCCCTTATCGATGACGATGGTAAACCCGTTGTCGATGAAAACGACGAAATCGTATTAGAAGAACCCATACTCAAATTTAAGAATTACAAACATAAACAAAAAGCGCCGTTTGTCATTTACGCGGACTTTGAATCTATATTAGAACAAATACCCACAACCGCAGAAACAAAGAACACTCGAAAAATTAACCGTCACGTAGCCAGCGGATACTCATATGCCGTGATAAGGTGCGATGGAAAGTGTATGAGTCAGAAAACATACAGAGGTATAGATGCCGCAACAAACTTTGTTAAGTCTTTACTCGACGAAAAGTTAAATGTAAATCTAATATTTGATAATCCAGAGCCAATGACGTTTACAGACGAGGACAAAATCAAATATAAAAACTCTAAAAAGTGTTGGATTTGCGAAAAAACTTTTTGGCTAAGCAAAAACGCGTGTCATTGCGGCGAAGAGTGTAAACCAAGCTCTTGCCCAATGTGTACAGACTGTAATAAGCCCGTCGACAATCGAAAAAGAAGCGTCAAGTATTGCGATTGTACGGAACGAGAAATAATCAAAAGAGAAGACGTGTGTTATTGCGAGGAAGAGTGTAAACCAAACTCTAGCGCAATGTGCTTAAATTGCAAAAAGCCAGCCAACAACGGAAGAAAAAGCGACGAGTTCTGTAAGTGCGGCGATCTTCAAGAAAGAAGAAAAAAAGGAGAGGTATGCGTGGGGTGTTATAAAGAGTGTAACCCAATATCTCTCGAAATGTGCGCACGATGTAAAAAACCAACCAACGAGTACTGTAAATGCGGTGACAAAAGGAAAAAAGAAAAGGTCTGTACCAAGTGTAACAAAGAGATAAGTAATTTTAAAAGGGTCAGAGATCACTGCCACATCACGGGCGCATTTAGAGGTGCCGCGCATGCTTATTGCAATCTAAATATGCAAGTTAAATCTGACCGCACTCCGATACCGGTCGTACTGCACAACTTGGAAAACTACGACGCTCACTTATACCCCAGTCACAATTAAAGCGGAGCCCGGGCGGCGTGTGCGATTTCTAGGCATCGGCCGGCGTGTAGAGGTCGGCAAAAGATCGTGCGATATGGCGGTCACAGTCACAATTAAAAGTGCCCCGTACGCTGCCATGACGGGGCCCGGGGGGTCGCCGACCGGCGATCGGCCGATTTTCTTGGAAATGGGGTCGAATTATTGGCCCGTTTATCGGCCGGTGTCCGGCAGGCACTCGTCCGGTGCCCTGCTTATGTCCTTGCGATACCCCTGTGGTATCCGGCAGGGTGCCAACCATTTCTTATAGGTCGTACGGCGGCCGGACGGGCATCTGTAGTGTGCCTGTCGAGTGGCCAGCGATCAACGGCCGGCGGCAGAAGCTCTCCTCTGACCTTCTTAATGGTCCTGTCACACTAGAACGTTTTAGGCCAACGCGTGAGTACCGCGTTAAAAATAGTTGATACGCTGGCAAACGCTGAACTTCCACAGAAAAAGTCAAGTTGAACGGTGATTTCAGCGTGTCCATAACGCGTTAATAACGGGTTCATAGCGTTCGCCAGCGCATGAATAACGCGTTAGTAACGCGCTCGACGACTGATGAACGACTGCCCAGCGCGTGAGTAGCGCGGTCCAACGCGCGCCAGCGTACGGCAACGACCACATGATTAGTTGTACAAAAAGATGACGCGCTACTACAGTAATGGCCCTTTCACACCAGAACGTTTTAGGCCAACGTGTTGAAATTTCGGCAACACGCGGGTAAACGCTGACCAACGCTAGGCCAGCGTTCGCAACGCGCTGAGCGCGTTACCCACACGCGGGAACACGCTGTCACACGCTGAGACAAAAATTCGTTTTTCAACATACCTAAAAACATTCAGCGTTTGCCAGCGTGTGACTGCACACGCTAGCGGCGCGCAAGAAGGCCGTTACTCACGCGTCGAACGCGCTAGACGATCGTTACCAACCCACTACTCTCACGCTGGCGACCCGCTGTCGTATTTTTACTATAAATCAGTGATGCGTTCCTTACACGCTGAATGCGTTCCTCACACGCTACTTACGCGCTGGCATACGCTATGAACCCGTTATCAACCTGTATGAACACGCTGAAATCACGGTTCCACTTGACTTTTTCTGTGAAAGTTCAGCAATTGCCAGCGTATCAACTATTTTTAACGCGCTACTCATGCATTGGCCTAAAACGTCCTGGTGTGGCAGGGCCATAACCAGCGTGTCCCAAGCGTACCCCGGCGTACGCCAGCGTGTGAGTAGCGGGTTGATAACGATCGCCTAGCGTGTTCGACGCGTTAGTAACGAATCTAAAACGCGCCGCCAGCGTGTGCAGTCACACGGTGGCAAACGCTGGAAATTGTAGCTATTTTGAAAAAAAAATATTTTGACCTCAGCGTATGACAGCGTGTCCCAGCGTGTGAGTAACGCGCTCATCGTGTTGCTAACGCTGGCCTAGCGTTGGTTAGCGTTTGCCAGCGTGTTGCCAAAATTACAACACGCTACTCACGCGTTGGCCTAAAATGTTCTGGTGTGACAGGGCCATTAAATAAGAAAATGCCGTTGATACCTCCACAACGCTTGCGGGCACCTGCACAGCGCGTGTAGGTCGCCCGGCTGAGGGAGAGGTTGGCGTTTGCACGCTATACCGCTACAACCTGGTTCTTGTTGCATTGGTGGCTGAAGAAGAGATGTAGTACTTGTACTATGAAACTTGTGTGATAAACTGTGTGTAGATGTAGATGTAGATGAGCCGCTTTTTTTACCCTGCGAGCCCCGGCCGATGCATGACCGATTTCATGCTGGGCGCCGGTAGGGCGCCGTCCGGCCCCCGGCCGATTTCCGGCCAGGCACCGCCAAGTCGGCCGGACGCTTGGCGGGACCCGGCCGGCGTGTGGGCGGCGCCTGGCCGATATATTGATTGTCTGGGTTGTCCAAAATTTGGCTCGGCGCCCGCCCGACGTGTGCGATGCCCTGCCGGACATCGGCTAGGCATCGACCGATTTATTGGCGATCAGTTTGCGATGCGAAACGCCGCACCAGGTTTTAAGTCCGAGTTAAAAGTAACTCGATGCCCGCCCGATGCCAAAAAATTACCCGGCAGCCGCAAGGAGTCCCGTGGGGCCCCGGCCGAAAATGCCTAGAAATCCGCCGCAAACTAATCGCAAACCCATCGCAAGCCAATTGTGACTGGGGTATTAATCATGCGGGCCGTGCCTGAGAGTGAAGATAAATTATTTGTTATCGCTAAAAATTCGGAAAAGTACGTGTCTTTTTCGTTAGGTCAACTGCGATTTATAGACTCGTTTCATTTTATGGCAACGTCGTTGGAAAAATTAGTCAACGCGTGTCCTAAAGACTCTTTTGGTTTACTAAGAAAACACTTCGGTTGTTCTGTTGCTAGGATGAGTGGCGTAGACTTATTGTTACAAAAAGGTGTTTATCCGTATGAGTACATAGACTCGTTTGACAAGTTTGAAGAGACCGACTTACCAAGCATCGACAAATTTTATAGCATTCTCAAAGACTCTAACGTATCGCAACAAGATTACTCTCGAGCTCAACAAGTGTGGGCTGAATTTAATATTAAAAACTTGGGCGAGTACCACGACTTATACGTGACCACGGATGTGTTTTTGTTAGCCTGCGTGTTTGAAAACTTTAGAGAAGTGTGTATCGACAACTATGGCTTAGACCCAGCGAATTATTTTACGGCACCGGGGCTGTCGTGGGACGCGTTGTTAAAACACTCGGGAGTCGAGCTCGAGTTGTTGACCGACGTGGACAAACACTTGTTTTTTGAGCGAGCTAAACGAGGTGGGGTATCTAGTGTAGGTGGTACGAGGTATCACCGATCCAACAATAAATATCTACCCGACCACAACACAGACGAACCCTCGAGTTACCTGTTGTATCTAGACGCCAACAATCTATACGGTTGGGCTATGAGTCAGCACCTACCTTACTCAAACTTTGAGTGGGTCTCACCAAAAACGTTTACCTCTGAAAAAATATCGTCGCTAAGAACAACGTCAAACACCGGATACTTTCTCGAAGTCGATTTAGACTACCCCGAACAGCTTCACGATCTATAACACGCTGATTATCCACTCGCGCCTGAAAACATAGAGATACCTAAAGAGTGGTTGTCAGATTATCAAAACGAGTTATTAAATACTGAACCCAGTTCTAACGTCAAAAAGCTGACGGGTACTCTCTATCCAAAACAAAAATACGTTTTACATTACATAACGTTACAGTTGTATCTAAAACTAGGTTTAAAACTTACAAAGGTACACCGAGTGTTAAAGTTTGCGCAAACGCCTTGGATGAAATCTTACATAGACAAAAACACCCAACTCAGAACTCACGCAAAGTCGGACTTTGAAAAAGACTTTTTTAAACTGATGAACAACAGCGTGTTTGGCAAGACGATGGAAAACGTACGAAACAGAATAGACGGGTACTTGCTCAGAGATGATAACGAAATCGATCAAAAAATGTACGAAAAAATAGTCGGTAAACCCAGCTACAAAACGACCGTACCGTTTGAAGAATGTAAATTGTCTTTTGTAGAAAAATATAAAACGACGACTTTATTAAACAAACCTATTTACTGCGGTGTAAGCATATTAGACTTAAGCAAAACGTTGATGTATGATTTTTATTACAACAACTTGAAACCAAAATATGACGATAATATTAGACTGATGTACACAGACACAGACAGTCTATTGTTGATAGTTTATGCAGACGACGTTTACGAAGATATGAAAAAAGACTCTGGCTCGTACGACCTGTCAAACTTTCCCACCGACCACCCTTTATACGACCACGTCAACAAAAAGGTGATAGGTAAATTTAAAGACGAATTTGGCGGTAAACCGATTACCGAGGCTGTGTGTATCAGACCCAAGATGTACTCGATTTTAACCTCTGACTCGAATCTCAAAAAAGCAAAAGGGGTCACAAAGTTGGTCACTAGTAAATCGTTAAAACATCAACACTATCGAGATTGTGTGTTTAAAAACGAGTCGAGAATCGATAAGATGACGCGCATCGAATCAAAAAATCACGTCTTGCACACCATAACTCAAAACAAACTGTCGTTGAGCCCGTTAGACACAAAGCGGTATATACTCCCGAACGGTTCTACTACTCTAGCTTTTGGTCACTATATAATTAAAGACCTGTAAGAAGGTGTCTAAAATCAAATCTTATTTAGGAGGTAACTCGGTGTCCGGAGGCACAACCTGAAGCTCTTGACTAACGAAACTTCGACGGGGACCTTTTTTGAGATAGTAAAGAGTGGGCTGGTTGTCTACTTTGATCGAGCGATCCAACCCAAAAACCTCGAGACTCCAAATAGGATCGGTCGCTCGCCTGCGCTCTCCTCCCTCTAACTCCCCGGGTGCGTAAAGATATCTAAACAAATCACCTTTTCTCACCAACTCTTTTTCTACCTCGTCTGCGGGAGAAGAACTGATTTGACGAACTTGCGTTTCTTGCATGGCGAGCTTGGGAGTTAGTGGCTCGTAATCTTCCGTCGCTATCAATCTGGTGGTTTCGTCGTTTAACGCCTTAATCACGTCGGGCAATCGTTTAACCCAGAGTCGCGATCTCTCTGTCGGATTAACAATCTCTGCAGCGTATTGATGGCCGAACAATCTCTCCGCTAAAGTCCTGTTAAATCTTTCGACCACTGCCTGCGCTCTGTGGTTACCCGGTTCTCCCACTTGTATCGTGACTTTTTTCTCCTCCAGTTGCTTTTTAAAAGCACCGTGAAATTCTTTACCCGCGTCTACTTTTAACAGCTTGGGCCAAGTCAAAGGTGACCTAGCGTAAACTCGAGCTAAAGCGTCGGCCACTTGGGTACTCGTCTTGTTGGTCAAAGGTTCGGCCTCTTTAAAACGCGTGGCTACGTCTACGACCGTCATCGCGTACTTATATTCTTTTTTACCGACTTTATCGTAAGGTAAAAATAACAAGTCTATCTGATGCATTTCGTTTGGCACAGCCATGGACTTGTTTAAACTCGTAGGCCTGCTTATATGCGTAGGAGGCGGTAAATAAATTTGCCACAACGCTTGTTTTCTTAACCAATTTCTGGTTTCTTCTTTGGACGCGCCCGTTTTTTTAGCTAATTTTACAACCGCACCTTCACCCTTCCAATAACCGGCGGGGCTGTAATACACTTTTTTAAACTTTGTTTCCATTTTACTTAACTAAACAAACTTATAAACTAAAAAACCTACCAACGCAGTTCCTCCCAAAACAAACACCAACTCGCCGGTCTTTTGATCTTCGCTCGGCGCGTAAAAATCGGCGAGAGTGGGCTCATGCTGCAGGCCCACGGGTACTTGTGCGTTTGAGCGAGTAACCGAGTTGTATTCTCTGAGAGCCTCGTCTATACTTTCAAAAGTCCTTTGAGCATTCGCTTGTTTTTTGAGTCGATCGTTTAACCAATCGAGATACTTTGTCCTCGCTCTTTCCCAATTGTTTTTTGCCGTTGCCAGTTTTTCTAAAGCTAAGTCGTGTCTCTTGCGCTCTTCGTCTTGTTTTTGTTGTTTCATGCCCGAAAATAAAAAGTTTGATCCCGTGAAAGCGAAAGCGTTAACTATTGCGCCTCCGATCATCATAGTGATGCTAGCCATATTTTAAAAGAAGTAATATAAAAAATACCTATAAAAATGGACTTAGATTTCAAGAGTCTAGAAGTAGTAGTTAACTCGGTCGACCGCGGTTCTTTTATGGCTACTTTCCCAGATCTACTCGCCGACTATAAGTTACCCGTCGTTAAAACGGACGAGGTAATAAACAGATGGAAAACACAACCGATGACGTTTTATCAAAATCAACTTAATTTTGCCATTTGGTGTAGTACCACCGGAGCCGGTTTAGGGTGGGATCTTATTAATTCTATCGATCCTCTGGCGAGCGCTATATACAGATTTCACGTTTATTTTACCGTTAGAAAAATATTAGAGTTTCTCAAATGTCCTATTTTAAACGATAACGTATTTAATGCCGTAGACAACAACGTAGATCACGGGGCTTATATCGACGCGTGTAGATTTTATTCTACGGATCCTAAAAATACTTGGATACAGACGGTAGATCATTACTCGGGTGGATTGGGGCAGGCTTATGCTTGGGGTAAACCTTTGGGAGATTACGATACCACGGACTTGGGGATTAGTTATGGTAAATACGCAGGAGGAACTAAAATGGGGTTTGGCCCCTCAGATCCTCCAGGAGGATCTGGACGTTACAGCTCTTTTACGGTGACAAATGTAACGCAAGACGATGCCGTTGGCTCGGCGTGGAAACGTTTTATAAGCCAAGAGTCTCACTTTTCCGACGTCGGCATACAAAAAATAAACGAATCTATCAGGGCGTATGTTTACGCTCTGCTGGGGGCCCAGGCACAAACAAAAACTAGTATTCTGACTATAGGCACGGGTTTGGACGCCCAAATCCAGTTTGTTAATATCGTAGAAGGTTTGATTGCAACTCCGACCGATCTGGAAGAATCTATAACCCAATTTCAAGATTCGCTGCAATACGCCAGGAGTTCGTTAAACTTTGTGTTGGCAAAAGGATTATATCTCGTGCCTTCGAACATGCAATTGAGGGTCGGAACCCACGAAGGATATAACAACAATATACAGATTGCGACTGCTGAGTTGGCGTTGGGATTAAACTCAAAGATAAACTCAAACGTACCACCAACACCAACTCCCGCGCCCTTCCCTCCCTCACCACCACCACCACCATTCCCTACTCCCGCGCCCGAGTCTGAAGAACTCGCAGTCGTTGACCCACCACCACCACCCTTCCCTACACCCACACCCTTCCCTACACCCACACAAGAAAACGCAGTCAGAGATCCTCACGAATATGAAAAAAATTCGCTGATTGTCGGTACTTTAGCCATAGCAGGTATAGGATACCTGCTTTTAGACTTGTGGTAAAAAAAAAAGCCTTCTGTAGCTTACAGAAGGCTTTTTTTTTTAGAGGCGCTTTTGTAAATAAACAAAAATTAAAGTTCCGACTCCCACTATAAGGGTCCACACGTGTTCTCCCAACCATCCGGCGGTTTTACTCAAGACGTTAAATATCCAACTCGCTATACCGCCTAAAATTCCGGGCAAGGCGCCGAGCAGCTTGGAGCCTAGTTTAGCGAGCACGTTTGACAGATGTTTTAGTTGCGACTGTATCCATTCTTTTACGTTGGTGGCGTTAGACGGTGGTGTGGGAGGCGCCGGTGTGGGCGCGAGCGCCGGCGCACCGGCAGACAAAACGCTCTTTACTATCAAACCGATAGCCAAACTAAACGCCGTCAAAATAGCCGTTATGGTCACGCCTTGTTCTCTAAACAACGTTCTAATTTTTTCTCCCAAGGTCTCGTCGCTATCTAAAACACTCGTAATCGTTTCTTTTTAACCGACTCATCTGACTTCTGAGTTTTTTTGCGTTGATAGACGCGGCTTCTAATCTAGCCGATTTTTCCAACCTTAAGTCTTCTAATCTCTCTCTCATTTCTGCCGTGGAACCGTCGGCGAGTGCCGCTTCGGTTGAGACTATCTCATCTTCGACTTGTCCGAGGCGCGCTAAATTTAGTTCTAAGCTGCCTCTCGTCGTTTGAAGGGCTTTGTTTAAACCCAAGATCTCTCTCATGGGTAAGCCAGTTTCTCGTTCTTCGATAAAACTGGTTTCTTGTTCAAAAGTTTCGAAAATTTCGCTTATAGCGTCGGCCGCTTCTGAAAGATCTTGTATTGGGATAGACTCCGTATTCTGTTCAAGTTGCTTTTTTAGTTTTTTACTAAATGGATTTACTTTATAATCTTTAAAACCTAATTCATTTCTAATAAAATCTACACCAGAATTTATTTCGATGGTACTTAATGCCAAAAATTTATCGGGTTTGCCTTTGCGTGATAATTGTACTTCTACTTTGTCGTTTTCAAAAAATAACGTGTTATTTTTTACTACGAATTTTTCCCATTTCTTAATCCCATATTGTTTTTGTCCTTGACTTTTGTAGAAACTTTCGACTCTTGGATTCTTAATAAACATACGGTTCGCTTGTTCTAAGACAACGTCCGTTTCGTTGTAGAGAGAGTCCTCTTCTTCCTCTTCTTCTTCTTCTTCCTCGTAGTCTTCTACGTCTTCAAAATCTCCACCTTCAGCCATTTATATAAACAAACTAAAGTTTTAAAATATTTGGTGGAAGTATATTTTGCGATACCAGCCAGGTTTTTACGTACATCGATCCGCTTATCATAGCCGTTAGTTTCGCTACATCTTCCACGCTCAACTTGTCGAGATCGGCCGGTTTGATCTTCAACAGTTTTTTACTAAACATGGTAAACCCCACGCTTAACATAGAGATGATAGCGGCGTGATAGAGATTGTTGACGATGCTATTAGTATCCATTTATTAAAGCTTTATATTGTTTTTATTTTTTTATTCCATTTCTACAAAATTTGAAGGTGTAGAAGAAGGAGTCTCCTTTGGGCTCTCTTGGGCTGGCTGAGGTTTTGGTGGTGAGGGGATTTTTTGGCTCCATATATAGAGTCCTCCTGAAACTACAACAACCACCAGCGACGTCCAAAAGCATGGCCCAACTGTCGCGTACGAAGAAGGAGGAGTAGTACTCACGTCTATATTTTGCATCTTGACAATTTGTTCTTTTCTCTTTTTGTTGTGTTCCGCTAATGCCTTGCCTTGTTTTACTCTACCGGGATTTTTAGTTTTAGTCGTCACCGTCTGTACTTTTAGAGTCTCTGGCTGAAGAGGGCTCTCTGGTTGACTCATCTTTTATTATAGGTAGAGAATTATTTTTGTTAATAACTAAATGTTTAGATGTTATCAAGACACCTACTAACGGCGACAACCAAACGCCGTAGTTGTAATAAACTTCGCAGAGTAGGCTGGCTATCGAGCTAGATATAACGGGATCTTCCTCTAGATCTTTGGTGAGTGCGTCTTCCGAGTCTACTCGCAAACTGACACCTAGGGGTTTGATCATAGGTAGACTCGCGCCTAAAACTCTCGAGTAAATCCCCAGCACGCAGTTACCCAAACTAGTAATCATTTCTTTACCTAGTCGAGCCTCGTAATGGTTGTACATTTTTTCTTGTTTGTTCGCGTCTAGGTTTTTTATATCTCCCTGGCTAAATTCTTTACCTAAATACTTTTTAGAATCACCGGCTGATACTACACCCAACAGTCTAGTTTTATGTTTTTCCGTTTGCGGCGCTGGTGTGCTAAAGTCTAAAGTAGACAGCTCCATTTTTATAAGACGATATAATTTATTTTTTAGAGCAAAATATTCGTAAGATAAAATACACAAGGCCGACGCTATAATAAATTTGAGCGACAGATCGATCAGCACGAACATTTAATATAGCGAGATAAACTAACTTACAACTAGCTGTTCAACTAGCTTGCAAGTACTTTATAACTAGCTGTTCAACTAGCTGTTCAACAAAACTCAACTAGCTGTTCAACTAGCTGTTCAACAAAACCTCAACAAAACTCAACTAGCTGTTCAACAAAACTCAACTAGCTGTTCAACAAAACCTCAACAAAACTCAACTAGCTGTTCAACAAAACCTCAACAAAACTCAACTAGCTAACAACTAGCTGGCAACTAGGTTACAACTAGCTACTCAAGTACCATTTAGTCGGAGGATCCGTATGTAAAATCAATTTACTATAGGGAGTGTCTTTGAGATATTGTTTTATGTCTCGCCTTTTATTATCCGGCACCACATCATTTTCGTCGAGACAATTATCAAAACTTTTTTTGTCTTTGCAATAAAAAATAGCCACCCATTGAGTCTGTTCGCGATAATCTTTTAAAACGGTGTTATATTTTTGAGTCAATAACCAACAGCTGTGGTTATCGTGTCTACCGCTAAAGGCTAATTTAGATAACATGCACACACTACTACCGCCTCTAGAACCCTTTCGATATTTCATAGCTTGATAAGCGCTGCAGTCGTCGATTAAAAACAAAGTGTGCAATCCTTTAAATTTCGTTCTGTAAAAGTCTATGGCTTCGTTCATGCTCATATTTTCGACGTCGGGGTCGCACGCGTAAACGTTGGGGTCGTTAAAAAACCAAGGTCTCTCGTGATACGTTTTGTTGTTTGACAGAGTCGGACATATGATCACCAAGTATTCAAATTTGTTGGCATATTCGTTTTCTAGCAAGTCTAACGCAAACTTTGTTTTACCAGAGTTTGTCCTTCCACATATTAAAGCGCAGTGCGGCGTCATCTTTTTTATATAGACTAGTTATTATAGTTTTTTAAAAGTTGACGCTGCTCAAGCGACCTCCTTGGATGTTAAGTTGCGCGTCCATAACCAAAAAGACATAACACTTTAGAGCGCCCGCGGTTTGAGCTTCGCGTTCCATCAATATAGAGATTCCTCCGCTTATATCGCCGATTTGTTTACCCGATCCGTGATTTTTGTTGTCGTCCGTCGATCTCATATCCAACCAAAGTCCATATCTTCTTAACAAATAATCACCGATATCCATTCCCGTTAACCCTAAATCTTTACATATACCAGCCCCTAGCTCGGTGGATGAGTCTCCAAAGAACTTGTTGATTTCTTCCCAGTGTTGATAGCTCTTGAGACCCGAACTGTAGAGTTGATTAGGTTTTCCTTCTATCGTCACGCTAACTTTGTCTATCTTTGGGTTATAAAATAGTTCAGGGGTTTTTGTAGTCGCTTCTTTAAACAAAAACAGTATACCCTTGAGGCTTTTAACCGCCACGTTTAAATTAAAGTTCCAAACGGTGTCCGATTTATCGATAGATCTTACTCCGTGTCTCTGAATTCTTTCAAACAAAAACTGCGTCTTGTCGAGACATTTTTGAGCTAAGATTTGAGCTAAATATTTGTTGGCAACGATCTCATATTCTAGCGCCAAGTTAGAGATGCTATAACTCGCTGCGGCGTCGGTAGAATTTACGACTTTGGAGTAGTCGTTAAAAGTAAGTTCGTAAGACAGTTGGTCGTTCAGAGCGGATGGATAAAACGGTTGATGATCTGTGAGCATTTCAAAGTCTAGAGGAATACAAAATCTGTTTCCAAGGGCATCCGCTATCGCTTTGTCTTTCCCACTGTTGTCACCGGCAACCGCGTTACCGGTACCCACACGCAGGCTCGATATGTTGGCAATCTCGTTTCCGGTGTAGTGATCTCTGATACCTTTGGGCAACCAAAGATCTTTAAAAATGTTATAAACGTCGGCGTCGGTCAAGTTTACGATCTCCCGGCCACCGATACATATTCTTATTTGTTTTACGAGATTTCGTCCTAGATTTTTAAACAGACTTCGATTGGCGTCGTCGTCCGAGGTTAGATCGATATTAAAAGCTAGTTTTGCCGAACCGGGGACGATCACGTCGTCAGAGCTCAACGACGGAAACTTGACTATTAATTTGTCGTTCGCGTCGATCGTGCTAGGATTGTGAGTTACGACGACAGTCTGGCGGTTGCCTTTTATACCCCGAGGATTTTTAAGGCGTCTGTGTGGATTTAGTTTGTTTCCATAAGTCGCGTTCATTTTTTATAGTAACGTTTTATTATTTTATTTTTTTAAAAATGCAGTCGCACACTCTCGTCATGACCAAAAAAGAGCAGACTTTTGAGCTACCTCGGCCCATAGATAACGTCGGGGGCGACCGTCGCATTAAGTTAAGCAGCGTTATTTTAGACGTGGGTTTTTATAACGTCAAACAAATAGAGAGGTTATATTATATTTTCTCTTCTCCAGAAAGTCTTAAAGAAGGTTCGATAGATATCACACCTGGTCGATGGAATCTTTATTCTTTCAAAGATCGGTTTAAAGATGATATTAAACCTATGACCATTACTCCGATAAACGATAAACTATTTTATTTGTCATTAGAGACCTCTGAATCTTTTGTGAATTTAAAACTATCGAGTAATCTATCTAAACTTTTAGGTTTACCCTTGTTGGCTAGGGGTGGTCATCATTTTGGAAAATTTAACATAAATCTATACAGCGCGGTTTTTTTACATTGCGAAGAACTGTCTACACATTCAAATTTTGTTAATGGAAAACAAACTAATCTTTTGGAGAGTATACCTTTATCGGGTGATGCTGCTCGTTCAAACAACCCACAAGATCCAATTTACGTAAAATACGATAATTCTCCGAAAGAGTTAGTAGCCGATAAAATAAACAGCCTCACGTTTTCGTTAAAAAACGGTCTTGGCGAGGTCTTAGATAATAGAGGTAAAGATATAATTTTAAACGTAAAAATATTTTAGTTACTTTTGTAAAATGCAGTCTCATACGTTTGTCATGACGGATAACGAGCAGACCTTTGAATTATCGCGACCTATAGATAACGTCGGGGGTGACCGTCGCATGAAGTTAAACAACTTTGCGTTAGATTTGGGTTTTTATAACCTCGAGAGAAAAGCGTCTGTACTGTGGGAGAGTTTTGATCTGTTGTTAAATCTAATTGTCGATCATGAAAAAATTGAAATTTTTCCAGATAGGTGGAATCTTTATTCTTTCAAAGATCGTATAAAAGATTTTCGCGATATATCTATAGAGACCTTATCCGATGAACTGTTTTATATATCCATTCCCGACCAAAATCGCATTAAACTATCGAGTAATCTATCTAAACTTTTAGGTTTACCCAGGGGTTGGCTTAATGGTGGTAGTCATTATGGAAAATTTAGCTTAAATCTTTACAACGCGGTTTTTTTGCATTGCGAAGAACTGTCTACGCATTCAAATTTTGTTAATGGAAAACAAACTAATCTTTTGGAGAGTATACCTCTATCGGGTGATGCTGCTCGTTCAAACAACCCACAAGATCCAATTTATATCAACTATAACAAGTGTTCAAAAGAGTTGGTAGCTGGCAAAATAAACAGTCTCACGTTTTCGTTAAAAAACGGTCTTGGCGAGGTCTTAGATAATAGAGGTAAAGAGATAATTTTTAACGTAGAAATATTTTAGTTTCTTTTGTAAAATGACGACTAGTATTTATCCTGATCTAAAAAGTACCATCGAAGATGGTGCTAGTACGAGGGTGTTTCGATTGCAAAAGATCGAAGAAGTTCAAAAAGATATATTAACGCAACGAGAACAGCGAAGCGCGTTGTGTAAAAAATATGGCAAGTTAATTACGGGATTCTCTACAACAGAAAACCTAGCTGAGGCGAGTGGAGTAATTTGTGGGGGTTTGGGAATCGCAGCTATAAGCGGTGCCATCACGTCACCCGTTGGTTTTGCGTTAGAGGAAGTAGCCTTGAGTTTTGGTTGCGCCGCGCTCTTGCTAAAATATTTTAGCAAGCGATTTAGACGTAAAGCTAAAAAACACGACGAGATTAGAGTCTTGGCTGAGGCTAAACTCAACAGCGTAAGAGATCTTATTTCTCAAGCTATAGAGGACGGCGATATATCCCACGAAGAGTACGCTTTGGTGTTGAAGGAATTGAGGCAATTTAACGATATGAAAGAGGCTATCAGGTCCGGCAGCTTGCTGTCAGAAAAGAAAAGTGAGAGCGATATGGAATCCGAGATAAAAAAACGCGTGGAAGAGTTGGTGTCTCAAGAAAAAAAAGGAATTATCCAAAAACTTACAGATTCGAGATAAATATAAATTATTTAGATCAACCCCCTGTTTACGCCGCAACACCGTCGGCGCCTCCTTTATAAAAAAGGGAAAAACTTGAGGTGGGTACCAGCACAAATTATGAGCTAACACGAAACAACCTTTGAGCCTTCCGTTGTCAGCCAGTTGTTTTGTCAGCGTGGCTATCAGCCGCCCTTCACAGATAAAGAAATATATCTGCCGGTGGGTGGCTGTCACAGACAAAGAAATATATCTGGCGTGGGCGGCTGTATGAAAAATTACTGGTTCTCATTTCTACACTTGTACAGCGCGAGCGTGACACCGAGCCAGACTCCCTTCTTTTTTAAAATCACGAGTCTACTTTTAACCCAAAACTCAGCTACTAGAAAAGGTAAGAGAATATAATTGTTTTGAGAATAACTCTATCTATTATTTTATTTTATTTGCTTTAGTATTATGGCGTTTCCAAGGCAAGTCCTCAAACTGACTGAAGCCAATCGTCTCATCGACTCAAGCGGCGAGTGGGTGGTGCACACCAACTCGTCGATGAGGCAAAAAGACTTATCATCGACGGTCGACATGAAGAAGCCTTGGAAGCCCTAAACAACGAACCGCGCCACCACTCCCAACTTTAGAAGCTCAAGAAAATGATGAAGAAGTAAAAGAACAGCCCCAAATAAAAAAAAAACACTCTTAGCCCCGACGAAATAGATGGAAGCACCCCACCCAGTGTAATTGCAATCAATGTGGTCCTCTGTAATTTAGAAATGACGTCATTTTGATAAAGCTATAAATAGTCCAAAAGCAGACACGTGTCTGCTTTTGGACTATTTATAGCACCCTCTGTAATTTAGAAATGACGTCATTTTGATAAAGCTATAAATAGTCCAAAAGCAGAAACGTGTCTGCTTTTGGACTATTTATAGCTTTATCAAAATGACGTCATTTTTAAAAAGCTATAAATAGCCCAAAAGCAGATACGTGTCTGCTTTTGGGCTATTTATAGCACCCTCTGTGGCTGTAGTTAAAACTGTGATCAATGAGAATAAAATAAAATAGCGCCCTCTGTTGAGGGTGCTTTTTTAAAATTAATTTTAGAGTTTGTCATTTATTTTTTTTTTTAATTTAACCCATAGAGGGCGCTGTTTTTTAAATTAATTTTAGAGTTTGTCATTTATTGTTTTTTTAATTTAACCAATAGAGGGCGCTGTTTTTTAAAGTTTGTCATTTATAGTTTTTTTAATTTAACCCATAGAGGGCAAGAAATCTTCTAATTTCTCTAAAGTCGGCTTCTTCAAAAGATCCGGGTGATGCATACGCTTTGATCGCATCGATGTAATCTTTATTCGTATATCCTCTTTTACCCGTAGGTACGACTCGTAAACCGTGCTCGGTGGCGATTTGTCTGAGATCGTGGTGTCTCTTTTTATTTAAGTTTTTAAATTGAGCGTTGTATTTTTTAACCGCGTCTATGTAAACTTTACGAGTCAACTTCGCAGTTTGATCGATTGTGAGGTTGTTAGTCTCAACGTAATCACGTAACGTAGCTTTATTCCACTTGTGGTATCCTATCGCTAAAGTCATGTCTCTATTTAATATATATATAAAAAAAAAAATCTCATTTTTATTAGAGGTAAGACCAGAAATTTATAAGGTGAGGCGAGATTCTTTATAACTCGAATTTTATACTTAAAGACTTTTGGTTTGGGTTTTGGTTTTTGGGTTTTTGGTTTTTGGTTTTTGGTTTTTGGTTTTTGGTTTTTGGTTTTTGGTTTTTGGTTTTTGGTTTTTGGTTTTTGGTTTTTGGTTTTGGTTTTTGGTTTTGTCAAATATGTGACAAAAGTTAGACAAATTGGGTGTGGTCTAGGATCGCTACAATATGTGACAAAAGTTAGACAAATTGGGTGTGGTCTAGGATCGCTACATCCTATACTACTACTGAAAACAAATCTTTCTCGTATCTGTATCCGCTACTGCACAACCGCCACCATCTGGGCTATCCACGATGAGTACTGAACATGGTATTATACCAACTAGATCAGTCGTTTGTGTAAATTAGTATTAGTAAACAAAACAGTCAAAAAGAGCCATGGCCGTACCCACCTTCAAACACACGAACGAGTGCCGTGTTACGCTGTTGACGTCCAGGCGACCATTCGGCCCGGCAGGCCCGCCGCACGCTCTGAGCCACCGAACACACTTTTCCCTTTTGTTTTTTGGCTTAGGAAATGGCCAAAAAAATACCTTTCTCCTTTTCTCAGTGTACCGAGAGTCGGATTTACAATTACTATAACAACACCGCTTAACCATGACTATGTTAAAAACCAGGTTAATATTTGAATCAGATCGTAGAAGTGAAACAAACGTAAAATCAACAAAAAGTGTGCGGTAAACTATGCTAAAGTGAATATTTATGTCGGACAAGATGGCGACAATTTGTCGGACCTGAAATCATGCACTATGATTGGTCAATTTTTCAAGGGGCGTGGCCTACTGGATCGGTGTAAAACGCGCCCTTTACGCAGAATGTGGTCGCAGTTAAAATTGTGACGCAGCAAATTTTAAATTGAAATCGAAATCTTAGAATATTTTTTATCGGAATATGCAGCATTCATAGAGCTAAACACTGCATCAGGTTGTTTGTCAAGTTCTTTGCTTTAAATTTTGAGCATTTAAAATGAGACATCAAACGTATAAATCTGATAATGTTTGACAGTTATGAGTTATTTCGCTCGTACATTTATAACAGTTAATACTCAGTAGTTTACAATGTATGTATTACCTAATTTGTAGTGTAACTTTCTATAATATCGGAATATGCAGCATTGACAGAGCTAAACACTGCATCAGGTTGTTTGTCAAGTACCTTTCTTTAAACTTTGAGCATTTAAAATGAGACATCAAACGTATAAATCTGATAATGTTTGACAGTTATGAGTTATTTCGCTCGTACATTTATAACAGTTAATACTCAGTAGTTTACAATGTATGTATTACCTAATTTGTAGTGTAACTTTCTATAATAATTTATATCATGGGCTATTTTGATGTCTCATCGAAAAGCTACTTGGGCAATGCAAACGGATCCATAATAATTATGGATGAGGGAGGTGTCAATATCCAAAAGATGGTAATTTAATGCAGGACTAGGATATTTCTGAGCCAAAGTTTTAAGGAAACCTATAGACCTATAGTTTCCAATTAAAGGATTTCAAATTTTACAAAAATCGCATATCGATGTGTTGTACTTTGTAATTTGGCAAAATTAAAGTAATTAAAGTTAAACAAGATTAAATCTTTAGAATATTACCGACTATTGAATGTTCAAAATATGGTTTATCAGTAAATACAACTACGTTCTGACGGTAACAAAATACGGTAGATGGGTAGCACCTTGCTGCACGCCTTTCGACCGTACATTGTACGGACTTTATTTTGTACACTGTACATTCTTATAATTTTTCAGGGAATGCTAATAAAATACTGCGAAACCCAAATCAACCATTTTTTCCTAACCCCAGATTCTTGTCCTCAGGTTGTGGGTTCGAGTCCGGCCTGGGACTATATTGTGCGTTTGCCCTTGGGCAAGGCACTTTGAATGTGACCTCCGTTGCAATTCAGCTGCACAGCTGCACAACTGCCAGTAAGGATGATTGTCCCCCATCATTATTATTATTTATAGTAATAGTAGTAGTAATATTATTGGTTTGAGCCAAAACAAAGTCGCCCGGCTGATAGATACTCCCAAAAGGAGAGTAATTCATCAAGACTTCTAGCAGTACGGTAGGTGAAAATTGCATATTAAAACACAATTTAGGACATACTCTATTTTGGGTCGGAGACTGGACATTACTTATAAGTGGGTGTGGACAAATTTAAATTACTATTAAGATAATACATTAACCCAATCTCATGCTCATATTTTGTTCTAGTTTCCGCCTTAGCAGTCTAAGCAGTAAATACAAAGCAATTTTTTTTATTATACTTTGAACAAAAGGAGTTAAAGCTTAGATATTGTTTTTTATAAGTAGGTACATTTTTGATTAAAAAGGGTAATAATGATAATCAAACGTGGAACTTGTTTCTAAAAATCAATTTTTGTTTCGCAAAAAATTAGAAGCCAGAGCATGAACATCTATTCTTTGATGAAAATCTGGCACATGAATGTGACACTTCAGGGTGGATTGGAGAAAAAACGTGGATTGTATGTAACGATCAAAAGTTATGTCAATAAGCCATTTGTATGGTGGCCCTGAAGGGACATCGCACATCGCAAATATCTTTGCAAATATTTGCGATGTCGCAAATATCTTTGCAAATATCTTCGATGTCGCAAATATCTTTGCAAATATCTTTGCAAATATTTGCGATGTCGCAAATATCTTTGCAAATATCTTTGCAAATATTTGCGATGTCGCAAATATTATCGCATACTTTGTCGCATACTTTGTTGCATTGTGTGCATATTTGTGCTGGGCATGTTTTCAAGAGCCTAAAGAGCCTTAAAGTTGTTTAGGTTCCAGCCTTCATTCCATTAACATGTACACACGGGTGGGTAGTCGGTCTATCTGGTAGTATCGCTATCAGACGAAGTAATGGGGGACACACACACGTACCTAGCTGGGGGACAGACTAATTTTGAGACTTGCCTTTCACACCGGATCCACGAGTCGATTGCTGCAGCTGCATGCCCTGTATGGCGTGTCAAACGTTGCATTATTCGATAATGTACAATATATGTGCGATGTTTCTCATATATATGCGATAATTATCACATATGTGCGATATTCGTTTTTTGTATGCAATAAATGTAATATATGTGCGATAACTTGTAATATATGTGCGATAATTTGCAATATATATTCGATAATTTTTAATATATGTTTTATGCGATCATTTGTATGCGATGTTTTGCGACGATATACATATACGATAATTTAATTTATAACACCTCACTCACAGATTCTGTGTCTTGATTGGCCGAGAGCGCGGCACGTGTCACTTGCTATTTTTACTATTTTTTACTTGCGCTATCCAAAAAGACTATACCACGCAAAAAGGACTATGCGCATAGCAACACACGAACGATGCGCATAGCAACGAAAGCGTGACTGAAACCCAGACGTGTGTTTCGGTGCATTGCGTAAACATTGCTCTATCACCTTCGCACCCGTTCATCAAGGCAACAAAGTACACGTATGATCGAGAGACGTATAATTCGGAGATTTTTCGTCATTACTATACTTTCAGGAAGCTTAAATTGTGCAGAATCTGTGAGTGAGGTGTTATAAAACAAATATTGACTGCTTTATTTCGCGGTATAGTAAAACTAGCCTCCCTCGGTGATCCATGGAGCATTCTATTTTCCCTCGGCTTCGCCTCGGGAAAATAGAATGCTCCATGGATCACCTCGGGAGGCTAGTTTTACTATACCACTCAAAGCAGTCAATATTTGTATATTATAACACCTCACTCACAGATTCTGTGTCTTGATTGGCCGAGAGCGCGGCACGTGTCACTTGCTATTTTTACTATTTTTTACTTGCGCTATCCAAAAAGACTATACCACGCAAAAAGGACTATGCGCATAGCAACACACGAACGATGCGCATAGCAACGAAAGCGTGACTGAAACCCAGACGTGTGTTTCGGTGCATTGCGTAAACATTGCTCTATCACCTTCGCACCCGTTCATCAAGGCAACAAAGTACACGTATGATCGAGAGACGTATAATTCGGAGATTTTTCGTCATTACTATACTTTCAGGAAGCTTAAATTGTGCAGAATCTGTGAGTGAGGTGTTATAAAACAAATATTGACTGCTTTATTTCGCGGTATAGTAAAACTAGTCTCCCTCGGTGATCCATGGAGCATTCTATTTTCCCTCGGCTTCGCCTCGGGAAAATAGAATGCTCCATGGATCACCTCGCGGGAGGCTAGTTTTACTATACCACTCAAAGCAGTCAATATTTGTATAATACATGTGCGATGTTCGTTCTTATATATGTGCGAAAACGGAATTGTGGGATATAGTATGGCTTCCTGTCCACTTGATCCCCGTATCCTTAATGTTTAGATCGGGCCAGACTATACTGTGGACGGTATAGTATGGGCCTTTTCGAAACCGTTGCTTCGTCTTTGGCTTTGGCTTCGCCTCCAAATTCCGAATTACTGGGAAGCAAATAGAAATGGAAGGAAATTAAAATAGTCTAACTTTCGGGTTCACATCAATCGAGTGAATGTTTCTAAAGCACAACAGGCGTCAGAATGTGGCTAGAGACCTTGCAGTTGGGAGTCAAAAATCGCCTTAAGCCAAAGACGAAACGAAGCCAGGGATTCGAAAAGGCCCATCCTATGGTTCAATGAGATGGGCGTTAGGGTTTAACTGATAGTCAGGGAACGAGACTGACTGACACTCCACACGTGCGCCACTAGACTGAGTGACAGTGTGACTATTATCATAGACTAGAGCTAGTGCTAAAACTGCTATTATTATTAATATTACGGGTGTTTACGCAGTAACCAAGCAGAAGCAGAAGGGACACTGACTGTCACTGAGTTTGTCTAAGTTGCCCAACGCCGACGCGTTATGTCGGACTCCCGAGTTCGAGTTGCCAGGAAGTTGGACGGGGAGGCAGTTCACGTGCCGTTGGTCGGGAAAAAACTGCCCAAGGAGACGCTTGTGTCTCAGTTCACAGGGGCTGTCGGTAGGACACATTTCTTTATAATATAAAGTTTGGGTCGCACTATTGATGACAACTCGTTTAAACAATTAATTATACTATTAATTATAGCGCATTTCCTACGAGCCAGTCGGCGGTTTAAACAAGCTAAAAGTGTTAACTAAAGCCCTTACTAGTTACTTACCTTACTCATGTTACTTGCCTTGTGTTTTAGATGTTCAAACAAATAACTTTTTAAGAAGATATTTCAAACAAAAAATGTGCGACTTGCATTGAGGTAATTACAAAATGGCGGCTCCCTGATCAAGGAAAGTAAGGAGCTTGGTCAGTTAGTGAACACATTTAGCATTGTTTAGCTGGTTTAAACCGCCGACTGGCCCGTAGGAAATGATTTTTGGGGTTGAACAAAGAATTGACTAGAGTGGGATTCGAACCAACGACCTCCGAATTAACGTGCCGGCGCTCAACCAACTCCAAAATTTTCAAAATTTACCCAGTCAGTTTATAAAATAATTTACCCAGTCAGTTTAAAATTTCTGTCAAAAAAGACTTGGTTTTTGAAGGCATTGCTTAATACAATTGTTATATTTCTTTGATGTAAGTGATAAAAGTGTTTATATTATGACATTCATACTTAAAGTGTTTTTTATGAGTAAAAATGGCCTACTTTATTTTTACTAACAATATTCATGCCTAGTTTCAGACAGCAAAATGCAAAAAAGTAAACAGAAACTATGAAACTAATTATTGTTGGCATAATATTAGGTAAAATCTAAAAGTGCTCTCTCACATTAAATTTGTTGTTGTTTCATAGGGTGAAATACTACTTGCTATCTCAGGTTTGGGCGGTTCCATCTGGCATATGGATGGCCGTCCCATTAGTTGGTGAACGTTTTCTGGAGCCAGAAGATGGATGGCGAGCAGCAGATCGAACATACGTTGTGGTGTTTCATGGCAGTGCCTCATCATCATTATCATCCTCATCAACCGGAGCATCTTCCAGTTCCAGCATGTCCCGAAGCAATCCACTGACAGGTGAGTACTGTCTTGGAGGTTATTATCCCCAGCCAGTGGCCCAGCATGTATGAACCATTTTTTAATTAAATTGTTATCTCCCTACACTTTTTTACCATACTAAAGGGTCAAACGGCTCATGAGAAAACTATAAAATATTAAACGTTAAATGTCACAGCTGAATTTGTGAGAGAACAAAAAAGGTTCCACATGTAGTACTAATGTATTGTATGTGGAACACCTAAAACATTTTAGAAGGAAGTTCACAATTTAAAATGCACTGATTCTTTATCTTGTGGTGCTGTGGTTGAAAAAAACATGGGTCAATGCTGAGAAATAGTCCCTGTTATGATTTTGTGATCAATGAGTTTCTTCATGACACGATAGCAGTCTGGCATTCTGGTAGCAAGCTTATATAAGTGGAAACAAGTCTTGACCAGCCAGTGTGTGGCAACCACAGACCATGGGTCGATTTCACAAAACTCTTCCTAACTTAGGACTAGTCATAGGCAATGCTAAGAGATAGGTCCTATCTCTTAGCATTGCCTAAGACTAGTCCAAAGTTAGGAAGAGTTTTGTAAAATATACCCCTGGAACTTTTGAGATTGTGTATTCCCCTCATAGTAGTCTTGTGAAAACACTGCATTTACAGTGCTACAGTTTATACCTGAAAAGGGCTAGCAAACCGCATTAATGTTTCTTTTTATAGCAACATTGTTAATTTATTGCGACCAGCCACCTGGACCATTTTGGTATATTGGTCCATTTTGGACCATTTTTAGCTGTATGCCCAACACAAGAATTCAGCTTCCTGTAAATACATGTGCATATACTACCATTTTATGTACACTGTGCCTGTACATGTAAATTACTTTTGACCATTTATCACACTTGCAGCTTCTGTCAGGGACATGCTACAAAATCCTCGTCATTTTGGGGATGAGGTGGCTAGTTCTTTTCGGTTTGATCCTCGAAGCCACACAAGCTACACGAGGGATACTAGAGGTAACACGGGGAGGTCCCTTGCCAGAATGCATGGCAAGAGGCCAGCAAAGAAGCAAGCGGTATCTCGTCGAGCGGTGAAGGTAGTTTTTACGTACGACGTTGAGCTGCCGTCACCATGCAGTAAGTCCGTGGTGGCTCTCGAAACTATGACGGACATTGGATCGGACGACACAGAGATTTCTATAAGGAACCGTCTGCGAAAAATTCTACAGAACTACCCCCCCACCAGAGAGGTCACCTCGAGCCAGCTGGCCTTTCTAAGCTACTGTGACAAGCAGTTACAGCAATTGGTGTTTTCCATTGGCTATGAACTCAATGGTGCGAGGCTAAAGACACATATTGGACAGGGAAAGCTTTATGTCCAAATAAAACAATACAAGCAGGTAAGTTGTGGTTTACCCAGGCAACTTAAAACAGATTTCTACTGTGCAAGGATGTTTTTGCCCTTGTACATTTGTAATTTTATCTACGTGTACATAAATGAACTAAAAAATAAAATCATAAATTCTGATGAACTGCTCTTACTTTCACAATTGGCAATAAACACTATGACAAATATAAAGCCATGTGCACATTGGATATTTTTTGGTAAAACCAACTTGAATTGAGATGCTTCTCAATGTCACCAAATGAAGTCCGGTGCAGATACTTTGTAAGCTTACAAAATTGTCAAGTATTGATCACCCCTGTTTATTGATAGTTTTACGGCCTGCAGTGCAGTGCAATGCAGTGGCATAGCCAGGGTTTAAACCATAGATAGCGGTGGGGGAGGGGGGGGGGGGAGTGACCATGTGACGCATATTCATGTACTTGACTGTACTAAGCAAGTGTCCACTGGAACATGAATAGTACAGAATAGTATAGTGTGCTGAAAATGTGCACAGGCTAAAATTATTCTAAATGCAGATGCACCGTCATGTACAATTACCACTCAGTAACAATCTTCCTCAGAAACTATTGAGTAAAATAATTCCAATGTCAACACAGCTGGTTGAAGGTACAGTGACATCGTTTTTAATTTAACCTTATGTCAAATGAGACAGAGACATGCCAACATGTTATGACACAACTTTCATGTAATGTCGCTGAATGTATTCCACATTTCCACTTGTAAGAAGTAACAATTGCTACCAATAAGGTCTTCATAATATACACTGTGTGATGATGAGTTTCCTTCATTTCAGCAGCCACAGTCTGACAGTGACTCCGATGACTTGCCTGCCATGATGCCTGTAAGACGGCGTCAGAGAAATACATGTGCTACTGTACACACAGATGAACATGTAAGTGTAATGCACACTGGATGCATAATATTAATTAATCATAGACCATTTTGATTTGAGTGGTAGTGTTGTTGCACTCATTTAAATTTCCATGTGGTAGAAGAAAGAGTTAGTGGACTACTGTGAGGCCAAAACCACCAAAACAGGTCAGTGTTGTTTGGGTGGCACACCTCTGTCTTTAAATACTGAGACCTGATAAACTGTGGCTTTATAAATTCCCTGAGAAGGTGACTCACAATTTGTTCCACTGCAAGCTTGAACCATTTGTAAGTAGTTCTGTTCAAGCTTTGAAATAAGTCTGTTCACCTTTTCATTGCCGTATTTGGGGTGTTTTGACACTTTTTGTGAGTTTTGTGTTTTTATGCAAACTAAATTTTGCATACTCATGGGCAAATATGTGATATCATTTAAGGCAAAGCTGCAACATCATGGTTGGCAACTCCACTAATATTTAGGTGTTGTCTTATTAATAATGAGTGTTTAGACTTGTCTAATGTCAGTACATATTTTTAGGTGACCACGGATTTCTTTGACAAGCTTTGGGATCTTTATTTTGTACATTTTTAATGCTGCTGTGAGACTATGTTCCTTTTATGAGTTAACACAACAGCGCCCTCAAATGTCCAGTTTAAAGGATTTGGGTACTTTTTGTAACACAAAACACAATGTCCACAGATTTACATTAAACTTACACCGTTTGAAGATAATGATAGTAGAAAGTGACCTTAAAATATTAGATGCTGAGGCGCTGTAGTTTTTGAGAAATGAGTACAACAATGTCATGAAAGTACGTTTTTATTTACATGCTAAAATAATTTTCATCTCATGATCAATGAGATTAAATTTATTTTAATGACATTGTTTTACTCATTTCTCATAAACTACAGCACCTCAGCACGTAATATTTTCAGGGAAGCTTTCTACGATCATTATCTTCAAACTGTGTAAGTTTAGTGTAAATCTGTGGACATTGTGTTTTTTGTCATACAAAAAGTACATAGACCCTTTAAGATTAGTCATTTAACAAAAAATTAATTAGTAAATCTTAGTTGTAGTACAATATTTTACTTTCAATTTTTTTTTAAACTGTCCTTAAGCATGGATATTTGATAACAAAAGTATTTACAAAAAATTGCACTTAATAAATGTTTCTTGCATTGCCTTACTGTTTTTACCTTCAGTACAGCGACCCTGGGACTTCAACAAGTGCGGTTAGACCAAGTACGTCCAGTAACACCTGTAAGTTTTTCACTTGGCTGGTAAATCTTGCATCATCATGTTATTTTAGAGTCAAATTTGTTTTAACTTTGCCAACTGCTATGGCCCTCGTTCAAACAATGTTGTATATTATTTAAAGACCTTGTTTAACCATGTGAGAAAAGTATGACCAAATAGGTACTCTCGGTCAATTTTTGAAAAATGTGTAACTAGTATAGGTAAAATTTAAAAAATAAAAGTTACATGAAGAGCCTTTTTGTAGTAGAAGGGTGTAACATACTATTATGCCCTGAATTGAAAAAAATATGTTACCAAGCTGAATTTCAAGTTTTTTATCTTGAAAATTACCAAAATAAATTGACATGGAATAGCGGACAACATCATGAACGTAACACATGTTCTCCAAATTAGTATGGTACTGCAATATTTTGCTTGTTCACTTTTCTAAACACAAAACTGTGGTGTTTCAGTGCCAAATTGAATTTGTGTTTTACAAATTCTAATGCACATTTTTAAAGATTGCCCGGGAAAACCTGTAATAATGTAGTCCTTCACAAATGTCAAAGTCCAGATATTTCTAATAACCTATATTTTTGGGCCCTGTCCCATTTCAGAAAGTCAGTTAAAATGCATACCCTTTCCTCTTCACTTCTACAGATGACAGTGAAGCTTCCACCACTCTGAATGACAGCGATGTTGTTGTATTCAAAAGTGCTGTCCCATCAAATGAACCTCTTCCACAGGTGCAAGCAGTTATAAATACTTCCTTTGTAAAGATATTTGGGCATTGATCACTCTTCTCAATTTCGTACCTGTTGACTTGTAAGATATATTTGTTGTGTTTAAAAGAAAGAACAAGAACCACCATACATCTGGCACAGATAGGGCATTGCGAGGAGGGACATAAAACAAAATGAAACAACCTTTGGATAACTTTTTGGGTACAGATATGCAAAGAACAAATAACCAAATGCTCCCTTCATTGTACATTAAACAAAATACTGAAAAGAATGTTCACAGGATTGAGACGGAGAGGAAGTCTCATGGACAAGCTCCCCACTAACCCCTTATGGTGGGAATCCTGTGGTAACGCAGCTTGTTAGAAACGTCATAGCTTTACAGGGAAAACTATCCTCGCCCATATCATTCAGTTGGATGTACATACAGACAACTACAAATTCAGAAAGCAAATTTGTTGGCAGATGAATTTCATAAAATTAAGTTAAGGAAAATGGACGAGAAAGTGTAGATTCGTGAATAGAATGTACGAGTCGAAGGCGAGTACATTGTATTCACGAATCTACACTTTAGAGTCTATTCTCTGACTTAAACTATTTCCCCAGTTGGTTACATAACAGTTACAACACTAGTAAGTCTACTCCATAGTTTTCGTATATGTTGCCAAACATTTTAATTATTTTACAAAATAGGCATACTTGTGCTTGCAAATTATTATCGGTAAAACGTCAATTTGCAAAGCTAACAATAAATTGTGTTAAGTGATTTTTGTTAACTGGGTAATGTTTTTTTAAATTGAAAGATAAGATATTTTCAGCTATGTTTTTTTGCACTTCGTGCCATCTTTCAGTTTTGGACAGTAATTTTCAAGTTGAACTATTTACATAAGTTTGTAATGTATTTATACACTCGACTGTAGATTATGTAACAAATCTACACTTAAGTGTAGATTCGAAACGAATCTACAGTTAAGTGTAAACGAATCTACAGTTAAGTGTAGATTCGTAAAAATAATGTACACTTTCAACAATAGAGTGACGTCACAGAAATAATTTAACAGCCAAGAATGTATTAGATTCTGATGGACCGAGGTTGTAATTTCAAAATTTGTGTAGAATCATTTTTTGAACAACATTATGCATTTCATGAAAACATGGAAAAGAAAAATTACACCAAGCATTTTATTTTTTTCTTTACATCTTGGAAGGCAGCTCTGATTACTAATATTACACACTTTTCACTTCAAAGGATCAAGCCAGCAATTGATGGATTTGTATCTGGGATGGATGATGTAGGTCGTGTGTGGAGCACTTTCATCTCCTCTGTCCGGGGTGCCAAGGATATGTTGTGCTACACGGATGGCAAGCTAACTGTGGATCACTTCAAAGAGATATACACAGTGGAGAGATCTCCTGATGGAAGTAACCAGCACAGTGCTGAACTAGATACACTCTATTGCTGGGAAGTGTATCTGCATGAGTGTGAAGGTCGGTTGAAACCACTTTTAATTATTGAACACATTGGATATAGTACTCAGCACAATGAGCTCTCTGACCATAGCTAAGATAGTGGACTCTTTCATGGTTGCCTGCATTATATTGCCCTATGATTTCCTCTTTGTTTTTCCCCTTTCCCCCTCTTTTAGCTATCACCTCAAGTGGCCTGCCTTGGGCATTGTGGTTGGCGATTTCCCATAAAAAAAACAATACAATAAAAAAAAATTAAAAAAAATTGCAGGTGTGGGCTGTATCAAGAGCAATGCAATTATTATAGACAGCGACATAGCTGGAGGGGGAGGGGGCGTGGGGTTCCCCCCACTTGACATTTGGCCAACTATTAAGAAAAGAATGTTAGTATTACTAAGGGGAAAAAACAGGTCAATAAAAAATCTAAAAGTATCAATAATTGACCTGTAAAATCTATACCAGGAATGGAGTTCATGGGATATAAATTTCACATATATCGTTAATCTAACTTAAAGGTAGTATACACCATTGGTAATTGCTTGAATTATCATGAATGGGTAGATTTGGGGGGTTGTATTTCATAGTAAATATCGTTTAACTGACTTTTCCGAAGTTTTACAATCATGGATGCCGAGAAAAGCACAAAAAACAGCGTTTGTTTTCAACCGGGGTCGAGCAGTTATTATTATCGGCGAGAGCGAATTTTTCTTTATAAAATTCAATTTTTTTGAATAATTACAGGATATCTAGCGCAATCCTTTTGCTGAATGCCTAGAATCATTATTTACTTTCAATTGAGTACGGTATTTCTTAATAATTCAGTAGTAAATATTTTCGATATCTGCAAATGGTGTATACTACCTTTAAATGCTGCGTTCGCACCAGGTGTTATTTTTATCAAACTCAAATTGACATTGTCTACTTTCCACTCTCCAAAGTCAAGTGTTAAAAATCCATAAATTTAAGTCTCATTTGTGACTTAACAAGGCTCATATTTTATTTAGCTATGACCATTTTAATTTTTCCCTTTTTAAATGATATTGAAAAGAGAACCATATTTTTAAGCTGTTTTTTTCCCCAATTCCATTAAATGCTAAAAAAAAGTGGATGAATGATCAATACAAAGTGGGAATTTGTCCATGCAGGTTCAGCCGAGATCAACCTAAATCGCCTGTTGGAGTTCATAACGGGAGCAGCCAGGGTCCCACCTCTGGGATTCAACAAGCAGATAACAATTGCTTTCTTCTCGCCATCCAACGAAGAAAAGCAGTGCAA
Source organism: Crossaster papposus (assembly GCA_037893245.1). Classification (NCBI taxonomy): domain Eukaryota; kingdom Metazoa; phylum Echinodermata; class Asteroidea; order Velatida; family Solasteridae; genus Crossaster; species Crossaster papposus. The sequence goes on along the minus strand of JBAIAA010000002.1, from coordinate 130,429 downwards.
TGCCAGAAGATTTCCGACTGCATCAACCTGTGGGTTGCAATTAAACCTACCTCGGGGGATCTCAGATCCAGATGAGTTCAAAGTATTGATGGATCGGGCCATTCTTGAGTGTTGTGGCTTTGGAAGACTTTAACCACAATAAACCTTGGATAAGTCTAGTGAAAACCTGATTTTGGCCCAACTTATGAGACCTTGACCAATTGGGCAACCGTGTTCTTCAACCTAAATGTAAATGGGTGCGTTCGATTAGCTTCCCTGGGTTGATCCCGATGTGCTCATCCAAGTGGCGTAGTTTATTTTTTTCCAGGACGAACGTGGGCAGATAATTACCCCACGTTCGTCCTGGAAAAGTCGCCTATTCTGTTTTCCGGGACGAACATGTGCAGATGTTTACCCACGCTCCACCTGGGAAAAAAACAGACGCATCATCACGTGAGCCTTCTCGTCGTGACGTCAGTGCACCTCGGGCCAGCCCCTAGTGACCCTATCCACAAGCGGGGCGCTTGGGGCTGACCCAAGGTGCACTGACGTCACGACGAGAAGGCTCACATGATGATGCGTCTGTTTTTTTACCAGGTGGAGCGTGGGTAAACATCTGCAAACGTTCGTCCTGGAAAAAAAATTAGGCGACTTTTCCAGGATGAACGTGGGGTAATTACCTGCCCACGTTCGTCCTGGAAAAAAAAAAAAAATCGCCACTTCGGGGTCGACCCAGGGAAGCTAATCGAACGCACCCTATATAAAACAGTTGGCATCCCCCCATGATTGAAGGTACAATCTGCCCTCAACTAATCATTTGAAAGATGCTTGGGACTTCTGAGTGACAAATCTTTGACCCAGAGCGTCTGAAGCCTCTCTTATTACCTGTCATGCTAAAACAATACATTTTGTATAGTTGTGAAACTCATCCTTTTCTACTTATGGACTGTTTCTTCATAAAGTGTATCAGTTTGGGGTGCTTTTTTTGCCAAATTCACCCGATCTCAGGAAGAATACATTTTAAAAAGAGGCTCATATGCTGAATTTGACATTAGAGCTAAGCTTAGAGCCCCTGACAGTCAGTTGAGTTGTACATAGATGGAGACAGTTAAATTGTTATTAAAGGTTCAAAGAAGTTAATGTCTCCAACCCCGTATTTGGTTACTGAAAAGAACCATGTTTTCAGAAATTGTTGCACTTTTATTTTTTTCAAATACTGTTGTTATGAGGCAATTTAAACAGTAGGCCTACACCAATTACTTCCAATTTGACCTCACCACAAATAAATGTATGTAATATCTTGCCAGATATCCATGTATCGCTTTATAATACACAAAAACAATATATGGTTTGTTTTATTAAAAGTTATTTATTTGGTTTCCATTATTTCAAAGTAAATTTTCTATTAAACAGACATGTACATACATGTAACAGCATGTCTAACTTCAATTTTTACTCACAATGTGTTACTGTGTTGAAACAAAACTGAGACATACATGTACTTTCCATTCCCAAGTGCATAAAATTACAAAGTGTCATACTCAACATGACACTTAAAAACAAAAAATAATGCCAGGTTTTTACTGCCACCACTTTCCAACATTATTTTAAGTATTTGTATGTCTCGGTTTTCTTCTCTTTTTTTTGGGAGCTAAGGGGGGGATTCAGTACATCCAAAAATTAGGCACAACAAGATTAAGGACAGTCTGAAAATTTTCAAATTAACTAATTGAATCATATGGAAGATATCACCTTTTAACACTAAAATGACATTAAAGGGAAACTCAAGAGTAATTTCATCCAGTACATAGTATTACCAATCAACCACAATAGCAAACACTTTTTAGGATCCCATTTATGTATGTTTCTTGACATGGCAGTTTCTGCATATGGGATGTTCATCCTACTTTACACTGAAAAGATCCCTGTACTGATGATGCAGACTTTTTTACGTGTTTTTCTATGGATCTTTCATCCCTGGTCCCAATCTTAAGAAAGCGCACATGTAAATGTAAACAAAGCAGGATGTCATCAGTACTGGGTCTGTTGAGGGTCATCTGTACTGGGTAAATGACAACAATATATATATTTTTTTTCTTCTATTGTATGGTACAGAAATTGTAGGCAGAAATACATGGACTCGGGCCTGATACTTCACAGAGGCAACGAAGGCGATTCCCTCCGTGTCCCACTGGTCATTGTCTTGGTGCCCTTGAAATGCTCCAGTAAAAATTTGCAATTTCATCATAGGGTGCCCTTTACCAAGAAGAAAATGCCTTGGTGCCCTTGCCCTTTCAAAAACGAAGCATACAGCCCTGTGGACTGTATGTACTTTTTTGATTTTTTTTCTTTTCACTTGGCTTCATGAGGAAAACATTCCAAGCATTCCAAAATTGACAGGAAGTTATAAAGTGGCAAGTTATTTGTTATAAATGTATTTGAATACCTCCAAATGGGCACTTTGGGAGACAATCCCATAGAGTCGTGCACAATCTTTATTGTAACCTAACCCGTTTTTACCTGGAGCTTTTTCCACGAAATTTCATATTTATGCTATTTAGACCCAAATCTGTCTTCTCCGAGCAAAAATAACTCCCAAATATCGTTTTGTGGGGTAGCTAGACACTTAGGGAGACACTGAAATGTCTCCCTAAGTGCCACTGTCTCCCAAGTGAATCAAAACTATCGCTAATTTGTCTCCCAAAGTGCCTATTTGGAAGAATTTGACTTTACCTCAGTGACTACCAAATGAGAAACATTCATTGGGATAGCATTTGAAATTGCTGAATTTTAAAAGCTTATTTCAGTTTGGACCAAACAAAAAATAACTTTTTCTTTGAAATAATAAATTAAATCAAAACTTAGGGTACTACCCAAGCCTAATTTTTAAATCCTGTTTTTCCGATGGTGTTAGGTACATAGGTTTTCTAAATCCATACACTAAAACCACCAAAACAACAACAAATTAACACGAACAGATTATGACATTTTCACTTGTTTCGGTAGCTGCTAATATGAGGGCACTATATAAGGACAGTTGACACTAATTGGTAATTGTCAAAGACCAGTCTTCTCACTTGGTGTATCTCAACAGATGCATAAAATAACAAACCTGTGAAAATCTGAGCTCAATCGGTCATCGAAGTTGCGAAAGAATAATGAAAGAAAAAACACCCTGGTCACACGAAGTTGTGTGCTTTCAGATGCTTGATTTCGTGACCTCAAATTCTAAATCTGAGGTCCCGAAATCAAATTTCGAGGAAAATTACTTCTTTCTTGAAAACTATGTCACTTCAGAGGGAGCCGTTTCTCACAATGTTTTATACTATCAACCTCTCCCCATTACTTAATAGCAAGTGAGGTTTTATGCTAATAATTATTTTGAGTAATAACCAATAGTGTCCACTGCCTTTAACTGGCCATCTCGCCTAAGTTTAATCTCGCCCCAGTAATTGTGCTAAAAATGTCAACAACAAAAGAAATTTACCAAGTCACCATTTCTTTTTGTTAACATAAACAGTTGGGAAATTTTGGTCACCATTAATAATTTATTGACCAAAAATGCAAAGTTTGAAGCAGTAGTTTTGTACCTCGATTACTGAGCCACTACATTAACATGGGCAGCCATACATGCATTAACATAATATCGCACAGAATGATAAATATCAACACCATAGTTGTCACTTTCAGCAAGGGGATTGAAGCGAGCCTGCAATTCCTCATTGTCAACATGCTGCACTCTTGTTTCAGGCACTTCCACAACTATACGGTCATCTGGTAACTCTTCTTCAGTAGGGCATGGGGTGGTTTCAGGATCAATTCCGAATGTGTCAATGTCCATCAAGCCATTGCCATCTTGATGTAGGCTGAGTCTACCAGTAATTCATAGCTGAATAGGTGTACAGTTGCGCTCTGAACGCAGGCTGTGGTTATTGTATGTCACTGTGAACTCTCTCAGGCACTGGTTAATCCGAGGAAGGTAAACGAAATGAAGACAAAACATATCCACCTCAGATTCAATATCAAGCATTCCACCTCCCTCTAAGTGGTAGAACAAGCTGTAAAATGTCTGTATAACAGCATATAGTACACATCCCGCCACAGACGTTCAATACGAATATTGTGGACAGATCTGCCACCAATGAAACTGCCTCGATTCCGCCCTCTTCTCTCCTCCATGGTAGCCTCAACTGTTACGTTTTTACTTCCTTTATCTGCCCTTACTCGCGATGGTAATCCATAATGTGCAACAGCATCAAGAAACAAATTACCTACAGTGTCTGCTCGGTTGTTATCGGAGCACTGTAGATACACAATGAGCCTGCTGTACCCATCTATGCCACCATGAGTCACTAGGCGCCATCTTATTAGGGCATGGTGACCATCGATGTGCCAGAGACTATTTGCGCCTGGCACGCTGTAAACTCGTCTTCGTGCCATCAAACCCCATCGTAGAGCTGAGTTGACAGGGTCAACACTTCTAAGGGCAATCCTTATCCTGTTCTGCTGAACAACAACACCACAGGACCGTAAATGTCCAACCATCATGGTAAAGCCACAATGGGGGTGTTCATGATAAACTGAACGTACGTGCTCCGTAAGGTCATCATCACTGATGTCACTGTAACGATTAAGTATGTGTCCACTCTGCTGCAATCTTCTCCAGAGTGTAATAATCAATCACTGTGTGAACTAAAAACAAAGGGACCACTGTAGCAATACACAAACCAGTCATCGCGTCGCCAAAACCAGAGACAGGGTTTGAAACTCCCGCTTTTAGGGAATGTCTAACCCAATTGGCCTGCAGACGTTTGATGTATTTGCCCGTCCACGAACTCCAACCACGGACTGTCATCTAGCAGAGATAATGTGGCTAAAACAGATCCCCAGATGCGTGTCTTACGGAAAAAAGAAAAAAAAGAGTTAAAAATCACGCTCTGGGGAGACCAGTCAAACAGCCACTTTCTAGCATACCCACTAGTTAACGTACAATTACAGATTTATCTTCGGCAGAACAGTCACAAATACAATCCATATGATACTTGTCAGCAAAACCTTTTCCGCGTCTCAAAAAAATAACGAAAAGCACGGAGGGGTTCTTTTGAAACTTGTACACGAAACACCCCCCCCCCCCCCCCCCCCCCCCCCCCCCCATTCCTACAGACTGCAATCTCGCAGAAAAAAATGTGGCCTGAACTGACCTCCCATGAAGCGTATATCACTAGAAAAAAAATTAAATTAAGAATTACGCTCTGGGCGGGATAGTTACGCAACCACACTGCTGGCATACCAGCACATCATAAATTATACAGATTTATCTCTGCAGACCAAGCCACCACCTAAAATCCAATGATACTTCACGCAGCAGAACTGCTTCAGCATCTCCAAAAAAATTACGAAAACGATGAGAAAAAGTTCTGACTTGTGACAAACTTCCATAAACACCCTCCCCTTCCCACATAGAATGAGTTCTGATTCACTGCAGCTAACTCTAGAATTGATCCAAAAAAAAGACAAAAAAATTAACTGATCATTCCTTGAAGTATGCCTGCATAAACCGGTTTCTCTGTGCTATACCTTCTTGCAAAAGCACTCCATTGAAATTATAATAGCCTCACAGAAAAAGAAAGAAAATTCCACAAAACCCAGTATTACACGTCCTTCACGTTAATGTCCTTCCCAGGTGACCGAGAATCGTTCTAAAAATTAAAAAAACCGTGACTGACATGTATGATTACGCTGCTTCCCAATAAACACAGTCTCATTCCCTGATATGACCATATTTCAGTCTAGAACCCGTACGCCCACCTCAGTGAACCATTCTATACCATCCATAGTCTGGCCCGATCTAAAACATTAAGGAAACGGGGATCAAGTGGACAGGAAGCCATACTATATCCCACAATTCCGTTTTCGCACGGAAGTCACTATAAACTAACCAGTGTAGCGGTTCTTGTTGTATTTTTCAAGAAACTTATGTAACCTAACCCGGTTTTCCCTTCAGCCTTGTTCAATGATTAAAATAACCCATAAGAACATCGTTGAAGAAAAAACAAACGTTAATTAGTCGTATTCGAACCGCAGACCTTTCGATCTATAGCTCTCCTCTTTACCAACTATGCTACTGGCGGGTTGGTTGAGGAAGCCGTTTTTTATAATTCTTTATAGTTCTTTAACGTATATGAGTTGTCATTGCTCGTTCTGATGAATATTCATTTACGCACCACCCAGCTCCTGAAAAATAATAACGCGAACCGCTACACCGGTTAATAGTATTAAGTGTCTTCCTTTTCGCACATATATGAACGAACATCGCACATGTATATTAAATTATCGCATATGTATATCGTCGCAAAACATCGCATACAAATGATCGCATAAAACATATATATTAAAAATTATCGAATATATATTGCAAATTATCGCACATATATTGCAAATTATCGCACATATATTACAAGTTATCGCACATATATTAGGCTACATTTATTGCATAGGCCTACATAAAACGAATATCGCACAAAATTATGTGATAATTATCGCATATATATGAGAAACATCGCACATATATTGTACATTATCGAATAATGCAACGTTTGACACGCCATAGCCCTGTCTTCCTTCCTCCATAACAAACAGTCAAGATGGACTCCGAAGAAAATGAGGTGGGTCTTTATATTTTTAAGGGTCAAAAGTTATTTCCAACTTCTGGTATGATAAAATAGCAATTTGACTTAGTTGCGATTACACCCGTAAACGTGGCCAATCCACTCCGTATACTCCGATCCTTAATTGGCCACGACTTTATGTACGGTAAACTTGTCGAATTGGCCTCGAAAAAAACGTGCGTTTTTTCTCCATAAATGTTGCCCACAATGTTCTCATTTGAAGTTCAAGTTTCAAGTTTGGTTTATTTACTTACTTACTTACTTACTTAGGTTGATGGGAATTGAATAGGCTAAGCCTTTCTGACCCCATATGTAGTGAATACTTCATGAATATGAAATAACAATGACAATGTTGGCAGAATTTGTTTGTAAAATATCCACGACCATAATAAATTGTTTATATTTGCAGGATGACATTTGCAAGATCTTGACAGCCATGAACTTGACAGCTAGAAATAAACCAACATATGTCACATCTTGCGTCTCAACTTCATAGAATGACCCATGTACATGTGTTTGTACCTTGTGTTGAAGGCAGGCATAACTTCATGGGGATTTCGCCGATCCGACCAGAAGAAGATTAATCTGTTGAAGATAGGGTTCACACTTGCCATGATGTCGTCATGTCCTCGGGGATAGAGATGCAGACTGCCGCCCATTGTCTGCAAGATTTTTTAAAAGGAAGAAACTAAATAAGAGCTGCATTTTTTTTAATTTGCTGTTCCCTAGAAAACATGGCAACTCCCACTGTACATGTATACAACATTATAACAACTGCCCGTCGCCTGTTGAAAACAAATGCCGTTTTTGTGTACCATATTTCTCAGCATCCATGATTGTAAAACTTTGAAAAGGTCAGTTAAACGATATTTATTATAAAATACCACCCCCCCAAATCCACCCATTCCCAATGATTCAAGCAATTACCAATGGTGTACCGGTACGCATGTATCCTACTGTACCGATACCTTTAAGAGTGCAGTACCCATCCTAACAGTTTCCAACAAAACATGCAGGACTTTGTATTTGGATTGATCGAGTTTTGCTTAGGGTAAAAAATATGACAGCATGCTAGAAGAAACATTACTACATGTACCGGTACATGTCTGAGTAACATATTTGTGTACACAATGTAACCATGTGTAGTATCCGTGTACTGGTACATGTACATTTGACAATTTTATTTGACCACTTGTAATGTACATGTTGTAGGGTCTGGAACAAAATCCTATTCTCCAATATACTGGTACAGTACATGCTTGAATGGTCCTAGATCTTCTTTGTCAGTTGCCATGGTTACTTTTGTGTTATTTTTACTTTTTATTAGAATTGGGACAAAGTGTGTGCATGTTGCTTGGAGTGCATGGTAAACACAGAGTAAACACTATAAGCCATGTGCTCGCCCCATATGCAAAGCATGCAGAGTCTGTGGCTGGCCACGGACTCTGAAGCAGTTTGACATTGAGATTTCTGACCTGGTGGATCTTGCTGCACTAAGCAGGGCTGTCACTTTGACAAATGATGCATGTTGCTGTGTCTGGCAGGTCTTCTAGCCAAAATACATGGAGGGTTAGGATTAAACTAGAGCAATTAATTTTTAATTGGATTAAACAAATTCTTCATTTGAATGTTTTATTTCAACATACATGTAAATACCTTTATTTTTGAATTCTTTTGCTATAATATAAATAGTAATTTCAGAAGGCAGTAAACACTTTTTTGGGTGAAAACTTGAACTCTGCAACATGAAACTTTGGTACAATTATGCACTCAGTCCCATACAAACAGGATACATGTATCGTACCGGTACCACTGACATTTTGACACGGACATGTAAATCTGTTATTGGATTCACCATACGTTTCCCCTGTCCCACTGAGACCATCTTGTTTATAACCCTGTTTATTATTATTGCCGTAAAGTGATGGTTCAAGCAATCAGAATCTAAAAGGGGTTTGCTGAAAAATATTGCATGCCCTATAGTGTTCAATGCATGAAAGGCTATCCATCCTACGAGAGCTGGCAGTTGTGCAGGCCTTTCAACATGTTAAAAAAAGAAAATTATAAAGGTCATTCCGTCACAAAAATTGATTTTTTCTTTTCCAGGAAACTGATTTTGTGTGTACAGTATATCGTACTTGGCACGGAAGGCTGTGATACAGCACCGAAAGACCTACCACATGAATAGATGTACTTGTGTATCTGTTTGGTACTGGCATACCATACACGTTGATGTACTGGTAAACGTACAGTACATGTTACAATTAATGTACAAAAGGATGGTTCTTGAACCACATGTCTCACCAACTTAATCTTAAAAGATCTTTGACTTCAATATTTGACCTCGGTACTTGACCTCGGTACTTGACCTCGGTACTTGACCTCGGTACTTGACCTCGGTACTTGACCTCGGTACTTGACCTCGGTACTTGACCTCGGTACTTGACCTCGGTACTTGACCTCGGTACTTGACCTCGGTACTTGACCTCGGTACTTGACCTCGGTACTTGACCTCGGTACTTGACCTCGGTACTTGATCATGATAATCATATTGAAAGTTACAATTTGCATGCATGACCCAAGTTTGATTGCAATAAGCCATTTGCGCGTGACCCCCGAGTTAAATTTCATTAACATCTGGTACACTGACTTGCTCACACAGCTTGGCACAGTTTAACTTTTCATGCTCCTTCGCTTCGCTCATCCGCATGAAAAACAGTTTCATTCTAACTCAATACTTCAAGAAAACTACACAGGATACAGTGGGTAAATTCTGATGTTTTATTGTACAGCATGGGAGTGTACCTAGTGTCAGCTGCTTAACATGTTAGTCATTTTTTTTTTTTTTTTTTTATATTAAAGTAATTGAAACTAAAAAACTTTATACAAATATGACAGTTTGAAAAATTGTTGCTTTACCTTGGACCATAGAACGCGAATGAGTACGTTATTATATGTTACATTGCACAAATACGATATTATCGGCTCTATTTGAGCTTCAACTATTTATGGATACGAAATAAACTAACCGAAATGCATTTCCATACGCATTACAATGTATATACAAATATATGAATTACCAGAAAGTGTAAATATTATTGGTGGACAAAAAACTGTCCCAGCTCCACATTTGAGCTTTAGCCCTGTCCGGAGTATCTGTCCGGAATAAGTTATCTTAACTTGACATACATTACAAACAAAAAATGTAACTACACACACACATTTTCGGCTCCACCTTGGAGCTATAGCCCTGTCGGCTCTTCGGAGTATCTGTCCGGTTTTCCCCTTTTGGTAACAAAAGATGTCCACGCTTTTACACAAACCTGAAACCTTCTGTGGACTTGGCCTAGTCCACACAATGTTTCCCTCTTTGATAAAGAACGCTAGAGGTAAAACGGGTTAGGGTTACATTGCATGTATACAAATTGAAGAGGATTATCCGAGGGTATAAAAGTCACAAATGTGGATTGACAAAAATTCATGGTGCGAAAAATATTAGTATTTGGTGAAATTTGATCGATGGTTCTTTAACTACACTAATACAAAGGATGTCCATACAGTGATAGTAAGGTTCGCATAATTGCACATGTGGTGAACAGAAATGCATTTCCATACGCATTACAATGTATATACAAATATATGAATTACCAGAAAGTGTAAATATTATTGGTGGACAAAAAACTGTCCCAGCTCCACATTTGAGCTTTAGCCCTGTCCGGATTATCTGTCCGGAATAAGTTATCTTAACTTGACATACATTACAAACAAAAAATGTAACTGCACACACACATTTTCGGCTCCACCTTGGAGCTATAGCCCTGTCGGCTCTTCGGAGTATCTGTCCGGTTTTCCCCTTTTTTTTATTTTTTAATACACACAAAAACACTACGATGCTAATAATTATTATTGTATTGGTCATTTTGAATGGAAAGAAAAACAAAAACCTATATTATTTTGATTATTAATGTTTATCATCATCATCATCATTATCATCATCATTATCATTATCATTATCATTATCATTATCATTATCATTATATGTTATCATTATCATTATCATATTCATCATCATCATCATTATATCATTATCATTTTATCATTATCATATTATCATCATTATTATCATTATCATTAACATTCAGTTAAAGACCTCCACATGGGTTACCAAATTATTATGGTTTGCTAAGCGTAGCTGAAATGTCGAGGCGACGGTCGGTATCTCTTTTAATGTATCTAATTACATTAAAAATTTCGGACGATAGCATCCAGTCGTCTAGATCAACAGCTAGCCTACTCACGAAGTGTGTTACGGGAGTGAAACGGTCGGTACCCGACTGGCAGAGCCGCTTGCGCTCTGGGTCTGACTTGGGAAGGTGGCATGGAATGGCCGACGAATGGACATTCGCGGAACCAGTGTCCGACCATTTTGCAGTTGAAACACACATCATTTTGGATGCCTAAAAGAAAGAAAAGAAAAAATACCGAAAACAACTGGAACCTAACGTGAGCTATTGTATAGGATCTTAAGGCAGTGTTCAGCAGCGAGACATAGGCCTGAAAGTGCACAGGGCGTGGTGTAGCTCGCTTATAAAGGGCCTAACGCTGAATGCTTGCTTGGCCGAGTGATTTTGAACAAAGAATTCCTAACATACCCGTGGCAGATGTATAGTGAAAGGAACAGATGCCATCGATTGAAGTCAATCGAACAAATAAAACTATATTTTCATGCTCCTTCGCTTCGCTCATCCGCATGAAAAACAGTTTCATTCTAACTCAATACTTCAAGAAAACTACACAGGATACAGTGGGTAAATTCTGATGTTTTATTGTACAGCATGGGAGTGTACCTAGTGTCAGCTGCTCCTGAAATTTGACAAAGATCCCTCGGGGTAGACGTATTTACCTCGAAAAAGAGAACGGTCAGGAGGAGTCTTGAAATCTGACGCATGTTGTCTATCAGTGGATGATCTTTTTAAAACTTCTTTCTCGCTTCAAGCTCTTCGCAGGCAGCTTCTTCGGCCAGTTGAACCTTCTTCAGATGCTCCGAAGACTGGTTCTTCTTGTCACCTTTTTCCAGCTGATGGACGGTCATCCACCCAGCCCTGCTTGTATCGGCGATTTTAATTTTTTTTTTTTATATATTTTTTATTTTTTTTTATCGAAGTATATTTGAAATTTCTCGAATAACAGATCAGTCTTTATGTCGGCATCACTCTCCTCGCGGACTATCCATACTGGAACCTAACGTGAGCTATTGTATAGGATCTTAAGGCAGTGTTCAGCAGCGAGACATAGGCCTGAAAGTGCACAGGGCGTGGTGTAGCTCGCTTATAAAGGGCCTAACGCTGAATGCTTGCTTGGCCGAGTGATTTTGAACAAAGAATTCCTAACATACCCGTGGCAGATGTATAGTGAAAGGAACAGATGCCATCGATTGAAGTCAATCGAACAAATAAAACTATATTTAAATTCTCCAGACCAAAGACGCTGTTGCATGCTACATGTATATCACGTGATTCGGGGCAAGCCATACGCGTCATACGCTAGCAACCCACAGCTCTGGAATGGTCTGGTGTCTTTTTGCCATTCTCACACATTGTAAACAATGTACATGTACATGTATTGGTGCTGAGCGTCTCTTACGTAACTATGCAAAAGCTTGCCCCGAATCACGTGATATAGTGTCTTTGGTCTGGAGAATTTAAAGTTAAACTGTGCCAAGCTGTGTGAACAAGTCAGTGTACCACATATTATTTAAATTTAACTCGGGGTCCCGCGCAAATGGCTTATTGGACCTTTAGTTTTCAAATGAAGTAATTTCTGCACAGGAATAAAGGAAGTTCCAAACATTCACCCTTACCTTCTTTTTAAACCCCAGTTTGGAATATTCGGTCATAACGCAGTTTGGAATATCAAATATTAAATGATTCGAAAATGAACAGCCTACAAGTATGTACATATGGGTCTTTCCATAAATAAGGGAGCCAAAGCAGGACATGGTGTTATTTCTCAAAATGTAATTTACTTTCTATATTCTTTGCATGTTCGTATGGTGGGGATAGCTCATACGTTTAATGTATAACTTCAATTTCTTGAATCAGATGTTTTGTTTTCATATACGATCCAAAACTATCCATCACACTGTAACGGAGACACCGGTGTCTCAGTTACAGTGTGTAATTTTGGTGTATCACTCAGGTCGATAGCTTTTTGTACAGTTGTTATTTGGGTAGGCAGGATCTCAGCAGCGGTCGTTGGTGGCGCGCTCGTGAAGGCTCTTTTGGACGCAGAAGTTGTGATCGAAAATCAGGACTCATTAACACCCGTCCGACTTCACCACGTGCTTGCAATCTTGATTGCTCACCAACTTTAACGATAAAATACAGACCTTTAGAGTTCACATGTTTGTCATTTTTAATGCAAAAGAACGAAACAATATACCCTTATTAGTCATACCGGTACATGTAGAAACCACTCTTTGTATTAACAAATGTACCAGCGGTAAGCTTTGAAATCTTACGGCAAATTGTGTGGTTTATCATTTGCACGAAGAATGGAAAATTTTGAACCCTCTTCTTAGACTCGACCATTTCTCACTTCCCCACCCACCAATCAGTTCGCAAGGAAAAAATGAATAAATCTAAATTATTCAAAGCAATCAGACACCACTGGAAAACAAAAGAGAGCGTTACAGTATGATGACGCAACAGGATTTGAGAAGATTTAATTTTCTGAAACACTAATCTGCTTGTAAGGTCTGCAGTAGTGTAGTGGTTAGAGTATTAGCCCTCAGTTTCCAAGCTCTTTCAGAGAATGTAACATTTAACCAGTTTGCGGCGGAGGATGTACCGGTACCGTATACACGCAAAGTTTTCCCCAGATTCAAAACGGATGACGCAAGGTCGGAAATGCGTGGGTGTGCTCCCCGGTACCAACGGCCTGAACCCGCATCGGATCGAGTTTCATTAAAACAAATCCCGCGCCTCGGTGTTGTTAAAATAATCCCGGCGCGAACTGGTAGGGAATTACAATAACTTAAATGTATCACAAACGTATTAAGCCATTTACTGCAGATATTCCAAACATTTTTATTTATTTTTATATTGGGGGGGGGGGGGGGGGAGGGGCAAAACCACACAAGTGACCTTTGGTCCACAGAGCACACACACAACTGGATGTGTACGTGCAGAACCACGCATTGTCCGAGTCTATTTTGGACTGGAATCCGACTAACGTCATTTGGAGCAGAAATGTGGACAAAGCTGCTGATTGGCCAATTTGTTTGCCTTGTTTTTGTACCATAGCAACTGGTAACGTAAGACAAGATATCGTGATAAAAAGCGTCTGTTGAATGGACAACATCTCGATGTCAAGATGCAGTCTTGTTTAGGCCAAATCTGCCTGCATCATAGTCGTTCGTCCAAAAAGCGGATTTTCCATGGACTACCCATCAGTGTGAAATTAGGTGAAATTTTAATGACTAGCTAGTCAAGCTGATGTCAAATCAAACACCAAACTACGGTACATGTACCGGTACTTCATACTCTTTATACTGTTTCGGTAACCTTTGGAGAGTCGAGACATGAACACAATGAGGACAATGGGTATCAAGAAGTCTCCACAGGATAATTTCTATAGATCATCACCGACACCACGAAGTAACACTCAACCATACTTCCATGCAGTAATTTTTTTTGTAATGCATTAAATATATTAGTAAGACAAAAACTATTATATTTTAAATTCTACAATTTAAAAAGTTAATTATTATGGTTATTAGGTTAATGAGTGTAAGTAAAATAACGCGGTTTGGTGGATTGTTCGTTTTCACGAAGTAACACTCTTCTTAAATCTTTAATTAATTCGTAATTAATTAACCCATGGAAACATAAGTAACACATTCACGACGTTTTAATGTAGTACTTTATATAAATCCCAAACAGGTTTTCAATTTACATTTTATTTGCGGGATAAAAACCTTGCAAACATTCAAACGCGTGTATCTTCAAATCAAAACTATTCGCTGTGTGTACATGAGTGCTACTTCGTGGTGTTGGTGACGACTGATGAATACATTGTACATACATGTAGGTCTCCACAAGAAAATTCACCAAAATAGATTTTTGAATTTTACTCAAATGGTATAAATTGGGTCGAAATTTCAACCCAGTAAATAAATTTTGGTTAAAATAGGAGCATTTTGAAAAATGTGCTCGACTTTCTAACCATTTCGTACACGAAAACAAAGAGATGTCTTCACAAGGATACAAATTTGAGATACATGTACAGGTATGCGTGTGTATAAATTTATAAAGTATAGATGTACTGTATCCACCATTATTATTACCCTGTTCATCAGGCCCTGGGCCACATGGCATCCAATATCAGAGCTCAACTTAAGTTCTAGGTGGAGAGAGGCAATGTATTGTCAAGTGTCTTGCCCAACTTCCTGTACACACAGACACACACACGCATTATGATTTGACCGGCAATCGTGGACGGGGTATTTTCCGACCGTCTTCCCTCTTTTGTTTATACTCTAACGTTTTTGGATGATCGCCATAGGATTTGTACACGGGAAAAGATCGTGGACGTTGTGTCAATCGTGGACCCATTGTTTGAATCCCAATTCGTTTGTCCGACGACCACGATTGCCGGTCAATACAAACACACACACACACCTGCGTTTGTTTATGGTGTAAATGGAGGACACATGCCTGGCGACACGAATGTAAATTGGGGTTAGGGTTAGAATCGAGGACGTCCTCGATTGAGATTTATGTACAAAACCAATGAGAGCCGTCGGAAAAAGTTACAGTACAAACAAAGGAAATTATCAAGATGAACAAAAGAAACGCCTCAATTTACGCCATAAACAAACGTGGTTGTCGTGTATGTACAGTGTAGAGTCCAACGCAAAGATTTTGGGTTGGCTTCTGGATTGGCACCTTGCCATAATTGCTGTACATAAAATACAGTGAAGCTAAACATACATCACATGTCATATAAAGTATTGATGTACTGTACCTTGAAACATTTGTGCTGCCAAGGTCTTTACTCAGAAGGTTGAATGTGGCACAGTATACAAAGTACATGTGTATGGGAATGTATACACTGTACACATACAGGAAGTGTACAATTTATGTGTGTAGTGTGACCCATAATGTCAAGTGGTTTCTGATAAAAGTTTAAAGGTCACATCAATGTATGTTGATGTACATGTTTACATCTGGCTGTGATTCAACAGGGCCCGAGTTGCTGAAAATCATGCAAAATTTGTGAGTTAGCCGAGACGTACAAGTAGTTAGCAGAATGGTGTTTGGCGTACCTTAGAGTTAGAGGGCAGGGCGCCCACATCAACGGTCTATGCGCGTTGCAAGTACATGTACGCTGCATCTTTTATTATTATTATTATTATTATATGGTTGCTATGTAATACAACCAAGACTATACAGTACAGTCAGTTCGCAGTGTAATTGATAACGACGTACACAGCGAAGGTTTATTTGCAGCGAAATGGCAGTCTTGGCTATTTCAGAATTCAAGAGGTTTTAACAAGAGTTTGGTAGTGCCCCTCAAAAAAATGACAAAATCACTTAAGTGGAAGTTCCAAACAAAACCTCGATAATTTCTGCGTCGATTGGTGCCAATTGGTATTTTGTAATGATTATTTCTGATTTAAAGTTATTACTTAGCCTTGTGAAATGAGGTATAATTCTTGAACTTTTTCTACACCCCTTGTACATTTTAAGTGACCCCGACTGTTTTGTGAAAGTTAAAGCCATAATTGTTTATTTGTTATTATTATTATTATTTCTTTTCGGCAATGAAACTGAGGATTCCTCAAAAGCACCCAAGGCACTGTAGCTCGTAAGCCTGAAGAAACCAGTAGGAGGATGAACGAAATGCCAGAAACACCGGGGCGAACTTTAACGATAAGTAAAGTGTGACTAGGTTCTTTTACAAGCGTGTCCAGGTTCAAAATACATTATAATACACACACACAGGACCTATACGGCTTTACGTCCCATCCGAAGAAAGGTGAAGAGTTAATTAGCTTTCGAACCATACCATTCGCCTCTCTGCCGATTTGGCAAGCGATTTTTTATTTTGATGCAAATAAAATGAAAATTACGGCAAAATTGCACACTTTTGTAGAATTATGCCTTGATCATAACTTGTTATAGCGCCCTCTCTTGACCACTGAGCTGGGCACATGGAAATATGACATGGAGGCAGCCATCTTTAATAAACCACTTACTGTACATAGTAAAGATTTCTCCACAACCTCCGTCATTTCTACCTGATATTACATGGTGGCAGCGGTTTAAAATACAAACCCGCGGCATGGCTACTCAACTTATGACTCAGCTACCCCTTCCTGGGAAGTTTGATGGTGGAAACGGGCCAAACCAATGTGAATTGTGGCCCAAATGGATCAAACGTTTTGAACGATATCGGATCGCCTCCGGACTCAACAAAAAGCCAGACAGGGAACAGGTGAGCACACTCCTGTACTCTATGGGTGATTGCGCTGACGATATCATGATTACCCTCAGAATTTATGAGGAATCAGCAACGTATCATGAAGTTAAACAAGCCCTGAATAAACATTATGAAGGCAGACGAAATGTGATCGTGGAGAGAGCTCGGTTCAACAAACGTAAACAAATGCCAGGCGAACCAGTCGATGCCTTCATTCAAGATCTGTACAGACTAGCTGACAACTGTAAATACCTTGAGCTAAAAGACAGCCTCATCAGGGACAGAATAGTTGTTGGAGTGTTGGATGACAAATTGTCTGACACCCTCCAGTCTAAAGCGGACCTCACACTCGATAAAGCGGTCCAACTATGTCGCCAGACTGAGGCACGAAGGGAGAGCCGTGACATTGTTCGGGGTGACACGAAGCCTGCTAACATTGACTTTGTCAACAACAGAAAAGCGGCAACGCCCACACCAAAGCCAGAGGGTCAGCTCAAACAACCCAGACGAGATTTCGCCACTGGAACATGCCAATGGTGTGGCAGACAACGACATTCACGCCTACACTGCCCTGCAAAAGATGCAGTGTGATTTGCAAGAAACGAGGCCACTTCAAGACTGTTTGTCGGAGTGCCCTGCATCCAAACGCAGCACTACAAAGGTCCACGAAGTGGAAGACACTGATGAAGATGACCTTCCCTTTCTCGGCGAAGTCATCGGAAACGCTGACTACTGGAGTGCTCACATCTCCGTCAATGGACACCGCACCCGTTTCAAGCTTGACACCGGGGCAACTGTTTCAGTCATCAGCGACACTGAACCATGGCTCGCCGGAGTAGAACTCAAAAAGACAAGTCAGTCCCTCTGTGGTCCAGGTGGTACCCCACTTCCAGTGACTGGTATGCTGACCGCAACACTAAGGTATCACCAGAAAGAGATCACCGAGCGACTTTACGTCATTCGGAACCAGAGATGCTCGTTACTCAGCAAACGAGCATGTGTCGATCTGGGCCTCATTACAAGAGTCAACGAGGTGAAGCAGAACTCATCTCCTGACTTCCGAGCAGAGTTCCCCGAGTTATTCACTGGCCTGGGAAAACTTCAGACGCCATACCACATATTGCTGTGTCCTGATGCTAAGCCAGTATGCTTGTACACACCACGGAAAGTCCCCCACCCCCTACTACCACAGGTTGAGAAGGAGATTCAGTCCATGCAGCAACAAGGCGTCATTTCTCCAGTCACCGCGCCAACAACGTGGTGCTCAGCCTTGGTAACCGTGCCTAAAGCAAATGGTTCATATCGCATTTGTGTTACTTTTAATACTCAACTAAACAAAAGTGTTCTACGCGAGATTCACCGCATGTCCTCAGTCGATGGAAGTCTGGCTAAACTCGGACAGAGCCGACTCTTCTCAAAACTCGACGCCAAAAGTGGATTTTGGCAGATACCCCTAGAAGGAGTCCAGGCTGCTGACCACATTCATCACGCCCTCGGGTCGCTACTGCTTCAAACGGCTACCCTTCCGCATCAGTTCTGCTCCAGACATTTTCCAGCGAACTATGTCCAGTATACTTGTTGGCCTCAAAGGTGTCATCTGCCATATGGATGACATCCTTATCCATGGCGCCAAACAAGTAGAACATGACCAGTGTGTGAGAGAAGTCCTACAGCGACTTCAGAAAGCTGGCCTAACCCTCAATGACAAATGCGAATTCTCTAAGGGCACAATCAAGTTCTTGGGTCACGTAATAGACGCAGCGGCCTGCATGCTGACCAAGGCAAAGCTACAGCCATCGCAGAATTCCCAGTCCCGTCCGACATCACAGAACTACAGCGATTCATGGGAATGGTAAACCAACTCGGCAAATTCGTCCCAGGCTTGGCAGTAATCACTGAGCCACTACGCCAGCTGTTACGAAAGGACACGGCCTGGTATTGGGATGATGCCCAACAGAAATCTTTTCAACGGGTGAAGAACATGCTTATATCATCTGAAATACTAGCCCACTACGACCCAAAACATCCTACCTTCGTCGCCACTGATGCTTCATCATCTGGTATCGGGTCCGTTTTGCTTCAAACCCAAGACGATGGAAAACGCCGTCCAGTTTGCTACGCATCACGCTCTCTCAACGAAACAGAGATGCGATATGCAGTCATTGAGAAAGAGGCACTAGCTACAACATGGGCTTGTGAGAAGTTCTCTGACTACATCCTGGGGCTACATTTCACCCTTGAGACAGACCACAAGCCACTTGTGTCCCTTCTGCAAACAGAGGAACTCTCCAAGATGCCCCCACGCATATTGCGTTTTCACCTACGTCTGATGAGATTTAGCCCAATGTACCAGGCAAGCACTAGACTACTGCCGACGCATTGTCGCGTGCCCCTGTCGGTATACCAGATAAAACCGACACTACGCTGATCGAAGAAGTCGAAAGTTTCACTACGCACACGATGACTACTCCCTGCGAGTACACAACGCCTCCTCGACATCGTTGAAGCCCAAAAAGCTGATGAAAATGCGCACAAATCAAGAAGCACTGCCTGCACGGCTGGCCTGCATATATGCCACAATCACCATTACTCCGTCAGTACTGGGAAAGCAGAAGCCATCTTGCGGTAGTCAACGATCTTCTTATATACGATGACCGCATAGTCATTCCCAGAGTCATGAGATTTGAAACGCTTGACTGCATCCATCAAGGCCATCTGGGAATCACCAAGTGCCGAGCCAGAGCACATACATCTGTTTGGTGGCCAGGTATCTCCAAAAGCATCGAGGATATGGTTTCCAAGTGTTCAACCTGCGCGAAACACCGACCAGATAAGCGTGAGCCCCTTATGCCAGCATCTTTCCCATCCCGTCCTTGGGAAAGACTAGGCCTGGATCTGTTCGAATACCAAGGAAAAATCTTCCTCATCGTCATCGACTACTACTCTCGCTGGATAGAGATCAAATCCCTCTCCAATCCAATCTGCAGAAACTGTGATCCGAGCTCTGAAAGAAATCTTCGCAGTACACGGGATACCAGACTTGGTGGTATCCGACAACGGGCCACAGTTTAGCGCACACTCATTCCGACAGTTTGCGAAGACCTACGGTTTCGTTCACACCACTAGCTCACCGAGGTACCCTCAGGCAAACGGCGAAGCCGAGCGAGCAGTTCGCACCGTGAAAGGCCTACTCAAAAAAAATGAGGAACCCTACTTTGGTTAACACACCAAATCAAATCCCTCTGATCCAACTGCCAACACTGCCGTCTCTTTCTTCTCCCGATGTGACTAAGCAGACAGGTTTGACACCCCCAGCTCCAAAGTCTTCACCGACTCTACCACATCCTCTCTGTCTCCGTCACCACCACCGTGTGCTCAACTACATGCCGTGATGACACGTTCAGGACGTTTAGTGAAGCCTCCTAATCGCCTTGATTTATAAAAACTTAATCCAAGCAGTCAATCATAGACTAAAACTAAAAAAAAAAAATTGTTTAGTTCAGTAGTTATAGTTTAAGCGGTTGACATTCATAGTTATAGTTTAAAGCTGTTGTCACAGGATTTCGGAACATTGTTTACACATTCAAAGACTAAATTTAATGCATAAATGAACAATACAGACTTTAATGCACATTTATGTCCTGATCTTAAAGAACACAGATTTGTACTTGGGGGGGAGGTGTAGGATTATGCTCTGATCATAACTTGTTATAGCGCCCTCTCTTGACCACTGAGCTGGGCACATAGAAATATGGGTGTCAGGTCAACTCGCCCCCGACCGACTCGCCCCTTACCTACTCGCCCCTTTCCAACTCGCCCCATGACCGACTGCCCCCTGACCGACTCGCCCCTTACTAACTCGCCCCCTGACCAACTCGCCCCCTAGCCGACTCGCCTCCTGACCGACTCGCCCCCTGACCGACTCGCCCCCTGGTTTGATTCACATGTATTTTTAATTCTATAATTTGTATCATTTGCCCTTGACTGAAAAGACGATGTGGGTAAACTTTTTCCTTGATTATTCTCTTGCATAGGCCCTAATCTCAATTATTTGTATCTAAGTTTTAGAAAATAAATTTTGATGTTCGTTTTGGTGGTGGAAATTAAGGAAAAAGCAGTAGACCTAAATCCTCCTCGAAGCCAAAAAAGTTAAACTCATAACAATTTATTTATACATTAATTTTATATATTTAAAGACAATTGGGGGGGAGGAAATAATCATGTTTGGTTCTTGTTTTTCTGAGTTTTTTTTTCGGAGCGCGGGGGTACAAGTTGATTGCATAATTTGATGCGATTTTGTTTACTGCTTTCTAACCCAATAGGGCTTTTCAAGGAAGCTATAGGGAATCTGTCAATCATTCCACCATTCTTTGTTACGAAAACCAACGCTCTTAATGAGGGATTGAACTGGGTGTTACGACGCTCAGCTCTACAAAACTGTCGGCTCCCTCTGATCAGTCCGCCAAACGAGGTGAAAGATGGTGACCAAACAAGATCAAAGAGCTGACAGTGAATACAATAAAGTCGCTAATTTGACCAATGAGGTTGCTACTTTTGGAGAAGGGGGGACTGTTTTTTGTATTTTGTATGTCCGATGGTGTTAAATGTGATTTTCACATTTTATAAGACGTTTGGTATGTCGTGTTAGACCTGAGAATATTCAGAACATAAAAAGCACGAACTTTGTAAAGACACATCCATAGACCGTTTTTATGCATGCTTTAGGGTGGGTTTTTGCGGGGCACGCGAACGATTTGCGAAGGATGCGAATGCCAAAAAAATTGCAAAGTCAACATTCGTATTTTTAAGTTTCCAAAAGTTCGCCAAACTTGAACATGCGCGGGGGTTCGGAATCGTCGTCATTTATTGTTCGCGGGAGTCCAGTCCAGTCCATCACTTTGTAGATTTCTCCTTAATTATAATATTTGAATCATTTCTTTGTAGGCCTATGCCTAATGTAAATAAATTGTACACAACTTTACTAAAGGAAGAATATTAGAAAGACGGATGTCCGTTTCCATTGATTTCTTGGAAGTCGCATTTGCAGCCTATTTTTTGCTTCCTCTGATCAGTCCGCAAAATGTCTAAGTTGAGAGTTTTTATTCCTCAAAATGATGAATTTTATGGTAACGAATATACATGATGTTATGTACATCGATCGTACAAGGTCCATAAATCAAACGAGGGGGCGAGTCGGTCAGGGGGCGAGTCGGTCAGGAGGCGAGTCGGCCAGGGGGCGAGTCGGTCGGGGGGCGAGTTAGTAAGGGGCGAGTCGGTCAGGGGGCGAGTTGTTAAGGGGCGAGTAGGTAAGGCGAGTCGGTCAGGGGGCGAGTTGACCTACAATCGAAATATGACATGGAGGCAGCCATCTTTAATAAATCGTCTCCACGACCTCCGTCATTTCTACCTGATATTACAACTTTCATTTTTATTTATTTATTTATTCCATTTCTTTACCCAGGGTGTGCCCAATGCAATTCTGACTTTTATAATCATCTCAGTTAAAGGTCAATCAGCACACAAATATTGAAAAGACATGAATCTGGGAGTGGGACTGAGAATTTTTTTAATTTTGTTAGGAAATATGGTTAAACTTAAAAAGTTTTTAAAAAAAATTAACTTTCCCATTAACTTTGCACACAACCGCCAAAGTGGCATCAGGATACTATACATATTCTTTCTGTTAAAAGTAAAAAATCCGATTGTTGGTGGGCGACGAGCGTGCAATGATTGGTTCAGAGGCTTAAGACTTGCTCTAGAACTCTTTACCCAGACAGGCTGTATACATTCTTACCTCCGTCCGACCGTTGATATTTTTTAACCCTTCAAGTTCCCCTTTGCACTGCTGAATGATCGAGTCAATTCTAGAGATGAGAAAGCCAATGTTTTTCGTTCCGGGATCACTGCCGTCCGTCCACGTAATCATGTCCCCACGGATGTCCTTCACCGAAGTGGAGTCCGTCTCTCTACTCGTCACCAACTGGCCATCGTGGAATGCTTTCCTGTCTTGCAAAACCCTCACGTCGTCCAATATTGCCTCCCCGTTTTCCGGATCGAGGAATTTGTCCACTACGCATATGCCAAACTTCTGCATTAACTCTATGACGTACTTGACCAACGCAACACTTTTCCTACTCCTCGGATGAGCGGTGTTTATGACTCCTGTCGGTTGGTTGGGCGGCATGCTCTCTCGTTTAGTTTTCAGTTCCCGGGAATGAACTTCTGGCTTGGTTGACTGGTGTCTGGTGGTCAAACTCGGAGTCTTGAGTTGCGTTAGAAGAAGTATCTTCGCTATCACAGGGTGTTAGAGTGTACGGCTGCTTTCTTAGAAATTTTTGTCGAGAACCGGGCAATGTCCTCCTGAACTTTGGTGCTTTCTACGTCGGCCTCTTCGCTCTCGATGCTATTTGATTCTGTTGGTGTAATAATAGTCTGCTGACTTAAGATGACATCACCACCCACGATGCGATCATTCTGGGATGTGGTCTGGTGGACTTTATTACATTTTTTACATAACTTTTTATGTACTATCCAGTGTTGCTTCTGATGGTCCTTACAACAGTACCACGTTTCTTTGCAGCGGCCGCAGACCTTCAGATTGTCCATCTGCCGACACAGATCGTAAGCACACAGTCTGCCCTCTTCGACTTCGTCGAGGCATTTTAACTGACCAACTGATGCTGCCATTCAGAAGTGCTAAGAATAGCCATACAGGAAACAAAAAAGAAACGATAAGAGGTCAGCGGCTTCTTTGCCTATTCCCAAAATAAATATAACATTCGTTCGTTATGCACGTAGGCCGCATTTAATATGAACCCTAACCAACGAGCTACATGTTGTTACGCTAGCTAGGCCTGTCGCGCCTGGTGTACGTGCAAAGCAGGGAAAGGTGTGCAATGGTGTGGTGTAGTCTTGTTCACAAGACGGTCTAATCGCGGTATGCAGCGCACGTAAGCCGCCAATACGGGCGCCCTCTAACGTACACAAGAAAAATGGAGCGCAAAAATCAAGACCAGAAGACTGCGATGGTACGGCCACGCTATGCGACTACCAGAAGAAACACCTGCAAAAACAGCACTACGAGAAGTGTACAGAAAATTGAAAAAGTTAAGAGGATGCCAAACAATAACCTGGATCTCAGTGCTCAAAAAGGATCTGGGCACTCTAGGACTAACAGTAGAGGGCGCCACCCAACTGGCGCAGGACAGAGGCGAATGGAGGAAGGTGGTGTGGCGATCTAGGGCGCCATGTGCATACGCACTTCGTGCGTGAATGATGATAACGTACGCCGTAGAAGCACAGACATATAAACAGACGGACAGCAGGGGGCGCCAGAGTGAAATTTCGACTATTGTTACTGTGTGATGACTGCCAAACAGTTTGCGCACGATTTTTAAAAATGGCGGTTGTTCCTTCCATAGAGTCGTGCACATTTTTCAATTACTTCCGCCCACGATTTCATACTTAGTCAGACGCCGTCGAAATTACGGTACCTGGACGTCGATTTCCATAGGCGCTGTCCGTCTATAGGTTATTTATGTCTGTGGTAGAAGGTCATCAATAAATTCCCTCTCTCATTGTTTTTTGGGTGGGCTCTGTTCACGCACTGAGCCAAACCAAAAAAAAAATGAGAGAGGGAATTTATTAAATCATAACTTCAGTTCCAAGCGCTTTATGAATCTTAAAATTAGTAATCGACATTGCAAATATCATGTTTCTGTAATATAAAATATAAATGCAAACAGATGAATACTTTTTGAGTTACGCTCTTAAATGTGAGGCAGTAGCCCAGCGCTTCTCGCCGCCGAGTGGGACAAATCTGTCACACGGCCCGCCCCCCTGCGCGACCAGCCCTTCGAGACTGTGATTGCGAAACGCTGATGTACTGTCCATTCTTAAAATAGGGGGGAACAATTTTCTCACGCGAAAAATAAAGAGTTTTTGGCATCAAATCTTAACATCTTGTCTTTTGTAGTTGTAAAATGTTGTTATTTACCTTATATTTTATCATCCGATGACAAAAATTGTATTGAAAATGAAAAAAGCAGTACAACAAAATTAAGCGTTGACGTACCGTTGATGCGCGTGGGGATTGTGCACAAATACTCAAACGACGTTAAAAAATACCTCCCGTAAAAAGGGCAATAATAATCGATAAATTGTGAAAAATCGTGCTTCGAACCCACTCATTTTTTTCCATGGATACGTTAAAAAAGGATGTAACAGTGATATACTGAATTTTTATAAAAATCTGCCTGTGAACCCCTTGCGTTTTATCGTGTTGTTTTCGAACGAAAATGGCAGAAAATGACCTCGCCCCAAACAAAATTCGTGTAGATCGTGCCTGTGTACCGGGCTTTGCGGACGTTGTATAAATCACTAAATTCGGGGAGCGAGCGCGGAGCAAATTTGTACGTGTTTTAATGGTGCGGTAGCGATCTATACGTATTTACTGTGTGAGATGTGTGGCTCATGAGCGTGGAAGAATGAATGAGATACATTTCAACGTTGGTGGCGCACTTTGTTGGGACCCCCCCCCCCCTCCCCCCTCCCCCCCCCCCCCCTGTGCGCGACTATGTCAGTCTGTTGACTATGAGACTCTCTGTTGACCTTTACGTTTTGTGCCAGTCTAGTCTGTTGATTTCATAGACTTGATCAGTCTCTTGGTTAAAATGTATTTGTATCCATTGCTAGCTAGCTAGCTGTAGTGTGGCATTGCGCGTATTAAATAATTACATTAAATTGACACGGATGACAAGGGATTAATTTAAATAGCCCTGATTTCAAAAACATGTACTTTATGTACATTGATTTATTCAGAAGGTTTTCTTCTCATTAAAAAACGTAATTTCAAATCTGAAGATTTGTTTGCGTGATGTATTTTTTTACCGGACGAATATACAACTATAATTATGCCCTCTGTTTACACCCATGACCTATTTTTAAAATGTGCCTCGTATTTTGCACAAATTTGGGTAAGATATGACATCAGAGGTTGCCTATTAAAATCTGAGTTGCGACGTCACTATGTGCGCGCAGTTGTATCCTGTACACAAACCGCATGGATGTAGTATACATGTACAGTACTAAGGCCTTTTTTAAAACACTAAAACGATCTCGTTTTTTTCCAATTCAATGATTGTAGGGGTTGTAAGTTTATGTTCTGGTGTATTTTTTTTGACTTGTTTAGCCTTTTTGATCTGTGGGAACAGGTCAAAACTTGAGAATATTTTCTGTTCAACAAAACACAGAGCGAATTTGTTTTATGGAAAATAAGTAATTATTATTATAGGACAAAGAATAAAGTATTTATCATATTCCTGTGTAAATCTAGGGTCAATGTAGAGTAAAAGTTAACAAAATAAATGAAAAAAGTAAAGAGTTGACTGATATGTGGTCTCTTGATTTTGTCACGGTGTATTTATTATTGAAAAATCATAACAATCAGAGTTTTTCTTAAATGATTTCAAAATGTCATTTTTGTCTCGCCTGAACGAAGTCAAAAAGACTAATCACAGCACTATTTCTGTACGTAGTACACAGTACATATATGACTGTACTATATGCCATTTTGGTTAAAGATTTGACACTTTGGTCTTATACACAAAAAGTCAATCGACCTTGGGTCATATGGATGCAATAGCGTAACCTTCATATAATGGTTGTGTTAAAGGTCAAGTACTGAGGTCAAAAATCATTTAAGGTCAAGTTTCTAAAAAGTCTGGAATTTTAAAAATTGTCTCATTTGAAATTTTGAGGTCTAATTGCAATTAAACTTGCACGCAATAATGTAACCTTCATTGATATGATGGTCAAGTCAAAGGTCAAATATTGAGGTCAAAAGTAATTTGAGGTCAAGTTGTAAAAAAGTCTAGAATGGTCAAATTTGTCTTTTTCAGTTTTAAAGCTACAGAATTATCAGCAAGTGAAAATTCTAAAATTATAGGTTTGTTCACTTACACATACATGTACATGTATTTTAATTAAACTGTTGAAAAAGCAATTACTGTTATCTTATGGACTTAAGTTGCGTGAGTATAGCCACAAACTGACGGGGAATCGATGAGCAAACAAAAAGGCAGTCTGTGGTTAGTGCTTTGAAAGTGTACTAAATAACAACTTTTTGGGTGGAAAACATAAAAGGAGTTGGGAATTATTTATTCCTATCCATTCACCAAGAAGAAAATTCATTTTTGCATTATCATTAAAAAGTTACTGTCGGCGCAAATCAAGTCAGGGTCCTAAGAACCAAGCACCTTAAGTTTGATGATGTTTGTGCGGCGTTGTAAGGCCATATTACCTGAATCTTAAAATGATGCCCCTGAGAATAGAAAATACCCGATGTCTTCAAAACAACAACAGTCAGTTGAAATAACTTTTTTTCTTTTAAATAAAACATTTTCTACTAAAATTGATCCATTTGACTTAAAGATATTTGTATTTTCTATAGGCCTTCCAAACAGCGCCACTGCATAAAAACGCCTGCCAGTCTGTGGCTCCCCGCTGACCTTTCATCGAATAACTTCTCAATTTAAACTGTTTACACAGATGTTAGTGTTCAAGATTGAAGAAGATACACTAAACTCTCGTATTTTTTCAAGATAAGATGACAAGCTCCTTCTGTTCTTCTTTCTACTTTTTTATTGGCCGCAAAAAGTGTCAGTCTGTGAGCACCACTTTTTTGAATTCAAATAACACAAGCTGTAATGTATTTTCTATACATTTTTCTGTTTTGATGTTGAAATTATATTAAACAATTTCGATTGGAGACGTGTAATTTCAGAAAAATTCAATGGAACATGGTATATGAAAATGTGACCTACTGAGAAGTTCCTGCTCAATGGCCACTTTTTGTCAAAAGAGGGCTCTCTTTTTGTCATTATGTGGATGGTGAATAACCACCTTTGTCACGTCTAGGGTTTTTGTTAGATTCATCAGTCAAAAGTCTCAATTAAAAGTGTTTTTTTTGTTTAACCAGTTCGCGCCGGATGACGTATATAAACGCAAAAATTTCCAAAAATTCAAAACGGATGACGCATAAACACGCCAAGTTAAATTCGGAAATGAATGCCAGCAGCGAGCAAGGCCGGAAGTGCGTGGGTGTGCTTCCCGGCACTATCCCGCCCCTCGGCTCGGCGATGTTAAAATAATCCCGGAGCGAACTGGTTAATTATGTAAATTTTAATGTGTTTAAGTGAAAAGAAGAATTCACAAGTTACATTTGGCTTGTTTTTATCTTTTTAGACCAAATCACGGCCTTGATGAAAATATTGACTGTGCGACAATAGTGTACACACAAAACGGACATCTACACCACCACCCAAAGCCAAAACTACCTACATGTATACCAATGGATGGAGAATCCTTCTAGACAAGCACACCTCCACCACCCAAAGCCAAAACTACCTATACGCACCCTATCTTGGTATAATTTTAAGAAAGACTCGATCCCCATTTATTATAAAATGCCCCATGATGCACGCTTGTTTGTTGTTTTGTTTTGTTTGCCACCCTGGACACTTTATCATCCACTTGCTGCAAAGCTGTGACAATGCAAGCAGATAAAGTTGGTGTGTCCGTGCTTTTAGGGGGTTGCACTCTGAGAAATATATTTCAAATTTAATTGAGATTTTGAATGAGTCATCGCACGAAAACAATTAGCCAACGGCGAGTAATTAATTAATTAAATTCAACTTTTGAATTATGAGGGTGCTGCTCTAATTCGTGGGGGTGTGGGGGGGGGGGGGGGGCAGTGTGCGCAACTAAACTCAATGAAGCGCGCAATTGTCGCAATGATAACAACTTTTTAACAGTGTGTAAAGGCCTGCGCTCAGCTTTCAAAATTCGTTCTGAAAAGAAAATCGAAATTTTGAAGAAAAAAAATTACCACTACTAACTTTATTGCCAAACCAGACAGCGATATGACCCCGTGGTTAAGTCAGCAGTGCATTGTTGCATATTTCCAATGGAAAGTTCCGTCTGCAACGAAATAACTAGTACATTGTACATGTATATAAGTGTACTGTATGTATGCACATTGTACGTATGTACGTATGGGTGTACATGTACATGTATGTACACGCATGTACATACAGTGGAGTGCATTATTTTACGCATGTTTCAAGTTATTGTTACTCCGCCAGGCCCCGCCCATGCTGGCCGCCGGTGACGTAGTCGTACCTGGGGTCGTCGTTAAGTTATGATGGGATATACATGTATAAATTAGGGGGTTGCGTTACGCAAGCAGAGTGGACGGACGTGTTTTCTGTCAGTGGCGCGAAAATCAAAAACCGCGCCCCTTTGTGGCGTCTTTCCTTACTGCGTCAAGTTGGTCTTTTGGACATACAATTCTTGTTTCGACTGATCCTAAAGAAAAGACTTCTTCCTTAATAAGCTGGTAAGCAATATCTTTTAATCAAAAGGTCGCTTTTTTTGTATTTTTCTTGTTTTTTGTCTTTATCCTAGGCCTTAGGCCATATGTATACTCGATATGAATGAGGACGATGATGGTTCGTATGATCATCTATCCAAATATACCCCGACGAATTCCCAAGCATCTGTATATCATGATGACCAACCCAGATCCACTCTAGATAAACTAATGAGTCAAGCTCAAAATAGTTCCCAGTCTCAATCTAATACTAGCCGTAAACGCAATGACATATATACTGACTCCGATGACGACATTCAAAATAGCCCGAAACATAAACGTAGAGTTACCTATAGCCAGAACACTCAAAGCCAATCTACGATGGTTGTAATCAAATCCCCGGACGTAAATCTCTCCAAGATCAGCCCTATTAAAGCTGTAGTCACACACTAGCGCACGCCATCAGCGCACGAAGCGTGCAACCAATAATTTTTGTACGCACAAAAATACCCCCAAATCGGCCGTTCTGAGCGTATAGTACCGCATGTTCACCGCGGGCTGAACGCGTGCCGAACGTAGACACCACACAGGACCAGCGCAGGCCAGCGTCTAGAGTCAAAACTCACCTTAAAATTAGGAAAAATAAGTGCGTTTGTCAGCGCATGCTGAACGCACTCAGCGCATGCCAACGCACACAAATTGTAAATACTCACCGTTTGTCAGCGCAGGCCACCAAAAGCCACCGAAGGTCAACGCGCCCCCACCGCTAGCCACCGCGCCCCCACCGGTAACACAACGCACTCGGCGCATGCCGACCGAACATGATTGCACCAGGACGCGCCCCCACCGCGCGGCGACCGAACTAAACCGTCACGTGACGTTCCCAATATAATCTCTGCGTTTCGGCATATCGACATTAGATCTTGACATCGAGAGGCACTTTTCAAACCTCTCGATTATCGTATCTGCCGTTTTGCGGTCCTGTTACCTACTAACCAGTGTCCTGCGATCCAGTGATGCCTCCCAAGCCTATACTGCCAAGAAGACGAAGACCTCAGCTCGAGGCCGAGGCCGTGGAAGGACTGCCCCCAAAGCATCCACAGCAGCCACCTGCAGCTCCCCTGCCAAGAGTACGAGAGCCCAGACCAGTTCCAGTTCCGACGACCAAGGTGCTGTCCTGTCTGTCCAGCCTGTCCAGCCTGTCCTGTCCGAGGAGCCTCCCAGATCCCCTACCCCTCCTGCTGAAGAAGATCTACGGCGCCTGGCTGGTGGTGATGCTGCTGCTGCTGACGGGAACCAGTCGGATGCCACTTCTACTTCCGGCTCTGTCGCCTCCACTGCCTCCACCACCCAGGGGACCAAGAGGAAAAGGACGACCAAGGTGGCCAAGAAGACCTACGTCCTGACCAGGCAAGAGGAGAGCATGCTCGAGTGGCTACACGACAACCCCTGCGTGTGGAACACGAAGATGGCCCACTACAGGGACCGTCCCATGAAGGACAGACTCTGCAAAACCCAGGCAGACAACCTAGGCAAGACTGTGGACCACATCCTCGGCTTGTGGCGTTCCCCCTGAGACAACAACACCAGGCTGCACAAGAAGAAGTCCGGCGGTGGAGCTCCACCAGCCCTGACCGAGAGGGACCAGTGGATGTGGGACCAGTGGGTGTGGGACAACTTCAAGTTTTTGCAGACCATCATCACCCACCGCAGTGAGCCCTTCCAGAGTTTCCAGCAGGTGATCCAGAGCCATGGCGGGGACCTCGAGGCAGCCGAAGAAGCGTGTGCCGACCAGCAACTGGGCCTTGTGCCACCCAGAGCCTCCACCTCCAGGCGACCCACCACCACCTCCGCTGCCACACCTGAAGAGGACCGTATCCTTGTCACCCTGGCCAAGAGACTGGAGGACTCAGGCGAAGCCATCAACACCCTCCGAGCCCAACAGCTGCATCCCCGAGCGCCCAGGAAGCCTACGGCAACTACATTAAGGACCTCATCCGCACCATGTCACCAACTCACTTCAAGAAGATGAAGAGGGTGATCAACAAGACCTTGATGGAGTTTGAAGAGGAAGAGGACGAGGAGACATTTGCTGCCCCTGCTGCCCGTGCTGCCCCTGCTGCCCTGGGAGGCGAGCCTTCCACCCTTCACCCAAGGCACCCCCAGTACCAGCCACAGCCACAGTAACCCAGATCCAGCTCTGCCCCTACCTTTGGTGGTGCCCAGTCCTGCTGGCAGCCCAGCCCCAACCTGTGGAACCCCTCTGTGACATCTCCCCATGGTTCTGTGTGGTTCTGCGACGCCAGCAACACCAGCAGCAGCAGCAGCAGTTCCACCAGCTGCAAGTGCCCAGACTCCAGGTGCCATCACCCCAGCCCCAGACCTCTGCCAGCTCCAAAGTGCCTTCCACAGAGCCTTTCACAGTGCCAGCCAGTGGGATCCTTAGCACTGCCTTCCACGCGGCCATGGACAGCAGCTCTACCAGCCTCAAGGACTTCCACAACACCCCAGGCACGTACTTCCTCAGGACGCTTGACGCTTCTCAGACCTCTACCTCTACCAAGATCCAGGATGACGAGCCTCTCAACACCCCTCATTGCCTATCTCCAGCAGACTACTAGACTTTGTAGACTTTGTACATGTGTTATTGTTGTAGAATATTGTTTTATAAATAAAAGTTGACACTTTTAACATGTAATCTATTTAGTTTGTGCAATTATTTCACAAGTCAATTTTTAAATTATGGCCCTTTCTATTGAGATGTAATTAAATTGTTTTAACAACACACTTGCAATATAAATTAACTGTAACTATTGCCCATACAATTTGCAATTACCATATCTGGCCTCCTTTTATTTGAGATGTAATTAAATAGTTTTAACAACAACACACTTGCAATATAAATGCAATTACCCCTCCAATAACTTTTTTCATATGGCAACAAATAAACTATTTATTTCCCATACATATGAAAACTTATTTATGCATACTTTAATGAAATGTAATTTCAATATTACAATTTACACTAAAGTTAGCATTTACAAATATGAAGTTTGTTGAAACAACGTAGGGCCATGTGTTATAGTTATTATCTAAAAATAAAGTGTGTTGTAGATGGTGGTATATGTGGGTAATTACATATCATATAACATAGTTTTAGGGCTAATTACATTTTAAATACAAGGGCCAGAGATAATTACTTGTATATTTCAAATTATGCTTCAAGTCAATTGAAATTAGGATAAACACCAAACAACAGTTGTAAAAGGTGTTAAAAACTGTTATTATAATAAACAAGAGCTCAGATCATGGTACAACAGGTATAACACAATCATCAAGAGCTCATATGGAACAAAATACATAGTAAAACACAATCAAATCATGTTGCCTTGCCAGGGAACGGATCCAGCTTCGCTGTTAACCCAGTGCTTGAGGAGGTTTCTCTGCTTCTTGGCTTCCTTTTGGTAGCTCTGTTGCCACCTGGCACCACATGGGTGTCAACCAGGTTGCGGTCCTGTCTCCAGGCGCCAGGGATCACCTCATGCTGCAGGTTCTCATGGTCTAAGTGCTGGTTCTGGAGGCCAGGGTAGCGGATGCGCATCAGGTTGTGGAGCGTACAGCATGCCTTCACAATCTTCTTCACAGTGGAGGGGTGGTGCTGCATGGTGGTGATCATCACTCTGAATCTGTTTGCCAGTATCCCAAATGCGTTCTCCACAACCCTCCTGGCACGGGAGAGGCGGTAGTTGTAGATCCTTTCGTCCATGGAGAGGCCTCGCAGACTGAAGGGTTTCATCATGGTGTCTCTCAGGGCAAAGGCATCATCCCCTATGAAGTAGTAGGGGACATCCTTGATGTCATTGGGAAGAGGGTCTGGATCAGGGAATCCCAGGGTGTTGTTGTCTGCACCTTCCTTCAGCTCTGAATTGTTGTACACCTGGGCATCAGATGCAGCACCAGTGCCTCCGATTTCGCACCACACAAACTTGTAGTCCGCGTCCACGAGGGCCATCAGCACCAGAGAGTAGAATCCCTTGTAATTGTAGTGGACGGATCCACTGTTGCTTGGGCACTAGCAGGCTATATGCTTCCCATCAAGAGCACCCATGGTGTGGGGGAAGTTCCACCTCCGCAGGAAGCGGTCGGAGATGGGACGCCAGCCATCAGGTGTCGAGGGGCAGGTCATCACCTCTGGCATGTACTCGTCCACGATGGCTTGGCAGACCTCTCTGACGACGACGGAGATGGTGTTGGGGGGTACCTTCCAGCCATACTGCATGTTGTGGTAGGTACTCCCAGAGGCAAGGTGGCGAAGTGTGATGGCGAACTTCAGGCCAGGCTCTAGAGGTCTTCGGTACCAGGTCGTCTGCTTGGTGATCCTGGGCCCCACTCTGGCAAGCAGCTCATTGTACATCTCCGGTGGCATACGCAGGAAGTTCCTGAAGAACCTTGCATCCTCGTTGCGGAGCTCAACCATCAACTGGTCGTAGAGGCCAAACTCTCCTAAAGGCCAAACGTAGAGGCCAAACGTCTAGCTATCCATGGCCGCACCCAAACATCCATCCTTCTTCTTCTTCGTCTTCTCCTTATTCTTCTGGCGAGGTTGACTTGGTTGAGGGTCAGGTGGAGCAGGTCATGGTTGTGTTGCAGAAGAGCTACCTCCATGGTTTACGATGTGCCCTGATGGCGAGCACAAAGAAACATGAGGAGATCCAGATTTGGGTGCCTTTTTAGATAGTTTTCTCGACGTACGAGTGCCAAATGCTAGACGTGCGCTGACATGCGGTGGCGGTGCGCTAGACACGGTAGACACATGGTAGACATGCGCTGGGTGCGGTAGGACTAC
This sequence comes from Crossaster papposus, assembly GCA_037893245.1. Classification (NCBI taxonomy): domain Eukaryota; kingdom Metazoa; phylum Echinodermata; class Asteroidea; order Velatida; family Solasteridae; genus Crossaster; species Crossaster papposus. The sequence continues at coordinate 96,081 of JBAIAA010000002.1, read as the reverse complement.
GGCATACAGACGTCCGATAACATCCTATGTGCGCTGACATACGTCCACAAACGCTATACGTGCGTTCACAATCGGTAGACGCGCGATAGACGCGCGATAGACGCGCGGTAGAGTCGCGATCCGAGACTTTTTTTTGCAAAAATGTAAAATAAATATATGGAGATAAAATGGGTAATTATGGAGATTATAATAGAGAATGTATATATATAAATATATATTACATATACATTTTGTGAGGAATGTGGGCCACACCCCAAATTGGAAAATGTGAGCGCGGGGCGCGAATCCTTGACGGCGTGGGGTCCGGGGCCCGCTTAAGGGCCCCGGGAAATGTTGGATTCTATTATGCTTTGTGGTGCAATCTGAGGCGATTCCTGGCCTCTTTCCTCGGATTGTTTCAGCAAAAGTTTTCAAGATTATATGGAGATAAAATGGAGAATTACGGATATTATAAATATATTATAAATATATGAATGTGGGCCACACCCAAAACTAGAACATGCGAGAAAATAAATATATTTAGCAAAACTGTCGCCAAAAACTGTCGCTTTCGGACAATGTCCTTGCTTGGGTTAGACAAACCATAGCTCCATGGACAAACCAATTAACCAACTAACATTCTTACACAAGGTCATTAACAACATAAACATTCATCCAGATATACTGCAATAAAATGGTAATTGGCAATTAGGGGACATTACTGCCAATTCAATGACCATTATATTATTACGTTATTTATCGAACCTCGATGCCAGGTAGTCCGAGTATCATACGTTGGTTAACGGAGCCACCTCTGATACCAACGAGCGGCTAGATGCGCGCCAGGCCTTCAGGTTGTCTTCTGCGGATAACACCAATGTCCAGCCTCCTCGACCTCTGCGAGTAGAGACCCTGAGAGGGCTTCATATGTGCATGGAGAAATTGAACGGGTGTGGGTCGCAAACTGGGGTTTCATGGATTGATAACCTTTTTTGTCAGTATTATTTTATGCCAAAAATTAGACACAGCAGATCATCCGATCCGATCCTCCTCCTTTCCTTTTTCCTCACCTCCCCCTGTTTACCCCCACTCCCCGTTTTTTTTATTACTAATTTTACCCGGGGGGCACGTGCCCCCGCGGGCCACACCCACCCCCCCCCCCCCCGGATCCGCACCTGTGCTGGTGCATGGGATGAGGTGGAGCGAGACCCCATTCGTCAGAAAGATATAAATGGAGGCCCTAAGTTCTTTGCTTTTTTTTGCTTTTTTCCCCGGATTTTCAATAGCACTTATTATAGGTCCCGTTATACCAGAATCAAAGAACTGCTATTAACTTACTATACACTATAAAGAACTGGTACAGTTTGTTTCCTAGTTCCTTGACCTGGGTTTTGAAAATGGCACATGCGCACAACCTTATGTCGCTTTACATAATGGCTGAAACAGCGGTGAAATCGTGCGCCACTAGACAGTTCGCATGCCGATTTTCATCATTTTTGTAGCGCTGAAAGTCAAAATTGTGTGTGAAATTACAGTGAATGCCCGTTCTGAAAATAAATGCATATGGCCTACCTATTCCAAACGCCGTTAACAGTGAACTGTCGATTGGTTATTGGTAGAAAGTGGGGGGGCAAAAAATATACCTTTTCAAAAGTGGGGGAGCAACGGCCGCCCCCCCCCCCCCCCCCCCCCCGGTTCCGCCGCCTTTGGATCAGATTCTTAAGTATATTAAAAATTGTAATGTTTGTGTTTAACTGTTTAAAGCGACCTCTTGATTTACTGATATTGCTCATAGGAGAGGGACTATAGGAGAATTGCCTGCCGCGTCGGTGATTGGATGGACTCAGTGTCACCCTTCATCACCCGGAGGTATGTGGTACTGAAAAAAGTAACAGTGCTCCTGCCTGCGAAACGGCCAGCCTTGCGGGACCCCGTGACACTGATGTTTCTGAAGATTGCCGTCGCTCCTCCTACCTACCCTCCCACCCATGCTTTTTTTTCCCCTTTTTCTTTTTGTTACTTTTTGTTGATTTACTGTTTTTTCCTTTTGCGCATGCTCAGTTTCCTGCCACTCTCAGTACACTGACGTATGATGTATATGACGTGACAATTTATTATTTTGTTTGCCGTGTGTGCATCCCTTATCGTAATAGCGCAAAGGGCACAGCTCGGTTTGTTTTTCTTTGTTGATGGCACAAAGGGCACGTAGTATGCTGGAAGTGCCAACCTAACCTACAACAACAACAACATGTATAAATTATGTTGGTTGCCAAGCGGGACGCCATGTTGTTACATCCAGGGGCGCACGCGGTCGGTACCAATGTGATCTGTTCTAAAATTACAAAGTAAGTCAAAATATCGTTTATGCTACATTTTATAAAAACCACCGTTATGTTAACGACCACATTCAAGTTAACGTTAACGTCAGTCAACGTTAACGTCAGTCAACTTATACTTATAGCTGCTAGTGTTTGACTTTTTGACCCAGTCCTTTTGCAAAATTAACAACGCCAAACGGAGACGAAACAGCTAGTACGCAAAAGGCAACACGTTTGTATTGGACCCCACCTTTTTTCATTGAATTTCTTGGGATCGGAAGGTGCGGCTTTTGTAAAAGAGCAATGCCAATGTGTATTACTAAAAAAAAGTAAGAGTTGAGTTGCTATAAATTGAGACATTCCCTGGGTAAGCAAATTGAGTACCTGCAGAAAATTGAGGCCATGTTTCAAGCATAAATTTAATCATGCCAATAGTGTAACTTTCTGACTTATTATACATGTACATGCTGAATAGTTACCAAAATAGTTAACAAATACAGCAACAAATAATCTTTAATTTCTTTTGGAAAAACTGGTGCATTTTTGCTTTCAGATAAATACTATCCTGAAGCTGGACTAGCTAAGACGGAACATGGGGCTTCCACTCGCACTAGACCAGGGGATTCAGCCCAGACGGGACATGGGGTTTCCATTCGCACTGGACCAGGGGATTCAGCCCAGACGGGACATGGGGTTTCCACTCGCACTGGACCAGGGAATTCAGCCCAGACGGCACATGCGGTTTCCACTCGCACTGGACCAGGGGATACAGCTCAGACGGGACCAGGGGTTTCCACTCACACTGGACCAGGGGTTTCCACTCGCACTGGACCAGGCATGCCAGGGGATTCAGCTCAGACGGGACCAGGGGATTCAGCTCAGACGGGACCAGGGGTTTCCACTCACACTGGACCAGGGGTTTCCACTCACACTGGACCAGGGATTTCCACTTGCACTGGACCAGGAGATTCAGCTCAGACGGGACCAGGGGATTCAGCTCAGATGGGACCAGGGGTTTTCACTCACTGGACCAGGGGTTTCCACTCACACTGGACCAGGGGTTTCCACTCGCACTGGACCAGGAGATTCAGCTCATCAGACGGGACCAGGGGATTCAGCTCAGACGGGACCAGGGGTTTCCACTCGCACTGGACCAGGGGTTTCCACTCGCACTGGACCAGGAGATTCAGCTCAGACGGGACCAGGGGATTCAGCTCAGATGGGACCAGGGGTTTTCACTCACTGGACCAGGGGTTTCCACTCACACTGGACCAGGGGTTTCCACTCGCACTGGACCAGGAGATTCAGCTCATCAGACGGGACCAGGGGATTCAGCTCAGACGGGACCAGGGGTTTCCACTCGCACTGGACCAGGGGTTTCCACTCGCACTGGACCAGGAGATTCAGCTCAGACGGGACCAGGGGATTCAGCCCAGAGGGGACCAGGGGTTTCCACTCGCACTGGACCAGGGGATTCAGCCCAGACGTGACATGGGATTTCCACTCGCACTGGACCAGGGGATTTCCATTCGCACTGGACCAGGGGATTCAGCTCAGACGGGACCAGGGGATTCAGCTCGAACTAGACCAGGGCTTATATTTGACACTGGACCAGAGGTCCACCTTCCAGGGGTTTTACAGGATGATGTGTAAGTACGGTACAGCAGAACAAAGTATATATTTGTCTCACTTGTTTTCTCACTATATTGCCGAATTAACATCTGATAATTTTCTTTCAACGGCTATTGGACCCCTCTACTACAATGCCTACAAGCTACAATAACCTACTACTTAGTCTACAGCAAGCTACTGGCAACCGGTGACCCAATCGCTGAGACTAAGGAGGACCACCTACGACCACAACTACCCAGAAAAACAAAGGCGAAAACCGAAGTCAGCCCGCGACAAGCTGGACAACTTGACTTCTCTTGACGCCAATACCTGTCACCGGTTGACGTAGGTGGTCGCCAGTAGAATTCACCGAGGTCAGCACCGGCGACAAACTACGTCTCCTGGTGACAACATTTGACATTAAGAAAATCACACGGCGACCAGAAAGAGTCTACGACTTTTGGGGCGACTGAGGAGACTACTCGCAACCATACAGTCGACACCTGGTGACCATGTGGTAACAGCCTGGTCGCCTGTAGTTGTCTAAAAAGTTGCCAAAGTGGGACAGGAGCATTACTCTTTCAAATTATAATCTCATGTTGCGATGTTTGTATTTTTGTGTGTTATGTACAGAATAGCTATAACCAGCATCTCCACAGAAAAGCTGCAGCGTTATGTCGTAAGGAGCATGAAGTATCTGCGGGGCGTGATTGCAGGAATGGTACAGTTGTTTTATATTGTGCTCATACATTAGAGGGGCACTATGTCCTGAAATCTCCCAAGATATCATGTTTTGGATTGTTTACTTATCGTATTTCAAACATATGGTTGAAGGAAACCAGCCTAATGTCTTACCGTTCCCGAAAAAAACAAAAAAACCTGGTTGTTTACATCGAACATGACGTTTTTGCTGTTGTTTTCATTCATTGTTTGATACACGTTGTGTGTTTCCCAAAAATTGCGCACGGCCCCAATGCACAAATGTGGTTTCTTACACGTCCGCAAAAGGCGAACACTTTCAGGCTAGAATCAGACTACACCCAAACAGACTACACAAGAATATCGCAAAAAACACTCAGTTTTTAAAGAATGGTTGAGTGGATGTATGTCCTACTCTTAAATGCTCTTTATGATTAAAATCATTTCGTTCAAAATGCATTTTTGTAGCCCAATTGGGCGCTTCCAGGACATAATGCCTCTTTATAAAGGCTGATTCGTGCAACATGCATATTTAACACCAAAGCGTCAAAACTAATTAATCAACATATTAAAGCTAATATAAAAAATCGTCAACAAAAAATCTAGTTCTAGTTCTCTTTTGCATTTAGGCAAATTTAATATTGTAAATAACATTGTAGTCTGAAATTATATTTTGGGTAAGAAACGAAATGTATCGAGATAATTCTTTCACTAAATTAAAGCTCATGATGTGGTTTATCATGATACGATGATATCATATTATGGTATTTTCGACTGGTTTTTCTTGTGGACTCCACATATACTGTATGATCTATTTTATCCTTGGAACAATAGGTTTGGATGTTTATTTTCTTGCAGACCTACTGCTGGAGACATCAACAGTTTTATAAAGGAGTTAGGAACCAAGGTAAGTGTTTGTGCTGACATGTTTACGGCCATTAACATGGAGGTTGTGAAGGTATATCCAATTAACATTCTAAAAAGTGGGAAATGGCTATTGGATCTTTTCATTACTAACGTGTAGTACCTTTACAAACATTTGATACACTCTTAAAACTCCGGGGTTACAAATCCCGTGGTCATTATTTTTTGACAACTTTCGTGGTCGAAATAACCCCGAACTGTTCAACTTCTGTTTTAATAACTACGTTTATTGGGGTCATTTTGACCACGAAAATTGTGGTGAAATTAATTACGCATTCTGATTGGTTGAGGTTTGTCATGCTATCACGTCATTGTGTACTAATACACGGTTCGGCGAAGCGCCGATCATGACTTTATTATTAATAAGAATGCTTTTAAAAGTAAATTCAGTTAAAAGTTAAGTTAAAATGTAGTTAAAAAATAAAATGAGTGTTTTTGTGAGAAAGAAATGTTACTTCACATTTTACAAGCAAACTTATGGTAGACTTACATAATTGTTCGCGGATGTACATGTACATGTACGCAGCGTGACATGTCGGCCACCGCGCGAATTTTGACACGAAGCGGCCGCCATTGCAACTTTGTTGACAACGCGGCGTTAAAACGAAGGAGAAATTGCTTGAATACTGGGTTTTCAATACTATATTGAAAAGTTTGAAGGTAGGATGTGGTAAAAGCAGTGAAGACAGTCTGTGTAGGTCTAGGTTAACTTTGGGAAGTTCGTGCGTACCGAAGTTACGCTGCATTTTTGCACTCATTTTTACGTTAGCCGGTGACGCTGTGTTGGTATGCGAACGTAGCGTGCACTGGCGATTCCGGTACATGACTTGTGTTTCACTATTCGGCCGGCCACCGCTCCCGATACGCGTGCGTGGTACGACCGGTCGGTGTAGCGCGAATCCAGTTGAAATATGCCAGAGTAGCCAGACTGGGGCGCCGGTTGCGGTACTAAATTTAGAAGACTGCGTGTGTTTACAGTACCAAATGATAAACTGGCTACTCGTAATCGTATACAGAGACTGTCTTCATGTGTTTATATCGCATCCTACCTATACTACCTTTTCAAATTTAGTTTAATACCACAGCATTCCAGTAAATTCTCCATAGATTTCTAAACATATTCATATAACATGGACAAATAGGTAACGGGAAGGGGTTAATTTGACCACGGGATTTGGGTTATATTATAACCACGATTGTTGTCAAAATCTGACAACAATACGTGGTTGTTTTTGTTGACCACGTCGCACGGGGTCATTTTGACCACGTACGTCGTCTGTGCATATCTGACGACGGGAACGTGGTTAAAGATGACCACGACGTGGTTACTTTTTAACCACGTATTTTTAAGAGTGTAGCATTTAATTAAAAAAACCTAACTCTTATAGAAGGCAAAAACAGCTCAGACGGGACCAGGGGTTTCCACTCGCACTGGACCAGGGAATTCAGCCCAGACGGCACATGCGGTTTCCACTCGCACTGGACCAGGGGATACAGCTCAGACGGGACCAGGGGTTTCCACTCACACTGGACCAGGGGTTTCCACTCGCACTGGACCAGGCATGCCAGGGGATTCAGCTCAGACGGGACCAGGGGATTCAGCTCAGACGGGACCAGGGGTTTCCACTCACACTGGACCAGGGGTTTCCACTCACACTGGACCAGGGATTTCCACTTGCACTGGACCAGGAGATTCAGCTCAGACGGGACCAGGGGTTTCAGCTCAGATGGGACCAGGGGTTTTCACTCACTGGACCAGGGGTTTCCACTCACACTGGACCAGGGGTTTCCACTCGCACTGGACCAGGAGATTCAGCTCATCAGACGGGACCAGGGGATTCAGCTCAGACGGGACCAGGGGTTTCCACTCGCACTGGACCAGGGGTTTCCACTCGCACTGGACCAGGAGATTCAGCTCAGACGGGACCAGGGGATTCAGCTCAGATGGGACCAGGGGTTTTCACTCACTGGACCAGGGGTTTCCACTCACACTGGACCAGGGGTTTCCACTCGCACTGGACCAGGAGATTCAGCTCATCAGACGGGACCAGGGGATTCAGCTCAGACGGGACCAGGGGTTTCCACTCGCACTGGACCAGGGGTTTCCACTCGCACTGGACCAGGAGATTCAGCTCAGACGGGACCAGGGGATTCAGCCCAGAGGGGACCAGGGGTTTCCACTCGCACTGGACCAGGGGATTCAGCCCAGACGTGACATGGGATTTCCACTCGCACTGGACCAGGGGATTTCCACTCGCACTGGACCAGGGGATTCAGCTCAGACGGGACCAGGGGATTCAGCTCGAACTAGACCAGGGCTTATATTTGACACTGGACCAGAGGTCCACCTTCCAGGGGTTTTACAGGATGATGTGTAAGTACGGTACAGCAGAACAAAGTATATATTTGTCTCACTTGTTTTCTCACTATATTGCCGAATTAACATCTGATAATTTTCTTTCAACGGCTATTGGACCCCTCTACTACAATGCCTACAAGCTACAATAACCTACTACTTAGTCTACAGCAAGCTACTGGCAACCGGTGACCCAATCGCTGAGACTAAGGAGGACCACCTACGACCACAACTACCCAGAAAAACAAATGCGAAAACCGAAGTCAGCCCGCGACAAGCTGGACAACTTGACTTCTCTTGACGCCAATACCTGTCACCGGTTGACGTAGGTGGTCGCCAGTAGAATTCACCGAGGTCAGCACCGGCGACAAACTACGTCTCCTGGTGACAACATTTGACATTAAGAAAATCACACGGCGACCAGAAAGAGTCTACGACTTTTGGGGCGACTGAGGAGACTACTCGCAACCATACAGTCGACACCTGGTGACCATGTGGTAACAGCCTGGTTGCCTGTAGTTGTCTAAAAAGTTGCCAAAGTGGGACAGGAGCATTACTCTTTCAAATTATAATCTCATGTTGCGATGTTTGTATTTTTGTGTGTTATGTACAGAATAGCTATAACCAGCATCTCCACAGAAAAGCTGCAGCGTTATGTCGTAAGGAGCATGAAGTATCTGCGGGGCGTGATTGCAGGAATGGTACAGTTGTTTTATATTGTGCTCATACATTAGAGGGGCACTATGTCCTGAAATCTCCCAAGATATCATGTTTTGGATTGTTTACTTATCGTATTTCAAACATATGGTTGAAGGAAACCAGCCTAATGTCTTACCGTTCCCGAAAAAAACAAAAAAACCTGGTTGTTTACATCGAACATGACGTTTTTGCTGTTGTTTTCATTCATTGTTTGATACACGTTGTGTGTTTCCCAAAAATTGCGCACGGCCCCAATGCACAAATGTGGTTTCTTACACGTCCGCAAAAGGCGAACACTTTCAGGCTAGAATCAGACTACACCCAAACAGACTACACAAGAATATCGCAAAAAACACTCAGTTTTTAAAGAATGGTTGAGTGGATGTATGTCCTACTCTTAAATGCTCTTTATGATTAAAATCATTTCGTTCAAAATGCATTTTTGTAGCCCAATTGGGCGCTTCCAGGACATAATGCCTCTTTATAAAGGCTGATTTGTGCAACATGCATATTTAACACCAAAGCGTCAAAACTAATTAATCAACATATTAAAGCTAATATAAAAAATCGTCAACAAAAAATCTAGTTCTAGTTCTCTTTTGCATTTAGGCAAATTTAATATTGTAAATAACATTGTAGTCTGAAATTATATTTTGGGTAAGAAACGAAATGTATCGAGATAATTCTTTCACTAAATTAAAGCTCATGATGTGGTTTATCATGATACGATGATATCATATTATGGTATTTTCGACTGGTTTTTCTTGTGGACTCCACATATACTGTATGATCTATTTTATCCTTGGAACAATAGGTTTGGATGTTTATTTTCTTGCAGACCTACTGCTGGAGACATCAACAGTTTTATAAAGGAGTTAGGAACCAAGGTAAGTGTTTGTGCTGACATGTTTACGGCCATTAACATGGAGGTTGTGAAGGTATATCCAATTAACATTCTAAAAAGTGGGAAATGGCTATTGGATCTTTTCATTACTAACGTGTAGTACCTTTACAAACATTTGATAGCATTTAATTAAAAAAACCTAACTCTTATAGAAGGCAAAAACAGCTCAGACGGGACCAGGGGTTTCCACTCACACTGGACCAGGGGTTTCCACTCGCACTGGACCAGGCATGCCAGGGGATTTAGCTCAGACGGGACCAGGGGATTTAGCTCAGACGGGACCAGGGGTTTCCACTCGCACTGGACCAGGGGTTTCCACTCGCACTGGACCAGGGGTTTCCACTCGCACTGGACCAGGGGTTTCCACTCGCACTGGACCAGGGGTTTCCACTCGCACTGGACCAGGGGTTTCCACTCGCACTGGACCAGGAGATTCAGCTCAGACGGGACCAGGGGTTTCCACTCACACTGGACCAGGGGTTTCCACTCGCACTGGACCAGGGGTTTCCACTCGCACTGGACCAGGAGATTCAGCTCAGACGGGACCAGGGGATTCAGCTCGGACGGGACCAGGGGATTCAGCTCAGACGGGACCAAGGGATTCAGCTCAGACGGGACCAGGGGTTTCCACTCGCACTGGACCAGGGGTTTCCACTCGCACTGGACCAGGAGATTCAGCTCAGACGGGACCAGGGGATTCAGCCCAGAGGGGACCAGGGGTTTCCACTCGCACTGGACCAGGGGATTCAGCTCAGACTGGACATTTGGCTTCCACTCGCACTGGACCAGGAGATTCAGCTCAGATGGGAACAGGGGTTTCAACTCGCACTGGACCAGGGGATTCAGCCCAGACGGGACATGGGATTTCCACTCGCACTGGACCAGGGGATTCAGCTCAGACGGGACCAGGGGATTCAGCTCGCACTAGACCAGGGCTTATATTTGACACTGGACCAGAGGTCCACCTTCCATGGGTTTCACAGGATGATGTGTAAGTACGGTACAGCAGAACAAAGTATATATTTGTCTCACTTGTTTTCTCACTATATTGCCGAATTAACATCTGATAATTTTCCTTCAACGGCTATTGGACCCCTATACTACAATGCCTACAAGCTACAATAACCTACTACTTAGTCTACAGCAAGCTACTGGCAACCGGTGACCCAATCGCTGAGACTAAGGAGGACCACCTACGACCACAACTACCCAGAAAAACAAATGCGAAAACCGAAGTCAGCCCGCGACAAGCTGGACAACTTGACTTCTCTTGACGCCAATACCTGTCACCGGTTGACGTAGGTGGTCGCCAGTAGAATTCACCGAGGTCAGCACCGGCGACAAACTACGTCTCCTGGTGACAACATTCGACATTAAGAAAATCACACGGCGACCAGAAAGAGTCTACGACTTTTGGGGCGACTGAGGAGACTACTCGAAACCATACAGGCGACACCTGGTGACCATGTGGTAACAGCCTGGTTGCCTGTAGTTGTCTAAAAAGTTGCCAAAGTGGGACAGGAGCATTACTCTTTCAAATTATAATCTCATTTTGCGATGTTTGTATTTGTGTGTGTTATGTACAGAATAGCTATAACCAGCATCTCCACAGAAAAGCTGCAGCGTTATGTCGTAAGGAGCATGAAGTATCTGCGGGGCGTGATTGCAGGAATGGTACAGTTGTTTTATATTGTGCTCATACATTAGAGGGGCACTATGTCCTGAAATCTCTCAAGATATCATGTTTTGGATTGTTTACTTATCGTATTTCAAACATATGGTTGAAGGAAACCAGCCTAATGTCTTACCGTTCCCGAAAAAAACAAAAAACCCTGGTTGTTTACATCGAACATGACGTTTTTGCTGTTGTTTTCATTCATTGTTTGATACACGTTGTGTGTTTACCATAAATTGCGCACGGCCCCAATGCACAAATGTGGTTTCTTACACGTCCGCAAAAGGCGAACACTTTCAGGCTAGAATCAGACTACACCCAAACAGACTACACAAGAATATCACAAAAAACACTCAGTTTTTAAAGAATGGTTGAGTGGATGTACGTCCTACTCTTAAATGCTCTTTATGATTAACATCATTTCGTTCAAAATGCATTTTTGTAGCCCAATTGGGCGCTTCCAGGACATAATGCCTCTTTATAAAGGCTGATTCGTGCAACATGCATATTTAACACCAAAGCGTCAAAACTAATTAATCAACATATTAAAGCTAATATGAAAATCGTGAACAAAAAATCTAGTTCTAGTTCTCTTTTGCATTTAGGCAAATTTAATATTGTAAATAACATTGTAGTCTGAAATTATATTTTGGGTAAGAAACGAAATGTATCGAGATAATTCTTTCACTAAATTAAAGCTCATGATGTGGTTTATCATGATACGATGATATCATATTATGGTATTTTCGACTGGTTTTTCTTGTGGACTCCACATATACTGTATGATCTATTTTATCCTTGGAAGAATAGGTTTGGATGTTTATTTTCTTGCAGACCTACTGCTGGAGACATCAACAGTTCTATAAAGGAGCTAGGAACCAAGGTAAGTGTTTGTGCTGACATGTTTACGGCCATTAACATGGAGGTTGTGAAGGTATATCCAATTAACATTCTAAAGAGTGGGAAATGGCTATTGGATCTTTTTATTACTAATGTGTAGTACCTTTACAAACATTTGATAGCATTTAATTTTAACCCCTAACTCTTTTAGAAGGCAAAAACAACTTTCCAAAAAGTAGAATGCCTGTGAGTTTTTACCTTTTTTTTTGTTGTTTCAGCTGATCTCCAGTATATGGTCATTGGACGCCCATTCACAGAGCAACAACAAGAAGATGTAATGGGACAACTCATTTCCCTTTTTGGTCCGACAAATACCAACGTAAGTAAGATTGGAAACTTTGCATAGTGGTAGTCTCAATGAGTAAAGGTTTCCAGACACACCATGTGGAATTCTCGGTTTGAAAGAAGTGTGAATTCAGTTCTTCTCAGAACCACCCATCTTTCGAAAAAAGAGAAAAAGCGCATGGTGTCTCTGCAAACCCCCATTAAACACCAATGTAAGTTAAGAATAAACATATAGAAAAAATACTTTGTGTGGTGAATAGTAAAGAATCTGAATACAATCTGAATCCATCATTCATAACTTTTTGGGTGGGACAGAATTTTGGCTGTGAGATTTTTTTCTTCTTTTTCCACTATAGATTCATTAAGTAAGTGAAGTAAATTTTGGGCATATTTAGTTCCAATGGCAGACATGGCTGGGTTTGGTCTTGACATGCCAAACTTATTTTCGTGCTCAAACAGCGGGAACGCAATCTAATAATATTGCATTCAAACAGGATCACACACCACATAATATTCATCAAGGTATTTCAAGAGTTTAGCTATTTGAAGAATAGTATACAAATATTTACTGCTTCAAGTGGTGTCGCAAAACTAGCCACCCGAGGTTATCCACGGAACATTCGTTTTTCCAAAGCAAAGCCGAGGAAAAGTAGAATGCTTTATGGATCACTGAGATAAAGCAGTAAATATTCTGCTTGATTTAAAATTGTTAACACTATTTAAATTCTTTCAGTCAAGCACATATCACCATCATTCATGCATAACATACAGTTTGTTTATTTAATTTTTGTTTGGGGAGGGGGAGTTTCTAAATTTCATGAGATAACAGATCAAATGTTTCATGCCACAAGGCCAGGCCTCGAAATAGTACTAGCCCGGCGTACAAAGTCTAGCGAAAACTGCTCCGGGCTACCCAGACCCACTTCCTCGGTTGCCCGGTGGGCTAGTGAAAATTTCAGTAACCTACTAGTATAGAGACCAGCCTGTAGGTCCCGTGACCAAATTCTGGGAACAAAGGTTTGAAAGTGTTTTTGTGTTCCCTGATGAATACCGAACAATTTTGACTTGGGCTGCCCGTTTGAAAATGCCGGGCATTTCAGGGAGGGGTCAACAAAGGTCATACAGGGGTCAAAATTCAAATATATTCCAATCGTATCAATATGCATATCAAATTACTCGTCTAGTCATGAGGATCCCAAAAATGTATAGTTTGCTATACCTCCAACCTTAAAAACGTCGAAAAGTCAATGCACTTTTGACTAGTGGTCAAATTCACCAACATGGTTAACATTGTCCGATTCTAATGATTCAAGGGCTCTTTTGTTAAAAAAGTTCGCGGATTCCAGCGAACTTCCTCCGGCTCCATCGCCTTTGACAAACTGCACGAACAACGCCAAAACAGAGATGAGTTTTTGGTTTGGAAAACGGCCGAGTTTTTAGACATTGCTAAAGCGCCCTCTTGTGACAGTAGCCTAACTTGATTGGATATTTTAACGTACGCAGCACAGTCCATTCAAATTTTAAAGACGGGGTTTATTCTAGTTAAAAATCTAAGATCGTGGTTGGTTAAAGACGAAATATTGAAGGGATTATTTATGTTTTTATTTTCTGAGGGGTTACCACTTACCAGGGAGAGAGCTAAATGATTTTTTAGAGGGGAGATTGATTGGTGTTTTTTAGGGATAACGAAAACCTGTTTTGTTTTTTCCTGGTTCTTCTTGCGCTATCAGGCCAGCGCGATGTTCCCCTTCTTGCGCCCATTCTCGATCGCTTTGAAGACCTCCATCTTGAGCTTTGGCAAGTCGCACATGGTTTCATGCTTCCATTGCCTACATTAACTAAATATGCAAATTTATGCTTTTAACTCTTGTTTATTTAAAGCCTCAAAAAATCTTGTGAAACACGCGGGCTAGTGAAAAAACCTGCGGGCTAGTAAAAAGTCTGGTTCACTAGCCTGGCCGGCGAGTGAAAAAAAAAAGTTAAGGGAAACCCCTGCTTTTAATAATTCAATGTCATTGCGAAGCGAATTCGTCAAGGTACGGAGAACGTCACAATGAAACATTAACTGTTGACATCATAAAATTCTTATTCGGTTTCGCGTGGAAAGTACATGTATATGAACCCGCCTTTACGCGCGCGAACTGAATTTGATATCACAAATATTGTAGGTTTCCTATAAAACGTTTGCGAATTCACAGCGCAAAATTGCCACAAGGTTCGTGTTCGCGCCGACGAACCGGCCTACAAGTTCGTGTTGACGAAACCGGCCTCTCTATTTTAACAAGCTTGTTTTGAACACGTTCAGTATACGCGGACAGAACGTGGTATTTAAATGTCGAGTATAAACAGGCCTCACCATTTCAGTTCAACGAGCAAGGTTTGAATGTGTTCAGTTCGCGGACAGAACGTAGTATTTAAATGTTCTATGCGTCTCGTGTTTATTCATAAGAAGACATTTCTCAGCAACAATAGCGCCCAATCGAGCTAGCTTATTAACTTCGTTGCGCTCGGGTGCGCACGTGCATGCAGTTCGCAGACTTGTCGGTAAAAAAGCGGACTTTCCGGTAAGGACGGTAAGGACGAATTGGTAAGCTCCCTAAAGAAAAATAATACAAATAATTAAAAATCATTATTTGTTTTAAAAATAGAGTGTTTGAATTGTTCGTGACGTTTCGGTTACAAACATTTAATAACTTCTTATCCATGGGTTTGGGGAAAAAAATGGTTGTTTTTGGCGAATTTATGCTAACCTTTTAGCAGCCATTTTGAAATTTCAAGGTTATGACAACCACTTTAAATTTTAAAAGTTGTTTAGTTGAATTTTCCATGTCAGAAAACATATTATTAGACACTAAAATTATTAGAATCGGATAACATTAACTGTGTTGGTGAATTTGACCACCAGTCAAAAGTGCGTTGACCTTTCAACGTTTTTAACCACAGCTCCCTCATTTAAAGTCGGAGGTTTAGCAAACTATATATTTTTGGAATCCTCATGACTAGACGAGTAATTTGATATGCATATCGACACGATTAGAATATATTTGAATTTTGACCTTTGTTGACCCCTCCTGGAAATGCCGGGTATTTTCAAGGGGGCAGCCCAAGTCAAAATTGTTCGGTATTCATCAGGGAACACTTTCAAACCTTTGTTCCCAGAATTTGGTCACGGGACCTACAGGCTGGTCTCCTACTATACATGTAAAGGTTTAGATCAAAATACATGTTAAAATTGTTATTGTCTTTTTGTGTATTTAATAAATATCGGATCAAAATAAAGTCTTTTGTTTGTGTTTTTTGGCATGATTATTGATAGCCTGCGAGCGCTCGATCCAAGTAAGCATGCAGTGCACTGCAATCTCACATACAGAGTAGACTGGTTGGCTTCAGTGAGATTAGTAGGCCCCCTATAGTATAAACTACGGCGCAGGGTACCGCACATATGTGCACTATTCTCTTTCACATCGTTCAGCCTTTCTTACCATAACGGCCCACTGCGTAGCTGTATAGTACATGATCGTTCTGCCGTGTCACTAGTAGTAGCGTCTGACACAGCGCCCTCTGTGTACGTTACTATGGATGGTCCTTTAGTCTTATAACTGGTTTTAAATATACATGTACTTGTTATACATGTTTAAAACCGGCAAACCACATAATGTTAATGGTATATGTACATCTTCATACAATCATCCACTTAAGATTGGTGCTTTGTGTTTGATCTTTTTGTTTGATATTTCCGTCAGTGGCGGATAAGGATAAGGCAGTATTGGGTTGTAGAGTATGGCAGGTGTAAATGGGTGGCAGATGTAAGTGGGTGGTAGGATAAGGTAATGTTGGAAGGTGGGTTAGCGGGAATGGGATTTTTTGGGGTAACTATGCTTTTAGCTTGATGTTAAAGTTAGTTATTTAAGGCAGTAGGGGGTAGGTGGGGATAGGGTGTAGGAGAGGGTTAGGATGACGGGTATGGTATGATACTAGTGAGGTTGGGGGTAGGTGGGTGCGAAAGCAGGGTCAGGGTTGGGTGGGATAGCAGGTCGAGTAGAATAGGATGTGGATAGGGTCAGGGGCGGAGATTTCTTGTTACATGTGGGGGGGATGATTTTTGTCCCAGATGAAACATGCGAGCGCGGAGCGCGAAGCCTTTACGGCGTTGGTTCCGGGGCCCGCTTAAGGACCCCGTGAAATTTTGCATTCTAGATGCTCTGTAATGCAATCTGAGGCCATTTAGAGGCATAATTGATGAAGGAAAAAGAAATAAAAAACTTCAAATTTGAGTTGTAGAATTTGTGCCTTTTGGATTTGGGCAATACTTTTCTAATGTTCATTACAAGTCAGTGCAGTATCAGTTCAAAAAACATGCAACACAGTAGTCAGCATTATATGTCTTTCAAAACGCATTAATTACACCAGTGCAAAAAAAAAAAAAAATTGAGTTTCCGTTAAAAACGCCTAAAAAAATGATCGGTCGGTTGGGAATTTTGTTTTAATGCGGTACATGTACAGTATCTCCTGTGCATCAATTATCATGGTCGGAGGCTGTTCCACCTATTGCACACGCCGCCGGGCAAAGGGGAAGCCCTCCATTCAATTTGTACAGGGAATTGTGTGTTTTCTATATTTTTTTACAGCAATAAAAAAATGAATACCTTTTTTTGTTGCTTTATAAAACAATAACATTTTGAAATATCTCGGTGTAGTGTTGGACAATAATTAATTATTTAGATAATTTCAACATAGACAACAACACTATTCATTCCCCTTTAAGTCCAGAGGGTGCGATAACTAACAACCAACACTGACCACTCGGAGACAAGAAACAAAGCCCGGTGACGTCATGCCGACCGCGAGAATGCAAGTACATTTTTTATTTGCATACATATTCGGAAAAATAGTATTTAATTCCCTCAAATAAATATACAAGTGATTGTATATCTACTACTTTGGGGTATGACAAAATAACGTTTAAAACTTGTTACCAAGGCTGCATTCCACTTACGCGAACTGTTTGCGCGAACGTTCGCCTACGTTTTGAGTTTGCGTTAGTTGAAGTGAAACGATATTTTAAAAACTAAGTTTTCAAAATGGCGGCGCCCAGTGACAGTGACATCGTTTGGTTGGCTGCTTTTTGTCCAACTCATTATTTTTCTTAAAAATATCCCTGTAACTGCTCAAAACAATCCACCATTTATAACGAAAAGTATAAAACGTAAAAAGAAAAAACTGTGAAAAGAACACTGCCGTCTGCTAACCTCTTCGCCATCTTTAAAATACGTCACTGGCCAATAGCGAACAGCTCGGAATGTCGTTCGCCGTTTTCGCTAGCGTTAAGGCCGGTTCATACTTCACGCGAAAGCGATTGCGATACGAATTTGACGTCACAAAGCTTTTGCGATTTCACATCGCGAAATCTCCTCCCGACGTCACAAATTCGCGTTCGCGTTTGCTTTCGCGCCGAGTATGAGCCGGCCTTTAGCCAACATAATTGGCGCACATTGCGTTCCACTTAAGCGAACAAAGCTAATGTTGGCCAACGTTGGCAACGTTCGCGTGAGTGCAACGCACCCCATCTTTCCTTGATACCCGTACCCAGGCCTGGACGCATAATTGTTTTTCCTAAGAGGGTTAGGGGTAATTATCATAAATGGGCGGCTCTAGACCCCCACGTCATGATTATTCCATAGTTTTAACAATGACGCTAATACACTGTTATTGCTCATTCAACTAGCCCAGAGGTACATTAAAGCACTTTGAAAAACGGCTTCTGTCGACCTCTCACGGTAGCTTAGTGGATAATGGGTTAGGTTATAGATCGTTCGACTGGAGTTCGAATTCACTCGAATTTTTCATTGATTATTTTGGTCTCCAAGTTTATTGTTGGAGTGAGTTTAATTTAATTTAATTGAAAATCAGGATCTGAGAACCTACATGTAAGTGTCTTCCACTCAGTGTGGTGTAGATACGCCCATTTATGATAATTACCCCTAACCCTCCTAGGAAAAAAAATACGCGGTTCGGACGTCCAACGTGGTCTGTCTGGTCTCCACAAGCTTCGTTCACATTGAGTAAACATGCGGGAGGCCAATCACAGACCGATCATTACAACAAGTTTGTGCACGCCGCGCCGCGAGTCTTTAACTGGGCGTTTATTCAACTTTACTAAGTCACTTCTTGATTATAATCCCAATGCAGGGAAAGTAACTTACGACACTCGCACTTGCTGGGCTGTGTGGTGCTGGCCTGCCAGGGTATTTGCATGTTATGGACTATACGCAAATTAAGACGCAGCTACCCGTAAAAAGTGGGGGGGATGATTACATTGGTCATCCCCGCCAGATCAAAAAGTGGGGGGGATATACCCCCCCATCCCCCCCGGGATCTCCGCCCATGGATAGGGTAGAGGTGGGAGAGTATGGGAGCGGGCTATTATTAGGCATAAAAAAAAAAAATTATGTTGGCGTAACGGGCCCCCAAAAATAGGGTAGGTAGGTAGGAATTTTTTTTTTTTTTTTTTTTCCTCCCAGCAATGAAAATGATATGTTTTATAATTGTTTAAGCCGGTAGTGATACACGATAGCGTGTCCAGGTTCAATATATACACAATCCACACACACAACAATGAGAAACGGTCAGAAATGGTTTCAAACGTATTTATAACTAGATTTATATAGATTTTAATCATTAAATTTTAATCATTAATTCGTCCCTTGAAAAAAAAATATCCAGGGTCGGCTGTATTTTTAAGGTCGGTCGGGTTACGCCAACATAACATATTTTTTTTTATGCCTTAGCATGGGGTATATTAGATTTGATGGGATATAATAAGGATGAGGAGGGTTTTGGGTTGGGTGGAAAAGCAGGTTTGATGGGATAGGGTGAAGATTTGGGGGAAGGGGGGCGGGGTAGGAAGGATGTGATTGGGGGAGAGGATGGGTGCAGTTGAGGGTGGGGTGGAGTGGGGGGTATTAGACGGTGAGAGGATTGGTGGTTTTTATACTCGGGGTGGCGTTGTATTTTTAAATAAAAGTCAGTATGTTCTTTAACCCTATCGTAACTACCCCAAGCCCATCAAACTTCAAGTGCAGTTGTCAAGGTATTTGCGACGCATTAAATGGATCGTACGACGAGTCGCGAGATGCGACGCGTTATTCTTTGTAACTCGAGTTGCGACGCGTGGCAACGTTTAGTGAAATCGGGGGGGCTGGTGAACTGTAAGTGTACATGTGTACACCCTGTGTGTCCCCACTCAATCACACTCCAACACATACAACCAATGGCCAGTCATCACAGCCCTGATGCTGAACACTGAACTCTGAACAATGCACAGACCCATCTGTAGCAACTCAATCAAACAGTTGGGTTTGGTACTGTTAGGTTTAGTACCAATAATTACTGAACCTGTGCGCAGTTGTTGAAGTTTGTTAGGTTTGGTATGTTTCTACGGCGAGAGCCTAGGGGGTTAGGATTAATTATTGATGTTAGACATGTTAATGCCACAGTGAATTGTTTCACATTGTTGGGCATAGTAATTTACATTTTCAAGTTGATTGTTCATATATTTCATATTTGTTCTACAGGGTGTTTAAAAAAAAATGTAATCCTACTTTAAAGCGTTAATATGGTCAGACTTTATGCTTATCAGCAAAAAACACAGAATCATATTAAAGCAGAAACTTTGTGCTTTTCAATGATACCTTGGGTTACATTCCAGGGTCACGCATCATTGGGCACCACTGTCTTGAAGGTGTGGTGCAAAATTGCAGTTTGCAGGGGTGCCGACAACATTGTTCTTGGGGGTAATTAGGTCTGGTGACCGTGGGCCATATTAACCCTTTAAAGTAGGATCAAGTTTTTTGTGCTGTAATTTTCAATTGTTAACAAAGGTTGGCTGACCTTTTTTTCGGAAATTGATAAAAAGTTCCACTTTTTTGGAAAATGATAGCACTCCCGTTTTGTCCAATACATGTACAATGCACTTTCCTTGGTTGTCAATGGGTTACACATCGGTGAGTGATTTCAAGTCACCCAGTCTACTTTTCTAACCTCACAACTCTCCGGACATATGTGACCGGCTCTGCAATAAAGGGTATTAAGTCGCGCTGTGCATTATCATGTAATGGCCTACACAAAGTTGAGAGGGTAAACATTTCATCAACATGTGATTTACATTTTTTGTCATGAATGACATCTTTAATACCCACAGTTTCAGGTTTCATTCACAGAAATGTTGATTTTGAAGAATAAAGTAGAACAAAAATACAATTTTATGTGCATCGTTCTGTTGTACTACAATAGAGCCGGCTTTTTCAAAGCCTGTTTTTTTAGTTGTGTAATTTGAACTCCAAGGAAGTAATCAGTATGTAAACATGTCATATATCCAAAACGGGAGGGGCTATGGAGCTCTGTTATATACCACATAAAAGCTTATGCTGTGGGCTTTCCAACCATGTATATAACTCAATTTCACTGTTTTGTGGCATAATACCCATTATTGTGGAGTGGGTCACATACAAATTGAACCATTTTGTTTGAATTAGAGTCAGACAGCCACAATTAAATATAATCCGGTTTGGGTGTTTTTTTCAGCATCTACAAAAATAATACTTTATAAATAAAGCTTGTAGCAACAATATTTACAGTGGACTATATGTATACTAACTCCCAAATATTTTTCTTAAATTTTCTGAAAATTACAGCACAAAGCAAATGGTGTAAAACCTGAATTGTCCAATTAAAAATAGTTATTTGTTCCATTACTGTTGTAAGTTTGATTCATGATGTTCACCATGATTGAAGCATTTTTTTAAAAGGCTAGCTGGTATGCTATACAACATTTTATTGAATTTTGTGCAATATTTAATTTTGATGTTGATTTCAACAATATTTAGTTCTTCTGATTTCAAAATCACAGGCGTGTTTAAAAAAAGCACACCTAGATTCGTTTAGACGTATAAATAAAGGTGTCTGATTCTGTGGTCCAATTTGAGACTAAACAATACTTGGCATTTTTGTTATATTTATCTTGGTTAGTTAATGACTTTTTCCCCACACATTATGTAGTATAAATATGCCGTAAATGTATGCCGAGGTGTGCTGTTATTAGAAATTCTACGGAAGCTTTTAGGCATGCGATCGCACGTCTTAAATCAGAAGGACTGATTATTGATTAAACAAAAATAAAGCGATTTTATTAATTTGACAAATCAACGTCGATGCATTCTTTATAATATACATTATGCATGATTTAAAAATGTAACAAATTTTATTAATTTTTAAAACTCCAGATCTATGAATTCTTCATATGTATGAAGCCCACATCATTATAAATAAACGTAACCAATTTTATTAATTTTTACAACTCCAGGTCTATAAATTCTTCATATGTATGAAGCCCACATCATTATAAATAAACGTAACCAATTTTATTAATGTTTACAACTCCAGGTCTATAAATTCTTCATATGTATGAAGCCCACATCATTATAAATAAACGTAACCAATTTTATTAATGTTTACAACTCCAGGTCTATGAATTCTTCATATGTATGAAGTCCACATCATTATAAATAAACGTAACCAATTGTATAAATTTTTACAACCCCAGGTCTATAAATTCTCCATATGTATGAAGCCCACATCATTTTAAATAAACGTAACCAATTTTATTAAT
Source organism: Crossaster papposus (assembly GCA_037893245.1). Classification (NCBI taxonomy): domain Eukaryota; kingdom Metazoa; phylum Echinodermata; class Asteroidea; order Velatida; family Solasteridae; genus Crossaster; species Crossaster papposus. The sequence goes on along the minus strand of JBAIAA010000002.1, from coordinate 74,064 downwards.
TTTTACAACTCCAGGTCTATGAATTTTATTGTATTCAAGCAGACATTTTCAACCTTATAGGCACTTAATACTACTTTATAATGGAAAAATGCAGTAACTGCAAATTTGTTGAAATGTGTTGGTAGTTTGTTTTAATAGAACATGTGTGTAGAAGAGAAACTTATGGTGTATATTTTTCTCATTTTCAAGTTCTTGCAGATACTGCACTTTTCCATTGTACTCAACGGATTATATTTTGAGTTTTGTGCAATTTTTTACTGAAGTGGTTATGCTGTGCGTGCAGCAAAAGCATGAAATAAAGAAGTTAGAAAATAGAAAGAGCAACTTTTCCTTTAATTTTGTTTCTCTCATTTGGTGGATGATAATCAAGAGGCTACACTTGAAACCCATCAGTTCAAGTACTCAGGCTACTGTTATTTTAAATAAAAAAAGAACTAAAAATATTGTAAGTTTAGTGCAGATCACTCATCAGGTACCGGTAAAAAGTTGTTGAAACTAGGATAGCCAACGAATGACACGAATATCAATTTTATGATGCTGGTGACAAGTGTGCAAATGTACACAAAGTAGAATTAAAAATGTGTCATTCTGTGGTTACAATGATTCTGAAGATTTAAATAGAATTGGATACATTTTAAATATTCTGGCAACAAACAGTTTCTCTGAAAGATAAATGATAACTTTATTTATTAAACTGTGCTTACATACAAAATGAGCACCAAGGTTTTAAAACTTTAACTGAAAGAGTGGTTTTTATTCAGACCTTCCATTATTGAGATATTACTCAATTCCAATTTTAAAAATGCTCAACCACATAATGACAACTTGCCTTGGCAACTATTTGGAACTAGACCCCGGAGCACGGTTGCCGCTGGTTGACAGTAGCCTCTTTTCAAAGGAAAACATGGAGAGAACCAGTGGCGTACACAAAGTTGATGTCAGTAGTCGGACGGAGGGAAAGGCAGTAAGGCCAAATAAAAAAAAAACATGTTTAGCGTCATGCCTTTTTTTTAAAGGAAGGAGGAGGCCCCCTTTTTTCCCTTTTTTTTCAAAATGGCCGCCCGACACATCTTAATTCGAGTCATGTAGTGAACATGTCACACCCTATCTTCCAATTTAAAATTAAAACATGGTTCACCCACGATTAAAAATCAAAATTCATGGGGGTCGATCATGTTATGCACCGTCACACGACTACACGTCACACGTCTAGCCTTCCTATTAGAACAAAAATATTTCCAGAGCATGTACACAGTGATGCTAAAGACAAAGTCTAAAATATGATCTCAACATTTCATTATCTTTAAATTAAACAAAAAAAACAAAAAAAACAAATTTGTTTACAAAAATGGTCAAATTTATCATTTTTTTCAAAAAGAAAAAAAAAAAGAAAAAAGGAGGCGGCCCCAAAAAAGGAAGCGGGCGGTGACGCTAAACATTTTTATTTTTTTATTTGGCCTAACGTTAAGTGAAAATCTGGCGGGCCTAATGTAATTTTTTGTCTTGTTTTTGGACCACCATGACTAACGTTATGGCTTATCCTACTTATATGCGTGGAAGAATAGTGGCAATACCCATCTCATTCATGTCGCAAATGTAAACAAAGCGGTTGCCATCTTTTAAACAATAGTTCGACTAGAGCCTTTCGAGCGAACTGCATTTGAGCATGCGCATTGGTAAAGCAGAGACTGACTAATGGTTAACTATAATTGACTTGGGTACTTAACGACTTGGGTACTAAACGACTTGGGTACTAAACGACTTGGGTACTAAACGACTTGGGTACTAAACGACTTGGGTACGAAACGACTTGGGTACGAAACGACTTGGGTACGAAACGACTTGGGTACGAAACGACTTGGGTACGAAACGACTTGGGTACGAAACGACTTGGGTACGAAACGACTTGGGTACGAAACGACTTGGGTACGAAACGACTTGGGTACGAAACGGCTTGGGTACGAAACGGCTTGATGGGTACGAAACGACTTGATGGGTACGAAACGACTTGATGGGTACGAAACGACTTGATGGGTACGAAACGACTTGATGGGTACGAAACGACTTGATGGGTACGAAACGACTTGATGGGTACGAAACGACTTGATGGGTACGAAACGACTTGATGGGTACGAAACGACTTGATGGGTACGAAACGACTTGATGGGTACGAAACGACTTGATGGGTACGAAACGACTTGATGGGTACGAAACGACTTGATGGGTACGAAACGACTTGATGGGTACGAAACGACTTGATGGGTACGAAACGACTTGATGGGTACGAAACGACTTGATGGGTACGAAACGACTTGATGGGTACGAAACGACTTGATGGTACGAAACGACTTGATGGGTACGAAACGACTTGATGGGTACGAAACGACTTGATGGGTACGAAACGACTTGATGGGTACGAAACGACTTGATGGGTACGAAACGACTTGATGGGTACGAAACGACTTGATGGGTACGAAACGACTTGATGGGTACGAAACGACTTGATGGGTACGAAACGACTTGATGGGTACGAAACGACTTGATGGGTACGAAACGACTTGATGGGTACGAAACGACTTGATGGGTACGAAACGACTTGATGGGTACGAAACGACTTGATGGGTACGAAACGACTTGATGGGTACGAAACGACTTGATGGGTACGAAACGACTTGATGGGTACGAAACGACTTGATGGGTACGAAACGACTTGATGGGTACGAAACGACTTGATGGGTACGAAACGACTTGATGGGTACGAAACGACTTGATGGGTACGAAACGACTTGATGGGTACGAAACGACTTGATGGGTACGAAACGACTTGATGGGTACGAAACGACTTGATGGGTACGAAACGACTTGATGGGTACGAAACGACTTGATGGGTACGAAACGACTTGATGGGTACGAAACGACTTGATGGGTACGAAACGACTTGATGGGTACGAAACGACTTGATGGGTACGAAACGACTTGATGGGTACGAAACGACTTGATGGGTACGAAACGACTTGATGGGTACGAAACGACTTGATGGGTACGAAACGACTTGATGGGTACGAAACGACTTGATGGGTACGAAACGACTTGATGGGTACGAAACGACTTGATGGGTACGAAACGACTTGATGGGTACGAAACGACTTGATGGGTACGAAACGACTTGATGGGTACGAAACGACTTGATGGGTACGAAACGACTTGATGGGTACGAAACGACTTGATGGGTACGAAACGACTTGATGGGTACGAAACGACTTGATGGGTACGAAACGACTTGATGGGTACGAAACGACTTGATGGGTACGAAACGACTTGATGGGTACGAAACGACTTGATGGGTACGAAACGACTTGATGGGTACGAAACGACTTGATGGGTACGAAACGACTTGATGGGTACGAAACGACTTGATGGGTACGAAACGACTTGATGGGTACGAAACGACTTGATGGGTACGAAACGACTTGATGGGTACGAAACGACTTGATGGGTACGAAACGACTTGATGGGTACGAAACGACTTGATGGGTACGAAACGACTTGATGGGTACGAAACGACTTGATGGGTACGAAACGACTTGATGGGTACGAAACGACTTGATGGGTACGAAACGACTTGATGGGTACGAAACGACTTGATGGGTACGAAACGACTTGATGGGTACGAAACGACTTGATGGGTACGAAACGACTTGATGGGTACGAAACGACTTGATGGGTACGAAACGACTTGATGGGTACGAAACGACTTGATGGGTACGAAACGACTTGATGGGTACGAAACGACTTGATGGGTACGAAACGACTTGATGGGTACGAAACGACTTGATGGGTACGAAACGACTTGATGGGTACGAAACGACTTGATGGGTACGAAACGACTTGATGGGTACGAAACGACTTGATGGGTACGAAACGACTTGATGGGTACGAAACGACTTGATGGGTACGAAACGACTTGATGGGTACGAAACGACTTGATGGGTACGAAACGACTTGATGGGTACGAAACGACTTGATGGGTACGAAACGACTTGATGGGTACGAAACGACTTGATGGGTACGAAACGACTTGATGGGTACGAAACGACTTGATGGGTACGAAACGACTTGATGGGTACGAAACGACTTGGGTACGAAACGACTTGGGTTAATGCCAGAATTGGTTACTGCAATCATGGAGCTAGCTATGATAGCTCCATGCTGCAATGTACTCATACAGATACAGATATGTCCAAGCAGGACTGGACGGGCTTCGGGGTACTCACGATCAATTCTTGACCTGCAAATCAAGGAAATTCGACGCCAGTTTTTCAGCGCGTACTGAACCTTTGCATGGCCGCCATTTTTGTGATGAGCAAACCGAGCATTGTGGGTATTCTGTGACGTCACTGCCAAAGTGCATCCCGACCGTACCACTATACGCGGGGATGCTCCGCGATGTCACAGGTCAGTGTAACGCGCGCGCGACGCGATACTCCGACCTGTGAAATCGGAGAGCACCCCCGCGTATAGTGGTACGGTCGGCATGCACTTTGGCAGTGACGTCACAGGCATATCATAAAAATAGAGGCCATGCAAAAGTTCAGTACGCGCTGGAAAACTGGCGTCGAATTTCCTTGATTTGCAGTTTAAGAATTGATCGTGAGCACCCCGAAGCCCGTCCAGTCCTGCTTGGACACATATGGAAGGTTATAAGACGATTTAGAGGTATTTTGTTAAGTATTTGTGTGGATTTTATTTGGCGACATTTTGAACCACATAATCATTCGTCAATATTCTTCTGGCTCGCGCCTCGGCTCTAGTACTACTAGCGCAAGATAATGCCCAAATGTTAAAAAAGCGATAACTAGTAGAGGCCAGTAACTCGGTCTAGGCCCATACAACAATGTGTAGGGTATACAATGTGCAAAGCCACGTACCTAATTACAATGCACACTATATAGGCTAGAACTAATTGGGTCCAGCAACATCATGGTTTTGGCTGTTTCATTAATTGAACATTCTGTCTTTAAAAACGAAGCTGGCAATAAGCAATTTTTTACTCAATCTCTAAAATAATAAAACGTAAAAATTATGTAATTCAACTTCTGTTGGCCGGTATGAATGACTGAGGTGTCATTTTGCTTAGAAAAATTAGCTACACCCTACTGCACTGATAACATTACTATCACCCTAATTTGCTCAAATGTTTGAAAGCTGGGACCAAAATAATGCCCTTTACGTGATCGAGTCTCGACCAATCAGAAGCTATCATCAACTCTCCTAGGTATTTATTCATTATAAGTAATGTGACGGCTTGGGTTAATTAACCAGTTTGCGCCAGGTGTATTTTTAAGTTAACTAGACCACTAGCAAGTGGCCGGATTATTTTTCATTAACCCTAAGGCGACGGAATGAAAGTCATAGAATACTGTCCGGCTGATTTTGAAAAACAATGAGGCTTTATTTCATTATTCATTATTCTGAACACGTCATATCATGTGTCATACACACGTCATACACACATGAGCCATATCGCCCCGGCACCACACGTGCGCTTGCCATAGATCGATTGCCCAGAGGGGGTATTCTAATTGCTCAATTGCGACTACCCTACTACTACTACTAGTACCGTAATTTCCTGCGGACAAGGCGCTCGGCGGTTAAGGCGCAGGTCCCTAAAATCACCCCCCAAAAATTCAAACGTCAACAGATAAAGCGCACCGCCGAAAAGGCGCATGCTTGAACGCACCCAGAACTACACCAGGCGCCACCCGGTGTAGGTACATCGCCACAAAGGGGTCATTTTGTTGCCTTAGAACGATCCCACTATTCCAAGCAAGAATTTGCTGAGTACTTGTGTTTATCTGGCACGCAAACAATGTATGAAAACTTCAAACCAGTAGTCACAATATCGCACGAGGTTTACTTTGCCGATACATATCATGTATCACTGCAGTATAAACTGCATGCATGTACATGCACATGTACATCACATGCAGCGATCGCGTGCAGGGTATCCCTAATTGCGACACCCCCTAGTCTTCTTTCCAGTCGTTGTGAATGCTCCGCACTGTGTAGTTCGGATGGTGAATTGCATGAAGCCGGAACGTATACGAAAAAAAGGCCACATAGTACAGGCCAGCTTTTTATCGCTGTTGTACGCGTCATGCACACTGACCTCTACAACTGGACGGATCATTGTCCATATTCTGCTGTGCTAACACTTGAAGTCGGCGCGAACTGAAAGTGCAACATGGCGGACCCGAGATGTCACTGCTGTGAGCCAATGAAATGTCCAGGTGTAGAGGTCAGTGAATTTATTCTGTACATTTTGTATTTATAAACATTATGTAATACGTATCGTACCAACACCTGGACATTTCATTGGCTCACAGAGTCACGTCGTGGGTCCGCCATGTTGCACTTTTCCGCATGCCGACTTCAAAATGAAACAATGATGATCTGTCCATGTATAGAGGTCAGTGGTCATGCAGCGCACACTGTAGTCTTGTTTGCAAGACGATCTTAATCCTGGTATATGCAGCGCGCGTAGGCCGCCGATATCATACGTACGCCGTACCATACACGCAATGACCTTCGGTCTTAGCGAAGGTAATTCGCGCGTGGTCTACGGCGTACGTTAGAGGGCGCCCCGCATCGCGAAGATCGTCTTGCAAACAAGACTACGCACGCTGCCGAGTGCTAAATCACATGTATACATATGTACATGTACACACGTACATGTACGGTCGTAGGGGGATCAACACATCGCGGCATTGTTAATGGAAACACGGTCACAATGTTTGGAGAGTTGAGCTAATTGGTTGACCGCATTATTGAGTAAGATTGCGGCGTTCAAAGAATTCTTCACACAAAGACCATCACTTTGAACTCAAGCGACATCATATACGGCGCACCTAAAGATAAGGGGCGGCGATGTTTTTGTGGTCTAGAAAGTCAGATAAGTCGCGTCTTTACCGCAGGAAATTACGGTAGTCCTTTTCCAGTCGTTTCATGCTGTGCGCTGTGTAGTTCGGATGCCAAATTGCATGATGTCACTACGTAGAGATTAAGAAAGTGTTTGGGATAACGACCACAGGCAGTCGTTGGTATCTTGCAGCGCTCGTGCTGGTAACTGCGCACTATACATTGTATCCACGTATGTGTACATGTATATGTACCGCATGTTCACCGTACTCTGTACGCGTATACGCGCGACGTGGGCAGATTGGGTTTCGCGCCAATGACTATTCTGCGTTAGAAACATTGTGTAGAGCGGATTCAGATAAAATTTGAATCAAACTGTTGTGGCAGATTAATATTCTGGGTAAATAATGAAAAAAATTTAAATAATGAAAAATTTCGGCGGCACCTTTCGGCACATGCGGGCGGTGGACGGTATTCTATGACTTTCATTTCGTCGGCCTAACCCCCTAGGCCTTTAGGCTAAAGAACTGCGTACTACAGAATACTACTTAGTATTGTAGCACTGGCTATCTTCCGTGACTGATGATTGGGTGTGTACTGACAGAGTACAGATACTGCCAACTACAAAATACTAATAGTGGCAATACAGGTCAGTAATACTTGCAGGGTTTCCCCTTAGCGGTCGCCCGCTCGCCAAATGCGACCCAAAACTGCCACGGACGACTCAAAACACTTCCCTCTGTCGTCCGGCCGGCGAGTTAAAATATTGAATACATTACATGTGATTTCCCAGATCAACTGTTTACCAGTACCATTACATGTACAGCAGTACCTTTACACAGCAGTGCACGCGCACGTGCATTGCAGAGATATAGGATCGTGTCATTCCTGTACAGATTCGCGATGTTCATGGCCGGCTAGCTATAGCTAGTGCGAATTACCGCTAGTGCATACATTGGCGCGCATGGCCTGCGCGGCACATGTACATGTACTTCACGTACGCTATGGTGCGATACGGTACGGTGATGGTGCCAAAAAGCCATGTGCTCGCCCCATGCAAAGCATGCATAATGCAGGCACATTGTTGGATTGGTTTCCGCCGCACGCTTCAATGGACAAAGTTAAGGACCGAAACCAGTCCATGGCCGACATGCATGTATTTTCCCGTTACGCGAAATGGTCGAATTTGACATCGTAAGATGTAAAAATGCCGGCAAACAAATGTCGATGACGAAAGTCATATCCTGCAGGTTAATTATCAGATCATGGTCGCCCTTTCTTTTTTTTGTATTTTCTGTTTTAATGTATTTCTGTTGAGGTAGTAACGCTCGTCCTTCTTGAGCGATGTAGCGTGTGTCTGCCAAATGTTCTACCGCGGCATGTTTCCTGCATTCAGTTTACGCTTGTGTGGTGTGTTGGTCAGCTCAGCGTTCATCGTGTGAAAGATTTAGGCCAACCTTTAACATTTAATATGCTTTTACAATAACTCCGCCAGTTTTGTTGTCACAGGTAGGGCTGCAACGGTTACACGGTTAACCGACCGTTCAAACGGTTACACGGTTACATTTTTTCGATTCGGTTAACCTAATTTTTTCTTCTTTTTTTTTCTTTTTTTTTTTTTTCTTTTTTTTTAATACAAAAAACCTACCAATTGTCAACTTTGTCCGGGTTTCGTTTTTCGTTCGATAGCTTATTTAACATATAGTCGGCCTACATTACACAAATTGATGCAGACAATTACCAATCGCAGAACTGCTTAAATCAGCAGCGCTAATGCATTACAGGCCCGTGCATTTTTTTTTTTATAATATTTTTTTTTTTTTTTTTTTAATATTTGTATATTGCTACGGTTACGGTTACCCATAACCGTAAAACGAACGGTTACACGGATAATTTAATAACCGCAAACTGACAGCCTTGAGGTTTAGTTTTGATAGCTTTTGTGGCGGATGCAAATTAAATCTTCCCGCAAGATCAGCGATTACAACAAGCAGTGGACTGTAAAGTGCCGTGCCGTGCCGCGTTACGGCAATTTTCCCGCACGCGCGCGCTTTCGTTACCGGAAGGTCGGACAATGCAGTGGGCCACTGAAAATGCACACGTGGGCCACTGAAAATGCTTGCGGGCCACTGAAAACTCTAATTAGGTAGCCCGACGCGCCACTGAAAAAAAAGTTGCTGTAGAGTTTAGAACACCCTACACAGCATACATGGGCCATGCACACTCAGCAAGCAGAGGGACCCAATGCTAAAAAGTACTATGAGTGCAATTAGGGGTGAAGTACCAAATACTAAAAATTACTACAGGCATTGCACACAAACCAGTGAGAGTACTGCATACTACTTTTTACCAAGTAGTAGTAAAAAGTAGCATTAGGTAGGGTTAGGGTTAAAAAATTGGTTTTTTTATTCAGTAAAATATTCCTGTTTTGATAATGCAACTACATGTACTACAAGATGCCAACACTTAGTTTATTAGCACCGTTATTTACTTGTTTTTGCCAACATTCTGTGGCCTAGGGCATTTTTTCTCCCTGCAGTCAGGGCTTCATATTACGTCAACAGCTACCCGCCATAACATCTGACGCGTGTATAGTCATCAGTGGAACTACACACCGGGTCGGGGATTTGTGTACTCGGTAATGTATACAAATATTTGAAAGCCCAATTTTGCATGTACATGTACATGTATGTATACGTCATCCGGCCTGAACTGGTTAAATACTCTGATGTCTGGATGCGCGGATGCAAGGATGAAGTTAAGAATAAAGTTAATAATAGACCTGAGACCAAATGACATGGCTTTATTTACTCTAGGATTTTCGGCCTTATTTACCCTATCTATTTATTATTATCTATTTATCTATTAATATTTGAACTATATTTACCCTTGATTTCACTATCTAAAACCAACCTGAACCTACTCACTCCCATAACCGCTCCTATTCACCTTCCCGCTTCCCCCGCGTTGTCGTTGATATAAACATCTGTTTTATGTTGATTTTTAATTGATATAGCTGTACTGAACATTATCCTAAGGGCCATCAGCGAGATCAAAGTGGCTGTTTAGTCCATCCAAAGTGAGGTAGAGGCCAACAGGAAGATTCTGGAGAGGCTGTCTAAGTTTGAAGCTCTCCATGGATGACAACATTGACTTACTGCTTATGTCACAAGCTGGAGTAACCGCTCTGCTAAAGATTCTTAAGGACAAGAAGACAAAAGCTGCACTGGTAAGCCCTCACAACATAAACGACAGTTTTTTGTAATACTTTTGTATTCCATATTCTAGGTAGGTCATGTCTCATTGCATTTTGAAAAAGAATCTTAGAATACAAAGCCTAAAACACTTGCCAAACTTTAGTTTCTGTGCAGTACTCACTAAAATTTATTTTACACCTTTTACACCTTTAAATTTACACCTTTAAATTTGTGGCATTTTTGGAGCTGAAACTGCATTTATTTATTTATTGGCGATCGTCGCCCTTTTGCTAGATGCCTACAATCATAAAGATAATTCCTAATAATTCGGTAGTAAAATTTTTGATATCTGCAAAATTAAACAAAAGACGAATGCTTGAGGACTCAAAGGATCTTGTTGGCCTATTGCAGGGATGTAGTCGAGTCCATCACAAGTCCCTGCAAGTCCCTGTAAATTCCTGCAAGTCCATCACAAGTCCTTTAGTTCCGATTCAAAACACAAGCTATTCAAATCAGCTTTGACAAAAGCATTTCTTTGTCATTGTTCATCCAGTTACTTGTGACTGGCTTCACGAAAGGACTTGTGAACGAACTTGCAGGGACTCGACTACAACCCTGGCCTATTGTGCTTCTGTCCTTCGTGGTGGAGGTGGGGGGGGGGGGGGGGTCTTACAGTACATGAACAACAGTTCATGAAACAACATGAAACAACGTTTGCAAAATGGCTTAAATATAATCCATTACTTTGTGCAATGCATGATATAAATGGTGTACATTTAATGGGCCAATTTACTAGAAAGTGTCCTGAATCCACCAAAATCCAACAAGTTTGTCATGCAAAAACTGCTGGTGTCTCGAGTACATCAGAATTATCCACCGGTATACATTCTGGAGATATCCTGATTAATCCATAAAAAAATCGATTCTGATGGATTCAGGGTACCATGCTGGTATGAAATATTTTGTGGTGTGTTTCTCTATCGAGTCCATTATCTCAAAATCAATTTTGCAGTACTGCAAAATCCTGTAGTATAATAATAATAATATAGGCAATTTATATTGCGCCATTATCCACCCTAATGAGATGCTCAAGGCGCATTGCTGGGCTTATTATCCTGAATCCATCAAAGTCCCCCAGTTTGTTCAATATGAAGGTATACTAAATTCACTGAACTCCTTCAAAACCGGAAATGAATTTTTAATTGGTTGCTCTCGTACAGTTACAGGGTGTTCCCCAAAGTATGGTGCAAGTGGAATGTTTTAATTTAGCACAAACCCTAGGGAGATAAGGTTAAACCCTAACTCCCTAGGGTGTGTGCAAAATCATATTGATTTTGGTGAATTTGGGGGGGTTAGGGTTTTAACATTCAACATTCGCTTTTGATGTTTGTATAGGCATTAATACGATAACTAAATTAGATTTCAAATGCAGTTTGTTTTACCATATTTAATTTTGTCAATTCAAAGATATGTTGAATCAACCACCAGCACTCCAAATTGAGTGTGTGCCAGTTAAAGAAAGAATGCTTAAAGGGATCGTATACGTTTGGTAATTGGAACCAACTGTTTGTTTCAATCCTATATAATTATATACCATTAAACTAACCTGTAAAAATTTAATTTCAAAAGGTGGTAGCGATTTTGAGATATTGCCTAAGATCTGGAGCGGTTAAGTTCACGCAGGAAGAATAATCTGCATTAGAATACACAATCTGAGAAACGTCACTGCAGTCACGCTTCTCAGATTGAATTTTTTGGGGATAAAAAGTGCTATCTTTTTCCATAACCGCAGTACTTCGAAGTGAAAATTTTCGAAAAATGCATTATACTATCCGAAGCTGCTGTACTTCTTACTTAAGTTTTTATTGCCATTAATTTTTGGAGTACTTACCAAACGTATACGATCCCTTTAGGTGCCAATCGATACTAGTATTGTACACATAGGTGATTGCGTAGGGGCTGAGAGGCTAGTCTATATACAAGAGTAAGGAATTAAGCGTTCTCTACCTCCTCAGCATTCTCTACCTCCCTCCCTTCTTCCCACCCCTTTCTAGGGGCGCCTGCCAGATCAGCTTAGAATTCGTCCTGGTTAGCTTAGGTAGGGTTAGAGGCGCCTGACCCCTGGAACGGTCGAAACCTCAACGATGTCACCAGGGGTACATACACACAGATCCCCTGGTGACGGGAAAGGCGTATCCCCATACTTTTGTTTGGGTTCTGGCATGGTGTTCTGTCTTTTTCTACATTTATCTATTTTACTTTCTACCTCGGTCCACTCCGGACCCTTTAAGTCCGGCATCATGCTTGCATTAACATCGCTGTAAGCCAGGTTTAGATGCCTGCACCAAACTATCCAGCATTTGCCACTCTTGGTTGAAGATAAGGATGATGAATTTCACTGGGTTGGATCGGAGGGGAGCAACTGGACCCCTGTCAGAACCAAGATGACTACAAAAGCCAGTAAGAAATTAACCAGTAGGCGCCAGTGGACATTTTCCCCAGATTCAAAAACTGATGATGCATAAACACGTCACGAGCAAGGCCGGAAATGTCTGTCAGTAGCGAGCAAGGCCGGAAATGCGTGGGTGTGCTTCCTGAAAACATTGGCATGAACATCGGCTTGGTAATATTGAAATAATCCTGGTGCGAAGAGCCAACCAGGACTAAGCTATGGTTATATAGCCTCCTCCAACACGCCCTGCCAGCACGGTGTGAGTAGGCTACTACCTTTACCAATGATGGAGACGGGACAAATGAGAGGTTGCTATGCCCAAGACTCCAATAGGACAAGCTCTGTTTATAGAGTTAGGGAACAGGGTGCTAAAGCTTCTCTGGCAGATTGCCAGCTCATAATGGGCTAGATCCCAACCCGCAAGGAAGACCTAGCTCTGACAAGGGACCTGAATGCAACCATAGCACATTTACTGAGTTGCACATTTGCATAATGTAAGATCCCTGCGCACTGATGAAAGTCTAGATGCTCTACTGGAGAAAGTAGAGAAAACCAACTGGCATGTATTAGGCCTTGCAGAAACCAGATGGCCAAAAAACGATATTAAACTAAACTGTTCGCACATCTTATACAGCTCAGCAGCCACCAAAAGAAGTCTAAAGTAGAGTGTGTTTTCTCATTAATAAAAACGTCCAAAGCAGTTGGCCAGGCACTTGGAGATGATGATAAGACGACTTGCACAATAATTATGGGTGACTTTAATGCAAAGGTGGGATTAAGGAAGGATCTGGAAGAGAAAGGTCTATAGGCCCATTTGGAATTGGAAAAAAGGAATGAGAGGGGAGAAGGATTACTGGATTTTGTAGCAAACAGAAATATCTTTATTGGAAAAACATTTGTTCAGAAGTCTCTAAAGAGATACTTGACATGGGAGAGCCCAACAGCAATAACACACAATCTCATTTCTACACAATAAGCGACAGGAAGGATATACAAGTACTGATGGATGTAGCAACAGTCCCAAATGTGGGCATTGAAAGTGACCAACACCTGAAAATGTTGAAACGACTTAAGTAGACAGTTCTTCTTTTAAGAATACTGACAAATGCTGTCCACATAGTTAATATTTGGTCTTCCTTTAGATCATCTGCCATGGGAGGGAGTCTAGAGCACCAAGTTGTTGACAGCAAGCTAAATGTGCCTATCCCATTGTTTCATAGCACATATCACCATGATCACTGATAATGTGTAGCATTACTGGCAATGTGAACATTTTCTTGTCTGAGTATGGTTTCCATGAATATGATGTCTTTTCTATGCTACATATAAGAAAAGTTAAGGAATCCCCCAACATCAGGGCGACACTGGTGGTATAAATTTCCCGCTATCGGTGAAGACGTAATCCCATACATGTACTTCACTTAGGAAGCCCACTGCCTAGATTTCCACACTTTATTTACCTTTGCTTTATATTGCTCGCTAGATGGTAATTAAACTCATAATTGTGGAGTGCCATGGCCTCGTGATCTGGAGCATTGAATTCGAAATCTGTGGGTAAAGCTGCAGGTTGTGGATTCGAGTCCGGCCTGGGGACTATGGTGCATAAGTATGGTTTCCATGAATATGATGTCTTTTCTATGCTACATGTAAGAAAAGTTAAGAATACCCCAACATCAGGGCGACACTGGTGGTATAAATCTCCCGCTATCGGTGAAGATGTTATCCCATACATGTACTTCACTTAGGAAGCCCACTGCCTAGATTTCCACACTTTATTTACCTTTGCTTTATATTGCTCGTTAAATGGTAATTAAACTCATAATTGTGGAGTGCCATGGCCTCGTGATCTGTAGCATTGAATTTGCAATCTGTGGGTAAAGCTGCAGGTTGTGGGTTCGAGTCCGGCCTGGGGACTATGGTGCATAAGTGCCCTTGGGCGAAGCACTTTTTTGCTCATTGCTTCTCTCCACCCAGGAGTAAATGAGTACCTGCCTGTGAGGGCTGAGATGGTTGTTATTTGCTGCTTTGTGCCGAAATGGCAGCATTGAGCTGTATACTCCCCAGGGAGCTGAGATGGTATTTGAAATGGGCCCAATGCACATCGGGGGATAATTACACAGTGCTTTGTGTATATTACTAGTTCTGGTAGATATGTGCGCTATAAAAAAACAGTATTACAGTATTATAATTATTATTATTTATTTGAAAGCAAAGTACATTGTAATTAATATAATGTTCTTAGGGTGTACATTGTACATACTGGAACAGGGTACCAGATTGAAGAAATAAATATACACAAAATAGCATTGAGTTACCCTTTTACCCTAACAACACCTATTACTACAAAATAAAATACTACAAAATAATACTTAAGTAAATACTCTTGCTACACTGGCCTAGAAGTGATTAATTAGTATTTTGTAGTACTGTTCTCCAGGGACATTAGGGTTAAGGAAACCCACTTAAACTTTGATGTTGAAGTTGCTTGGTAATACTGCTACATTGGTGTGAGTCATACAGCATGTAAAATCAGCTTATGGCTTTAGGGTGTAAACTGCAAGTGTTTTGAGCATCATTGTTGAACTAGAAATATGTTTGTGTGTAACCTAGCTTTTATGTGCAGATGACATTCTAAATTGTTCATTTGCTGATGTTTGCTACAAGTACATGTACATGTAGTATACCCCTCAGTGGTACTTTAAAGTATCCTGAATCCGCCAAAATCCACCAGCATCGTCATGCACACAAAAGTTGGTGTTGGTGATTACTAATTGCTCAATATATGGTACATGTATTCTGAATCCATCAAAATTTTGCAGTATCGCTAGGCTTAAAATCCCCAATCCATCACAATTTCTAGTATTCAAGATAGAATCCTATATCCGCCAAACTTCTCCACAGCAGGAAATGTTGATGGATTCAGGTACATGTACATGTACATGTAGGTTAGGTTTAAACTAATAGATCAATGGGCCAAATACATTAAAAAAAAGCAATATTGCTTATGAGCTCGAAGCACCGAGCAAAAACTTATCAAGCAAAAGCAAAAGCAATTGCTTAAAAGAATATACATGTAATGTGACCATCCGCGACAAAAGGGCTGTAAAGTCGCCAGCTTATTTTGAGAAAAGGACCATTAAAATATGTGAAAAACAATAAAAAACAAAGAATTTTCATATTCAGAGTTATTTGTTATAGTTAACCATAAATACCAACTATGTCTTGTTATTCTTAATTTTAAAGCTTATTTCTTGTAGATTTCATTTCTTTAAATATCTCAAAACGTCAAGATGCCTACTTTACAGCCCTTTCGTCGTGGACGGTGACATAATAGTCAAAGCGAAAAGTTATTTTGTGTATTATATATACATAAAATAACCTTTTGCTTTGACTAACGGAATTTTATTAAGCTTGCCTAGCAAATGTTTTAATTTTCTGAACAATATTCATTCAGATGTGCGCTAATATCAACGTAAAGTTTTTTATCGACACTTGTTTGTATTTTTATCCTCACTTGCTTTCAAAAATGTGTTGGTTGCCATTCTTGCCAATGAAATACAGTGTACAGTCGACTCCCAAAGAGCACTGTTAATACAACATGCTACTTACAATAAGGAAAACAATATTCCAAGTTTTCCATTTTAATACTGATAATACAAGGTACCTTTTATAACAAGGTAATTTGTAAAGTCCCAATATATACAGGTGTTTGACTGTAATTGTAGAGAAGTGTCAACTACATGTAGCAAACAAGTTGCAAGGAAATGAAAGCGAGGGCACATGATAGTAATGGTCGATCTTGCCTGATAAGAAAGAGCTAAAGCTACCTATTGGGGAACTTGAAACTCGACAAGTAATTGCTTATTGAGAAGCAAATGCTTGTTTTTATGTATATAATTTGGGAAGCATTTGATTCCCAAGGATTATAAGAATGTAAGAAAAAGCCTAGAAAAAGCAATATATTGAATATTATTGTAATGTATTGTGCCTAATCTTTTACTTTTGCGTAAAAGTAGAAAATTTTGTTGTTATAAATGTCTTATTTGTATCAAAAAATGTAAGCAAATGGCTACAAAAAGCAATTACTAGTTACATGTATGTACATGTATTTGGCCCAATGTTGTGCGTTATTTAGAAAAGTTTTCAACAGTTGATGTGATGTATGCAGAAAAATGCATGATAACTGAATTAGGAAAATGTTTAAATCGAAGTTGCTTCGGCCTGCATTCTAAGGCAATTTGAGAATATATTTAGGAAATGTGAGCAAATGTTTGGCCCCATTTTTGGTGTGGGGGGGGGGGGGGGGGTTAAAACCTTAAACCCCAGTAGTAGGGCTACAGTGCACGACCATTTAAATATTTTTTTTATATAAGAGAAATTTGTTATATTCATATTGTGCTCCAGTTCCTCATATTTCTGGTAAATGATAGGTCCTGTGTGAGCGACAATTCATAAATTGCCTTCAGTATATTTGCCTGCCAAATAAATTCCATTTCAGCTTTAAGTGCCACGGATTGAAAAGTGAAAATATAAATTCTAACCATTGATGATGTTGCTGCAGATTTCCTCGCTAACTCTAGTGAGTACCGCACAGAAACTTTAGTTTAGCCAGTGTCTTAGGCTTTGTATTCTAAGATTCTTTTTCAAAATGCAATGAGACATGACCTACCTAGAATATGGATTGGTGTTTCGGGGGAAATTGAGCTATCTATATTCCATTTGTTGTGAGGGCTTACCAGTGCAGCTTTTGTCTTCTTGTCCTTAAGAATCTTCAGCATAGCGGTTACTCCAGCTTGTGACACGAACGGTAAGTCAATGTTGTCATCCATGGAGAGCTTTAAACTTAGACAGCCTCTCCAGAATCTTCCTGTTGGCCTCTACTTCACTTTGGAGGGACTAAACAGCCACTTTGATCTCGCTGATGGCCCTTAGGATAATGTTCAGTACAGCTACATCAAATAAAAATCAACATAAAACAGATGTTTATATCAACTACAAGGCGGTCTCTTTAACAAGGCGGTCTCTAAAACAAGGCGGTCTCTAAAACAAGGCGGTCTCTATTACAAGGCGGTCTCCTTCGGAAGTCTCCTTCGGAAGTCTCCTTCGGAAGTCTCCTTCGGAAGTCTCCTTCGGAAGTCTCCTTCGGAAGTCTCCTTCGGAAGTCTCCTTCGGAAGTCTCCTTCGGAAGTCTCCTTCGGAAGTCTCCTTCGGAAGTCTCCTTCGGAAGTCTCCTTCGGAAGTCTCCTTCGGAAGTCTCCTTCGGAAGTCTCCTTCGGAAGTCTCCTTCGGAAGTCTCCTAGGGAATTCTCCTAGGGAATTTTCCTAGGGAATTTTCCTAAGGAATTCAACTAAGGAATTCAACTAAGGAATTCAACTAAGAAATTCTTTTTCAAAATCCTCTTTGGAATCCTCCGTAAATATTTGGAATTCTCCTTTGGAATTCTCCTTTGGAATTCTCCTTTGGAATTCTCCTTTGGAATTCTCCTTTGGAATTCTCCTTTGGAATTCTCCTAAGGAATTCTCCTAAGGAATTATTCTCCGGAATTCTCCTAAGGAATTCTTCTCCGGAATTCTCCTACGGAATTCTCCTTTGAAATTCTCCTTAAAAAATTCTCCTTCACAATTGTTCTTTGCAATTATCCTTCGCAATTATTTTTCCATTATTCTTTCTTCGGAATTCTTCTCAAGAATTTTTTTGAAATCTTCATAGAAAATTCTCCTTCAAAATTCTCCTTCAAATAGTTTTTTGGGATTGATTTTGGATTTTCTTATTTGAAATCCTTATCAAAATTATCTTCGGTATCCTTTGGAATTCTCCTTCGGAATTCTTCTTCAGAATTCTCCTTCAAAATTCTCAATTCTTCAGAATTCTCTTTCGGAAGTCTTCTTCCCTTCGGAATTCCCCCTAGGAATTCTCCTTCGTAATTCTTTTTCAAAATCCTCTTTGGAATCCTTCGTAAATATTTGGAATTCTATGGAATTCTCCTAAGGAATTCATCATGGGTATTCTCCTTTGAAATTCTCCTTTAAAAATTCTCCTTAAAAATTCTTATTCGCAAATCTCCTTCACAATTCTTCTTCGCAATTCTCCTTCAAAATTATTTTTCCAATATTCTTTCTCCTTCGGAATTCTTCTCAGGAATTCTTTGAAATCTTCTTAGAAATTATCCTTCAGAATTCTTCTTCTGGATATTTTTTTGGAACTGTTTTTTGAATTCTTCTTCGAAATGCTTATTAAAAATCTTCGGAAATGTTCTTCAGAAATCTTTGGAGAACTTTCAACTTCTCCTTTGGAATTTTCCTGTGGAATTCTCCTTCAGAATTATCTTTAGAATTCTCTTCAGAATTCTTCTTCTGAATTCCCCTTAGAAATTCCCCTTGGAAACTCCCCTTGGAAATTCCCCTGGGAAATTCCCCTGGGAAATTCCCCTGGGAAATTCCCCTGGGAAATTCCCCTTGGAAATTCCCCTTGGAAATTCCCCTTGGAAATTCCCCTTAGGAATTCCCCTAGAAATGTTCCCTTCGAAATTCCCCAATCTCCTTTGAAATTCTCCTTTAGAATTCTCTTCAGACTTCTCCTTTGGAATTCCCCTTCAAAATTCCCCTCGGAATTTTCCTTGGAATTCGCCTTCGGAATTCCCCTTTAGAATTTTCCTTTAGAATTGTTTGTCGAAATCCCCTTCGAAATTCTCTTTGTATCCTCTTTCGGAATTCTTCAGAATTCTCTATTGGAAGTCTTCTTCCCTTAGGAATTCCCCTTCGGAATTCCCCTTAGGAATTCCCCTTAGGAATTCTCCTTTGTAATTCTTTCTCAAAATCCTCTTTGAAATTCTCCTTTGGAATTCTTCTTCGGAATTCTCCTTTGAAATTCTCCTTAAAAAATTATCCCTAAAAATTCTTATTCGCAAATCTCCTTCACAATTATTCTTGGCAATTCTCCTTCGCAATTATTTTTCCATTATTCTTTCTTCTTCGGAATTCCTCTCAGGAATTCTTTGAAATCTTCCTAGAAATTCTCCTTCAAATTATTTTTTGGGATTGATTTTTGATTTTCTTATTTGAAATCCTTATCAAAATTCTCTTCGTATTCTTTGGAATTCTCTTTCGGAATTCTTCTTCAGAATTCTCCTTCGAAATTCCCCTTCAAAATTTTCCTTCAAAATCCTCCTTCGGAAATCTTCAGAATTCTCTTTCGGAAGTCTTCTTCCCTTCGGAATTCCCTTTAAGAATTCTCCTACGTAATACTTTATCAAAATCCTCTTTAGAATCCTCTGTAAATATTTGTAATTCTGCTTCGGAATTCTCGTAAGGAAATCATCTTCGGAATTCTCCTTTGAAATTCCAGGGGTTTCTCTTAACTTTTTTTTTCAGTGGCCCGCAAGCATTTTCAGTGGCCCACGTGTGCATTTTCAGTGGCCCACGTGTGCATTTTCAGTGGCCCACGTGTGCATTTTCAGTGGCCCACGGCATTGTCCGACCGTCCGGTAACGAAAGCGCGTGCGTGCGGGAAAATTGCCGTAACGCAGCACGGCACGGCACTTTACAGTCCACTGCTTGTTGTAATCGCTGATCTTGCGGGAAAATTTAATTTGCATCCGCCACAAAAGCTATCAAAACTAAACCTCACCTGTGACAACAAAACTGTCAGAGTTATTGTAAAAGCATATTAAATGTTAAAGGTTGAAAACTTTTTAGAAAAAAACCCGGAGAATGTTGGCCTAAATCTTTCACACGATGAACGCCGAGCTGACCAACACACCACACAAGCGTAAACTGAATGCAGGAAACATGCCGCGGTAGAACATTTGGCAGAAACACGCTACATCGCTCAAGAAGGTCGAGCGTTACTACCTCGAAAGAAATACATTAAAACAGGAAATACAAAAACAGAAAAGGGCGACCATGATCTGATAATTAACCTGCAGGATATGACTTTCGTCATCAACGTTTGTTTGCCGGCATTTTTACATCTTACGATGTCAAATTCGACCATTTCGCGTAACGGGAAAATACATGCATGTCGGCCATGGACTGGTTTCGGTCCTTAACTTTGTCCATTGAAGCGTGCGGCGGAAACCAATCCAACAATGCGCCTGCATTATGCATGCTTTGCATGGGGCGAGCACATGGCTTTTTGGCACCATCACCGTACCGTATCGCACCATAGCGTACGGGAAGTACATGTACATGTGCCGCGCAGGCCATGCGCGCCAATGTATGCACTAGCGGTAATTCGCACTAGCTATAGCTAGCCGGCCATGAACATCGCGAATCTGTACAGGAATGACACGATCCTATATCTCTGCAATGCACGTGCGCGTGCACTGCTGTGTAAAGGTACTGCTGTACATGTACTGGTACTGGTAAACAGTTGATCTGGGAAATCAAATGTAATGTATTCCGTATTTTAACTCGCCGGCCGGACGACCGAGGGAAGTGTTTTGAGTCGCATTTGGCGAGCGGGCGACCGATAAGGGGAAACCCTGAATTCTCCTTAAAAAATCTACAAGCGAGTCAGGATGGCCGATCAATCTAAGGCGCTACTTTCAGGTCGTAGTCTACTCTGTAGGCGTGGGTTCGAATCCCACTCCTGACATTTTTTTATGTTATGATTTGCATTTTGGTTATTTTGCCTCAAAATTCAATTTTCTGTTTACACTTCGCATATTCTACAAGCCAGTCAGGATGGCCGAGCGGTCTAAGGCGCTACGTTCAGGTGGTAGTCTACTCTGTAGGCGTGGGTTCAAATCCCACTCCTGACATTTTATTTATATTGTGATTTGCATAATTTTGGAAATTATGCCTCAAAATTCAATTTTCTGTTTACACTTTGCATATTTTATGAGCTAGTCAGGATGGCCGAGCAGTCTAAGGCGCTACGCTCAGGTCGTAGTCCACTTTGTAGGCGTGGGTTTGAATCCCACTCCTGACATTTTATTTATATTGTGATTTGCATAATTTTGGAAATTATGCCTCAAAATTCAATTTTCTGTTTACACTTTGCATATTTTACGAGCTAGTCAGGATGGCCGGGCGGTCTAAGGCGCTAAGTTCAGGTCGCAGTCTACTCTGACGAAGTTGGGCATGCACAAGAAAGTGACCGCAGCCTTATGTTACACCCTATAGGCTCACTTTTGGGGCGAATATTGCAAATTTAAAAATCGAATTTAATAATTGGCACAGCGCCAAAACCGAACGTCTGACGAAGTTGGACATGCACAAAAAAGTGACCGCAGCCACATGTTACACCCTATACGCTCACTTTTAGGGCGAATATCCCAAATTTAAAAATCAAATTTAAAAATTGCCACAGCGCCCAAACCAAACGTCTGACGAAGTTCGGCATGCACAAACAAGTGACCATAGCCTCATGTTACACCCCATAGGCTCACTTTAGGGGTGAATATTGCAAATTTAAAAAACGAATTAAAAAATTGGCACAGCGCCAAAACCGAACGTCTGACGAAGTTGGGCATGCACAAAAAAGTGACCGCAGCCACACGTTACACCCTATACGCTCAAATTCAGGGCGAATATCCCAAATTTAAAAATCAAATTAAAAAATTGTCACAGCGGCGAAACCAAACGTCTGACAAAGATGGGCATGCACAAAAAAAGTGAACGCAGCCACATGTTACACCCTATACGCTCAGTTTTGGGGCGAATATCGCAAATTTAAAAATCAAATTTAATAATTGGCACTGCGCTAAAACCAAACGTCCCACGAAGTTGGGCATGCACAAAAAAGTGACCGCAGCCACATGTTACACCCTATACGCTCACTTTTAGGGCGAATATCCCAAATTTAAAAATCAAATTTAATAATTGGCACTGCGCTAAAACCAAACGTCCCACGAAGTTGGGCATGCACAAAAAAGTGACCGCAGCCACACGTTACACCCTATACGCTCACTTTTAGGGCGAATATCGCAAATTTAAAAATCAAATTTAATAATTGGCACTGCGCTAAAACCAAACGTCCCACGAAGTTGGGCATGCACAAAAAAGTGACCGCAGCCACATGTTACACCCTATACGCTCACTTTTAGGGCGAATATCGCAAATTTAAAAATCAAATTTAATAATTGGCACTGCGCTAAAACCAAACGTCCCACGAAGTTGGGCATGCACAAAAAAGTGACCGCAGCCACATGTTACACCCTATACGCTCACTTTTAGGGCGAATATCGCAAATTTAAAAATCAAATTTAATAATTGGCACTGCGCTAAAACCAAACGTCCCACGAAGTTGGGCATGCACAAAAAAGTGACCGCAGCCACATGTTACACCCTATACGCTCACTTTTAGGGCGAATATCGCAAATTTAAAAATCAAATTTAAAAATTGGCACTGCGCTAAAACCAAACGTCCCACGAAGTTGGGCATGCACAAAAAAGTGACCGCAGCCACATGTTACACCCTATACGCTCACTTTTAGGGCGAATATCGCAAATTTAAAAATCAAATTTAAAAATTGGCACTGCGCTAAAACCAAACGTCCCACGAAGTTGGGCGTGCACAAAAAAGTGACCGCAGCCACATGTTACACCCTATACGCTCACTTTTAGGGCGAATATCGCAAATTTAAAAATCAAATTTAAAAATTGGCACTGCGCTAAAACCAAACGTCCCACGAAGTTGGGCGTGCACAAAAAAGTGACCGCAGCCACATGTTACACCCTATACGCTCACTTTTAGGGCGAATATCGCAAATTTAAAAATCAAATTTAAAAATTGGCACTGCGCTAAAACCAAACGTCCCACGAAGTTGGGCGTGCACAAAAAAGTGACCGCAGCCACATGTTACACCCTATACGCTCACTTTTAGGGCGAATATCGCAAATTTAAAAATCAAATTTAAAAATTGGCACTGCGCTAAAACCAAACGTCCCACGAAGTTGGGCGTGCACAAAAAAGTGACCGCAGCCACATGTTACACCCTTATACGCTCACTTTTAGGGCGAATATCGCAAATTTAAAAATCAAATTTAAAAATTGGCACTGCGCTAAAACCAAACGTCCCACGAAGTTGGGCGTGCACAAAAAAGTGACCGCAGCCACATGTTACACCCTATACGCTCACTTTTAGGGCGAATATCGCAAATTTAAAAATCAAATTTAAAAATTGGCACTGCGCTAAAACCAAACGTCCCACGAAGTTGGGCGTGCACAAAAAAGTGACCGCAGCCACATGTTACACCCTTATACGCTCACTTTTAGGGCGAATATCGCAAATTTAAAAATCAAATTTAAAAATTGGCACTGCGCTAAAACCAAACGTCCCACGAAGTTGGGCGTGCACAAAAAAGTGACCGCAGCCACATGTTACACCCTATACGCTCACTTTTAGGGCGAATATCGCAAATTTAAAAATCAAATTTAAAAATTGGCACTGCGCTAAAATCAAACGTCCCACGAAGTTGGGCGTGCACAAAAAAGTGACCGCAGCCACATGTTACACCCTTATACGCTCACTTTTAGGGCGAATATCGCAAATTTAAAAATCAAATTTAAAAATTGGCACTGCGCTAAAACCAAACGTCCCACGAAGTTGGGCGTGCACAAAAAAGTGACCGCAGCCACATGTTACACCCTATACGCTCACTTTTAGGGCGAATATCGCAAATTTAAAAATCAAATTTAAAAATTGGCACTGCGCTAAAACCAAACGTCCCACGAAGTTGGGCGTGCACAAAAAAGTGACCGCAGCCACATGTTACACCCTATACGCTCACTTTTAGGGCGAATATCGCAAATTTAAAAATCAAATTTAAAAATTGGCACTGCGCTAAAACCAAACGTCCCACGAAGTTGGGCGTGCACAAAAAAGTGACCGCAGCCACATGTTACACCCTTATACGCTCACTTTTAGGGCGAATATCGCAAATTTAAAAATCAAATTTAAAAATTGGCACTGCGCTAAAACCAAACGTCCCACGAAGTTGGGCGTGCACAAAAAAGTGACCGCAGCCACATGTTACACCCTTATACGCTCACTTTTAGGGCGAATATCGCAAATTTAAAAATCAAATTTAAAAATTGGCACTGCGCTAAAACCAAACGTCCCACGAAGTTGGGCGTGCACAAAAAAGTGACCGCAGCCACATGTTACACCCTTATACGCTCACTTTTAGGGCGAATATCGCAAATTTAAAAATCAAATTTAAAAATTGGCACTGCGCTAAAACCAAACGTCCCACGAAGTTGGGCGTGCACAAAAAAGTGACCGCAGCCACATGTTACACCCTTATACGCTCACTTTTAGGGCGAATATCGCAAATTTAAAAATCAAATTTAAAAATTGGCACTGCGCTAAAACCAAACGTCCCACGAAGTTGGGCGTGCACAAAAAAGTGACCGCAGCCACATGTTACACCCTTATACGCTCACTTTTAGGGCGAATATCGCAAATTTAAAAATCAAATTTAAAAATTGGCACTGCGCTAAAACCAAACGTCCCACGAAGTTGGGCGTGCACAAAAAAGTGACCGCAGCCACATGTTACACCCTTATACGCTCACTTTTAGGGCGAATATCGCAAATTTAAAAATCAAATTTAAAAATTGGCACTGCGCTAAAACCAAACGTCCCACGAAGTTGGGCGTGCACAAAAAAGTGACCGCAGCCACATGTTACACCCTTATACGCTCACTTTTAGGGCGAATATCGCAAATTTAAAAATCAAATTTAAAAATTGGCACTGCGCTAAAACCAAACGTCCCACGAAGTTGGGCGTGCACAAAAAAGTGACCGCAGCCACATGTTACACCCTTATACGCTCACTTTTAGGGCGAATATCGCAAATTTAAAAATCAAATTTAAAAATTGGCACTGCGCTAAAACCAAACGTCCCACGAAGTTGGGCGTGCACAAAAAAGTGACCGCAGCCACATGTTACACCCTTATACGCTCACTTTTAGGGCGAATATCGCAAATTTAAAAATCAAATTTAAAAATTGGCACTGCGCTAAAACCAAACGTCCCACGAAGTTGGGCGTGCACAAAAAAGTGACCGCAGCCACATGTTACACCCTTATACGCTCACTTTTAGGGCGAATATCGCAAATTTAAAAATCAAATTTAAAAATTGGCACTGCGCTAAAACCAAACGTCCCACGAAGTTGGGCGTGCACAAAAAAGTGACCGCAGCCACATGTTACACCCTTATACGCTCACTTTTAGGGCGAATATCGCAAATTTAAAAATCAAATTTAAAAATTGGCACTGCGCTAAAACCAAACGTCCCACGAAGTTGGGCGTGCACAAAAAAGTGACCGCAGCCACATGTTACACCCTTATACGCTCACTTTTAGGGCGAATATCGCAAATTTAAAAATCAAATTTAAAAATTGGCACTAGCGCTAAAACCAAACGTCCCACGAAGTTGGGCGTGCACAAAAAAGTGACCGCAGCCACATGTTACACCCTTATACGCTCACTTTTAGGGCGAATATCGCAAATTTAAAAATCAAATTTAAAAATTGGCACTGCGCTAAAACCAAACGTCCCACGAAGTTGGGCGTGCACAAAAAAGTGACCGCAGCCACATGTTACACCCTTATACGCTCACTTTTAGGGCGAATATCGCAAATTTAAAAATCAAATTTAAAAATTGGCACTGCGCTAAAACCAAACGTCCCACGAAGTTGGGCGTGCACAAAAAAGTGACCGCAGCCACATGTTACACCCTTATACGCTCACTTTTAGGGCGAATATCGCAAATTTAAAAATCAAATTTAAAAATTGGCACTGCGCTAAAACCAAACGTCCCACGAAGTTGGGCGTGCACAAAAAAGTGACCGCAGCCACATGTTACACCCTTATACGCTCACTTTTAGGGCGAATATCGCAAATTTAAAAATCAAATTTAAAAATTGGCACTGCGCTAAAACCAAACGTCCCACGAAGTTGGGCGTGCACAAAAAAGTGACCGCAGCCACATGTTACACCCTTATACGCTCACTTTTAGGGCGAATATCGCAAATTTAAAAATCAAATTTAAAAATTGGCACTGCGCTAAAACCAAACGTCCCACGAAGTTGGGCGTGCACAAAAAAGTGACCGCAGCCACATGTTACACCCTTATACGCTCACTTTTAGGGCGAATATCGCAAATTTAAAAATCAAATTTAAAAATTGGCACTGCGCTAAAACCAAACGTCCCACGAAGTTGGGCGTGCACAAAAAAGTGACCGCAGCCACATGTTACACCCTTATACGCTCACTTTTAGGGCGAATATCGCAAATTTAAAAATCAAATTTAAAAATTGGCACTGCGCTAAAACCAAACGTCCCACGAAGTTGGGCGTGCACAAAAAAGTGACCGCAGCCACATGTTACACCCTTATACGCTCACTTTTAGGGCGAATATCGCAAATTTAAAAATCAAATTTAAAAATTGGCACTGCGCTAAAACCAAACGTCCCACGAAGTTGGGCGTGCACAAAAAAGTGACCGCAGCCACATGTTACACCCTTATACGCTCACTTTTAGGGCGAATATCGCAAATTTAAAAATCAAATTTAAAAATTGGCACTGCGCTAAAACCAAACGTCCCACGAAGTTGGGCGTGCACAAAAAAGTGACCGCAGCCACATGTTACACCCTTATACGCTCACTTTTAGGGCGAATATCGCAAATTTAAAAATCAAATTTAAAAATTGGCACTGCGCTAAAACCAAACGTCCCACGAAGTTGGGCGTGCACAAAAAAGTGACCGCAGCCACATGTTACACCCTTATACGCTCACTTTTAGGGCGAATATCGCAAATTTAAAAATCAAATTTAAAAATTGGCACTGCGCTAAAACCAAACGTCCCACGAAGTTGGGCGTGCACAAAAAAGTGACCGCAGCCACATGTTACACCCTTATACGCTCACTTTTAGGGCGAATATCGCAAATTTAAAAATCAAATTTAAAAATTGGCACTGCGCTAAAACCAAACGTCCCACGAAGTTGGGCGTGCACAAAAAAGTGACCGCAGCCACATGTTACACCCTTATACGCTCACTTTTAGGGCGAATATCGCAAATTTAAAAATCAAATTTAAAAATTGGCACTGCGCTAAAACCAAACGTCCCACGAAGTTGGGCGTGCACAAAAAAGTGACCGCAGCCACATGTTACACCCTTATACGCTCACTTTTAGGGCGAATATCGCAAATTTAAAAATCAAATTTAAAAATTGGCACTGCGCTAAAACCAAACGTCCCACGAAGTTGGGCGTGCACAAAAAAGTGACCGCAGCCACATGTTACACCCTTATACGCTCACTTTTAGGGCGAATATCGCAAATTTAAAAATCAAATTTAAAAATTGGCACTGCGCTAAAACCAAACGTCCCACGAAGTTGGGCGTGCACAAAAAAGTGACCGCAGCCACATGTTACACCCTTATACGCTCACTTTTAGGGCGAATATCGCAAATTTAAAAATCAAATTTAAAAATTGGCACTGCGCTAAAACCAAACGTCCCACGAAGTTGGGCGTGCACAAAAAAGTGACCGCAGCCACATGTTACACCCTTATACGCTCACTTTTAGGGCGAATATCGCAAATTTAAAAATCAAATTTAAAAATTGGCACTGCGCTAAAACCAAACGTCCCACGAAGTTGGGCGTGCACAAAAAAGTGACCGCAGCCACATGTTACACCCTTATACGCTCACTTTTAGGGCGAATATCGCAAATTTAAAAATCAAATTTAAAAATTGGCACTGCGCTAAAACCAAACGTCCCACGAAGTTGGGCGTGCACAAAAAAGTGACCGCAGCCACATGTTACACCCTTATACGCTCACTTTTAGGGCGAATATCGCAAATTTAAAAATCAAATTTAAAAATTGGCACTGCGCTAAAACCAAACGTCCCACGAAGTTGGGCGTGCACAAAAAAGTGACCGCAGCCACATGTTACACCCTTATACGCTCACTTTTAGGGCGAATATCGCAAATTTAAAAATCAAATTTAAAAATTGGCACTGCGCTAAAACCAAACGTCCCACGAAGTTGGGCGTGCACAAAAAAGTGACCGCAGCCACATGTTACACCCTTATACGCTCACTTTTAGGGCGAATATCGCAAATTTAAAAATCAAATTTAAAAATTGGCACTGCGCTAAAACCAAACGTCCCACGAAGTTGGGCGTGCACAAAAAAGTGACCGCAGCCACATGTTACACCCTTATACGCTCACTTTTAGGGCGAATATCGCAAATTTAAAAATCAAATTTAAAAATTGGCACTGCGCTAAAACCAAACGTCCCACGAAGTTGGGCAGTGCACAAAAAAGTGACCGCAGCCACATGTTACACCCTTATACGCTCACTTTTAGGGCGAATATCGCAAATTTAAAAATCAAATTTAAAAATTGGCACTGCGCTAAAACCAAACGTCCCACGAAGTTGGGCGTGCACAAAAAAGTGACCGCAGCCACATGTTACACCCTTATACGCTCACTTTTAGGGCGAATATCGCAAATTTAAAAATCAAATTTAAAAATTGGCACTGCGCTAAAACCAAACGTCCCACGAAGTTGGGCGTGCACAAAAAAGTGACCGCAGCCACATGTTACACCCTTATACGCTCACTTTTAGGGCGAATATCGCAAATTTAAAAATCAAATTTAAAAATTGGCACTGCGCTAAAACCAAACGTCCCACGAAGTTGGGCGTGCACAAAAAAGTGACCGCAGCCACATGTTACACCCTTATACGCTCACTTTTAGGGCGAATATCGCAAATTTAAAAATCAAATTTAAAAATTGGCACTGCGCTAAAACCAAACGTCCCACGAAGTTGGGCGTGCACAAAAAAGTGACCGCAGCCACATGTTACACCCTTATACGCTCACTTTTAGGGCGAATATCGCAAATTTAAAAATCAAATTTAAAAATTGGCACTGCGCTAAAACCAAACGTCCCACGAAGTTGGGCGTGCACAAAAAAGTGACCGCAGCCACATGTTACACCCTTATACGCTCACTTTTAGGGCGAATATCGCAAATTTAAAAATCAAATTTAAAAATTGGCACTGCGCTAAAACCAAACGTCCCACGAAGTTGGGCGTGCACAAAAAAGTGACCGCAGCCACATGTTACACCCTTATACGCTCACTTTTAGGGCGAATATCGCAAATTTAAAAATCAAATTTAAAAATTGGCACTGCGCTAAAACCAAACGTCCCACGAAGTTGGGCGTGCACAAAAAAGTGACCGCAGCCACATGTTACACCCTTATACGCTCACTTTTAGGGCGAATATCGCAAATTTAAAAATCAAATTTAAAAATTGGCACTGCGCTAAAACCAAACGTCCCACGAAGTTGGGCGTGCACAAAAAAGTGACCGCAGCCACATGTTACACCCTTATACGCTCACTTTTAGGGCGAATATCGCAAATTTAAAAATCAAATTTAAAAATTGGCACTGCGCTAAAACCAAACGTCCCACGAAGTTGGGCGT
Organism: Crossaster papposus; assembly: GCA_037893245.1. Lineage (NCBI taxonomy): Eukaryota > Metazoa > Echinodermata > Asteroidea > Velatida > Solasteridae > Crossaster > Crossaster papposus. The sequence continues at coordinate 44,042 of JBAIAA010000002.1, read as the reverse complement.
GCACAAAAAAGTGACCGCAGCCACATGTTACACCCTTATACGCTCACTTTTAGGGCGAATATCGCAAATTTAAAAATCAAATTTAAAAATTGGCACTGCGCTAAAACCAAACGTCCCACGAAGTTGGGCGTGCACAAAAAAGTGACCGCAGCCACATGTTACACCCTTATACGCTCACTTTTAGGGCGAATATCGCAAATTTAAAAATCAAATTTAAAAATTGGCACTGCGCTAAAACCAAACGTCCCACGAAGTTGGGCGTGCACAAAAAAGTGACCGCAGCCACATGTTACACCCTTATACGCTCACTTTTAGGGCGAATATCGCAAATTTAAAAATCAAATTTAAAAATTGGCACTGCGCTAAAACCAAACGTCCCACGAAGTTGGGCGTGCACAAAAAAGTGACCGCAGCCACATGTTACACCCTTATACGCTCACTTTTAGGGCGAATATCGCAAATTTAAAAATCAAATTTAAAAATTGGCACTGCGCTAAAACCAAACGTCCCACGAAGTTGGGCGTGCACAAAAAAGTGACCGCAGCCACATGTTACACCCTTATACGCTCACTTTTAGGGCGAATATCGCAAATTTAAAAATCAAATTTAAAAATTGGCACTGCGCTAAAACCAAACGTCCCACGAAGTTGGGCGTGCACAAAAAAGTGACCGCAGCCACATGTTACACCCTTATACGCTCACTTTTAGGGCGAATATCGCAAATTTAAAAATCAAATTTAAAAATTGGCACTGCGCTAAAACCAAACGTCCCACGAAGTTGGGCGTGCACAAAAAAGTGACCGCAGCCACATGTTACACCCTTATACGCTCACTTTTAGGGCGAATATCGCAAATTTAAAAATCAAATTTAAAAATTGGCACTGCGCTAAAACCAAACGTCCCACGAAGTTGGGCGTGCACAAAAAAGTGACCGCAGCCACATGTTACACCCTTATACGCTCACTTTTAGGGCGAATATCGCAAATTTAAAAATCAAATTTAAAAATTGGCACTGCGCTAAAACCAAACGTCCCACGAAGTTGGGCGTGCACAAAAAAGTGACCGCAGCCACATGTTACACCCTTATACGCTCACTTTTAGGGCGAATATCGCAAATTTAAAAATCAAATTTAAAAATTGGCACTGCGCTAAAACCAAACGTCCCACGAAGTTGGGCGTGCACAAAAAAGTGACCGCAGCCACATGTTACACCCTTATACGCTCACTTTTAGGGCGAATATCGCAAATTTAAAAATCAAATTTAAAAATTGGCACTGCGCTAAAACCAAACGTCCCACGAAGTTGGGCGTGCACAAAAAAGTGACCGCAGCCACATGTTACACCCTTATACGCTCACTTTTAGGGCGAATATCGCAAATTTAAAAATCAAATTTAAAAATTGGCACTGCGCTAAAACCAAACGTCCCACGAAGTTGGGCGTGCACAAAAAAGTGACCGCAGCCACATGTTACACCCTTATACGCTCACTTTTAGGGCGAATATCGCAAATTTAAAAATCAAATTTAAAAATTGGCACTGCGCTAAAACCAAACGTCCCACGAAGTTGGGCGTGCACAAAAAAGTGACCGCAGCCACATGTTACACCCTTATACGCTCACTTTTAGGGCGAATATCGCAAATTTAAAAATCAAATTTAAAAATTGGCACTGCGCTAAAACCAAACGTCCCACGAAGTTGGGCGTGCACAAAAAAGTGACCGCAGCCACATGTTACACCCTTATACGCTCACTTTTAGGGCGAATATCGCAAATTTAAAAATCAAATTTAAAAATTGGCACTGCGCTAAAACCAAACGTCCCACGAAGTTGGGCGTGCACAAAAAAGTGACCGCAGCCACATGTTACACCCTTATACGCTCACTTTTAGGGCGAATATCGCAAATTTAAAAATCAAATTTAAAAATTGGCACTGCGCTAAAACCAAACGTCCCACGAAGTTGGGCGTGCACAAAAAAGTGACCGCAGCCACATGTTACACCCTTATACGCTCACTTTTAGGGCGAATATCGCAAATTTAAAAATCAAATTTAAAAATTGGCACTGCGCTAAAACCAAACGTCCCACGAAGTTGGGCGTGCACAAAAAAGTGACCGCAGCCACATGTTACACCCTTATACGCTCACTTTTAGGGCGAATATCGCAAATTTAAAAATCAAATTTAAAAATTGGCACTGCGCTAAAACCAAACGTCCCACGAAGTTGGGCGTGCACAAAAAAGTGACCGCAGCCACATGTTACACCCTTATACGCTCACTTTTAGGGCGAATATCGCAAATTTAAAAATCAAATTTAAAAATTGGCACTGCGCTAAAACCAAACGTCCCACGAAGTTGGGCGTGCACAAAAAAGTGACCGCAGCCACATGTTACACCCTTATACGCTCACTTTTAGGGCGAATATCGCAAATTTAAAAATCAAATTTAAAAATTGGCACTGCGCTAAAACCAAACGTCCCACGAAGTTGGGCGTGCACAAAAAAGTGACCGCAGCCACATGTTACACCCTTATACGCTCACTTTTAGGGCGAATATCGCAAATTTAAAAATCAAATTTAAAAATTGGCACTGCGCTAAAACCAAACGTCCCACGAAGTTGGGCGTGCACAAAAAAGTGACCGCAGCCACATGTTACACCCTTATACGCTCACTTTTAGGGCGAATATCGCAAATTTAAAAATCAAATTTAAAAATTGGCACTGCGCTAAAACCAAACGTCCCACGAAGTTGGGCGTGCACAAAAAAGTGACCGCAGCCACATGTTACACCCTTATACGCTCACTTTTAGGGCGAATATCGCAAATTTAAAAATCAAATTTAAAAATTGGCACTGCGCTAAAACCAAACGTCCCACGAAGTTGGGCGTGCACAAAAAAGTGACCGCAGCCACATGTTACACCCTTATACGCTCACTTTTAGGGCGAATATCGCAAATTTAAAAATCAAATTTAAAAATTGGCACTGCGCTAAAACCAAACGTCCCACGAAGTTGGGCGTGCACAAAAAAGTGACCGCAGCCACATGTTACACCCTTATACGCTCACTTTTAGGGCGAATATCGCAAATTTAAAAATCAAATTTAAAAATTGGCACTGCGCTAAAACCAAACGTCCCACGAAGTTGGGCGTGCACAAAAAAGTGACCGCAGCCACATGTTACACCCTTATACGCTCACTTTTAGGGCGAATATCGCAAATTTAAAAATCAAATTTAAAAATTGGCACTGCGCTAAAACCAAACGTCCCACGAAGTTGGGCGTGCACAAAAAAGTGACCGCAGCCACATGTTACACCCTTATACGCTCACTTTTAGGGCGAATATCGCAAATTTAAAAATCAAATTTAAAAATTGGCACTGCGCTAAAACCAAACGTCCCACGAAGTTGGGCGTGCACAAAAAAGTGACCGCAGCCACATGTTACACCCTTATACGCTCACTTTTAGGGCGAATATCGCAAATTTAAAAATCAAATTTAAAAATTGGCACTGCGCTAAAACCAAACGTCCCACGAAGTTGGGCGTGCACAAAAAAGTGACCGCAGCCACATGTTACACCCTTATACGCTCACTTTTAGGGCGAATATCGCAAATTTAAAAATCAAATTTAAAAATTGGCACTGCGCTAAAACCAAACGTCCCACGAAGTTGGGCGTGCACAAAAAAGTGACCGCAGCCACATGTTACACCCTTATACGCTCACTTTTAGGGCGAATATCGCAAATTTAAAAATCAAATTTAAAAATTGGCACTGCGCTAAAACCAAACGTCCCACGAAGTTGGGCGTGCACAAAAAAGTGACCGCAGCCACATGTTACACCCTTATACGCTCACTTTTAGGGCGAATATCGCAAATTTAAAAATCAAATTTAAAAATTGGCACTGCGCTAAAACCAAACGTCCCACGAAGTTGGGCGTGCACAAAAAAGTGACCGCAGCCACATGTTACACCCTTATACGCTCACTTTTAGGGCGAATATCGCAAATTTAAAAATCAAATTTAAAAATTGGCACTGCGCTAAAACCAAACGTCCCACGAAGTTGGGCGTGCACAAAAAAGTGACCGCAGCCACATGTTACACCCTTATACGCTCACTTTTAGGGCGAATATCGCAAATTTAAAAATCAAATTTAAAAATTGGCACTGCGCTAAAACCAAACGTCCCACGAAGTTGGGCGTGCACAAAAAAGTGACCGCAGCCACATGTTACACCCTTATACGCTCACTTTTAGGGCGAATATCGCAAATTTAAAAATCAAATTTAAAAATTGGCACTGCGCTAAAACCAAACGTCCCACGAAGTTGGGCGTGCACAAAAAAGTGACCGCAGCCACATGTTACACCCTTATACGCTCACTTTTAGGGCGAATATCGCAAATTTAAAAATCAAATTTAAAAATTGGCACTGCGCTAAAACCAAACGTCCCACGAAGTTGGGCGTGCACAAAAAAGTGACCGCAGCCACATGTTACACCCTTATACGCTCACTTTTAGGGCGAATATCGCAAATTTAAAAATCAAATTTAAAAATTGGCACTGCGCTAAAACCAAACGTCCCACGAAGTTGGGCGTGCACAAAAAAGTGACCGCAGCCACATGTTACACCCTTATACGCTCACTTTTAGGGCGAATATCGCAAATTTAAAAATCAAATTTAAAAATTGGCACTGCGCTAAAACCAAACGTCCCACGAAGTTGGGCGTGCACAAAAAAGTGACCGCAGCCACATGTTACACCCTTATACGCTCACTTTTAGGGCGAATATCGCAAATTTAAAAATCAAATTTAAAAATTGGCACTGCGCTAAAACCAAACGTCCCACGAAGTTGGGCGTGCACAAAAAAGTGACCGCAGCCACATGTTACACCCTTATACGCTCACTTTTAGGGCGAATATCGCAAATTTAAAAATCAAATTTAAAAATTGGCACTGCGCTAAAACCAAACGTCCCACGAAGTTGGGCGTGCACAAAAAAGTGACCGCAGCCACATGTTACACCCTTATACGCTCACTTTTAGGGCGAATATCGCAAATTTAAAAATCAAATTTAAAAATTGGCACTGCGCTAAAACCAAACGTCCCACGAAGTTGGGCGTGCACAAAAAAGTGACCGCAGCCACATGTTACACCCTTATACGCTCACTTTTAGGGCGAATATCGCAAATTTAAAAATCAAATTTAAAAATTGGCACTGCGCTAAAACCAAACGTCCCACGAAGTTGGGCGTGCACAAAAAAGTGACCGCAGCCACATGTTACACCCTTATACGCTCACTTTTAGGGCGAATATCGCAAATTTAAAAATCAAATTTAAAAATTGGCACTGCGCTAAAACCAAACGTCCCACGAAGTTGGGCGTGCACAAAAAAGTGACCGCAGCCACATGTTACACCCTTATACGCTCACTTTTAGGGCGAATATCGCAAATTTAAAAATCAAATTTAAAAATTGGCACTGCGCTAAAACCAAACGTCCCACGAAGTTGGGCGTGCACAAAAAAGTGACCGCAGCCACATGTTACACCCTTATACGCTCACTTTTAGGGCGAATATCGCAAATTTAAAAATCAAATTTAAAAATTGGCACTGCGCTAAAACCAAACGTCCCACGAAGTTGGGCGTGCACAAAAAAGTGACCGCAGCCACATGTTACACCCTTATACGCTCACTTTTAGGGCGAATATCGCAAATTTAAAAATCAAATTTAAAAATTGGCACTGCGCTAAAACCAAACGTCCCACGAAGTTGGGCGTGCACAAAAAAGTGACCGCAGCCACATGTTACACCCTTATACGCTCACTTTTAGGGCGAATATCGCAAATTTAAAAATCAAATTTAAAAATTGGCACTGCGCTAAAACCAAACGTCCCACGAAGTTGGGCGTGCACAAAAAAGTGACCGCAGCCACATGTTACACCCTTATACGCTCACTTTTAGGGCGAATATCGCAAATTTAAAAATCAAATTTAAAAATTGGCACTGCGCTAAAACCAAACGTCCCACGAAGTTGGGCGTGCACAAAAAAGTGACCGCAGCCACATGTTACACCCTTATACGCTCACTTTTAGGGCGAATATCGCAAATTTAAAAATCAAATTTAAAAATTGGCACTGCGCTAAAACCAAACGTCCCACGAAGTTGGGCGTGCACAAAAAAGTGACCGCAGCCACATGTTACACCCTTATACGCTCACTTTTAGGGCGAATATCGCAAATTTAAAAATCAAATTTAAAAATTGGCACTGCGCTAAAACCAAACGTCCCACGAAGTTGGGCGTGCACAAAAAAGTGACCGCAGCCACATGTTACACCCTTATACGCTCACTTTTAGGGCGAATATCGCAAATTTAAAAATCAAATTTAAAAATTGGCACTGCGCTAAAACCAAACGTCCCACGAAGTTGGGCGTGCACAAAAAAGTGACCGCAGCCACATGTTACACCCTTATACGCTCACTTTTAGGGCGAATATCGCAAATTTAAAAATCAAATTTAAAAATTGGCACTGCGCTAAAACCAAACGTCCCACGAAGTTGGGCGTGCACAAAAAAGTGACCGCAGCCACATGTTACACCCTTATACGCTCACTTTTAGGGCGAATATCGCAAATTTAAAAATCAAATTTAAAAATTGGCACTGCGCTAAAACCAAACGTCCCACGAAGTTGGGCGTGCACAAAAAAGTGACCGCAGCCACATGTTACACCCTTATACGCTCACTTTTAGGGCGAATATCGCAAATTTAAAAATCAAATTTAAAAATTGGCACTGCGCTAAAACCAAACGTCCCACGAAGTTGGGCGTGCACAAAAAAGTGACCGCAGCCACATGTTACACCCTTATACGCTCACTTTTAGGGCGAATATCGCAAATTTAAAAATCAAATTTAAAAATTGGCACTGCGCTAAAACCAAACGTCCCACGAAGTTGGGCGTGCACAAAAAAGTGACCGCAGCCACATGTTACACCCTTATACGCTCACTTTTAGGGCGAATATCGCAAATTTAAAAATCAAATTTAAAAATTGGCACTGCGCTAAAACCAAACGTCCCACGAAGTTGGGCGTGCACAAAAAAGTGACCGCAGCCACATGTTACACCCTTATACGCTCACTTTTAGGGCGAATATCGCAAATTTAAAAATCAAATTTAAAAATTGGCACTGCGCTAAAACCAAACGTCCCACGAAGTTGGGCGTGCACAAAAAAGTGACCGCAGCCACATGTTACACCCTTATACGCTCACTTTTAGGGCGAATATCGCAAATTTAAAAATCAAATTTAAAAATTGGCACTGCGCTAAAACCAAACGTCCCACGAAGTTGGGCGTGCACAAAAAAGTGACCGCAGCCACATGTTACACCCTTATACGCTCACTTTTAGGGCGAATATCGCAAATTTAAAAATCAAATTTAAAAATTGGCACTGCGCTAAAACCAAACGTCCCACGAAGTTGGGCGTGCACAAAAAAGTGACCGCAGCCACATGTTACACCCTTATACGCTCACTTTTAGGGCGAATATCGCAAATTTAAAAATCAAATTTAAAAATTGGCACTGCGCTAAAACCAAACGTCCCACGAAGTTGGGCGTGCACAAAAAAGTGACCGCAGCCACATGTTACACCCTTATACGCTCACTTTTAGGGCGAATATCGCAAATTTAAAAATCAAATTTAAAAATTGGCACTGCGCTAAAACCAAACGTCCCACGAAGTTGGGCGTGCACAAAAAAGTGACCGCAGCCACATGTTACACCCTTATACGCTCACTTTTAGGGCGAATATCGCAAATTTAAAAATCAAATTTAAAAATTGGCACTGCGCTAAAACCAAACGTCCCACGAAGTTGGGCGTGCACAAAAAAGTGACCGCAGCCACATGTTACACCCTTATACGCTCACTTTTAGGGCGAATATCGCAAATTTAAAAATCAAATTTAAAAATTGGCACTGCGCTAAAACCAAACGTCCCACGAAGTTGGGCGTGCACAAAAAAGTGACCGCAGCCACATGTTACACCCTTATACGCTCACTTTTAGGGCGAATATCGCAAATTTAAAAATCAAATTTAAAAATTGGCACTGCGCTAAAACCAAACGTCCCACGAAGTTGGGCGTGCACAAAAAAGTGACCGCAGCCACATGTTACACCCTTATACGCTCACTTTTAGGGCGAATATCGCAAATTTAAAAATCAAATTTAAAAATTGGCACTGCGCTAAAACCAAACGTCCCACGAAGTTGGGCGTGCACAAAAAAGTGACCGCAGCCACATGTTACACCCTTATACGCTCACTTTTAGGGCGAATATCGCAAATTTAAAAATCAAATTTAAAAATTGGCACTGCGCTAAAACCAAACGTCCCACGAAGTTGGGCGTGCACAAAAAAGTGACCGCAGCCACATGTTACACCCTTATACGCTCACTTTTAGGGCGAATATCGCAAATTTAAAAATCAAATTTAAAAATTGGCACTGCGCTAAAACCAAACGTCCCACGAAGTTGGGCGTGCACAAAAAAGTGACCGCAGCCACATGTTACACCCTTATACGCTCACTTTTAGGGCGAATATCGCAAATTTAAAAATCAAATTTAAAAATTGGCACTGCGCTAAAACCAAACGTCCCACGAAGTTGGGCGTGCACAAAAAAGTGACCGCAGCCACATGTTACACCCTTATACGCTCACTTTTAGGGCGAATATCGCAAATTTAAAAATCAAATTTAAAAATTGGCACTGCGCTAAAACCAAACGTCCCACGAAGTTGGGCGTGCACAAAAAAGTGACCGCAGCCACATGTTACACCCTTATACGCTCACTTTTAGGGCGAATATCGCAAATTTAAAAATCAAATTTAAAAATTGGCACTGCGCTAAAACCAAACGTCCCACGAAGTTGGGCGTGCACAAAAAAGTGACCGCAGCCACATGTTACACCCTTATACGCTCACTTTTAGGGCGAATATCGCAAATTTAAAAATCAAATTTAAAAATTGGCACTGCGCTAAAACCAAACGTCCCACGAAGTTGGGCGTGCACAAAAAAGTGACCGCAGCCACATGTTACACCCTTATACGCTCACTTTTAGGGCGAATATCGCAAATTTAAAAATCAAATTTAAAAATTGGCACTGCGCTAAAACCAAACGTCCCACGAAGTTGGGCGTGCACAAAAAAGTGACCGCAGCCACATGTTACACCCTTATACGCTCACTTTTAGGGCGAATATCGCAAATTTAAAAATCAAATTTAAAAATTGGCACTGCGCTAAAACCAAACGTCCCACGAAGTTGGGCGTGCACAAAAAAGTGACCGCAGCCACATGTTACACCCTTATACGCTCACTTTTAGGGCGAATATCGCAAATTTAAAAATCAAATTTAAAAATTGGCACTGCGCTAAAACCAAACGTCCCACGAAGTTGGGCGTGCACAAAAAAGTGACCGCAGCCACATGTTACACCCTTATACGCTCACTTTTAGGGCGAATATCGCAAATTTAAAAATCAAATTTAAAAATTGGCACTGCGCTAAAACCAAACGTCCCACGAAGTTGGGCGTGCACAAAAAAGTGACCGCAGCCACATGTTACACCCTTATACGCTCACTTTTAGGGCGAATATCGCAAATTTAAAAATCAAATTTAAAAATTGGCACTGCGCTAAAACCAAACGTCCCACGAAGTTGGGCGTGCACAAAAAAGTGACCGCAGCCACATGTTACACCCTTATACGCTCACTTTTAGGGCGAATATCGCAAATTTAAAAATCAAATTTAAAAATTGGCACTGCGCTAAAACCAAACGTCCCACGAAGTTGGGCGTGCACAAAAAAGTGACCGCAGCCACATGTTACACCCTTATACGCTCACTTTTAGGGCGAATATCGCAAATTTAAAAATCAAATTTAAAAATTGGCACTGCGCTAAAACCAAACGTCCCACGAAGTTGGGCGTGCACAAAAAAGTGACCGCAGCCACATGTTACACCCTTATACGCTCACTTTTAGGGCGAATATCGCAAATTTAAAAATCAAATTTAAAAATTGGCACTGCGCTAAAACCAAACGTCCCACGAAGTTGGGCGTGCACAAAAAAGTGACCGCAGCCACATGTTACACCCTTATACGCTCACTTTTAGGGCGAATATCGCAAATTTAAAAATCAAATTTAAAAATTGGCACTGCGCTAAAACCAAACGTCCCACGAAGTTGGGCGTGCACAAAAAAGTGACCGCAGCCACATGTTACACCCTTATACGCTCACTTTTAGGGCGAATATCGCAAATTTAAAAATCAAATTTAAAAATTGGCACTGCGCTAAAACCAAACGTCCCACGAAGTTGGGCGTGCACAAAAAAGTGACCGCAGCCACATGTTACACCCTTATACGCTCACTTTTAGGGCGAATATCGCAAATTTAAAAATCAAATTTAAAAATTGGCACTGCGCTAAAACCAAACGTCCCACGAAGTTGGGCGTGCACAAAAAAGTGACCGCAGCCACATGTTACACCCTTATACGCTCACTTTTAGGGCGAATATCGCAAATTTAAAAATCAAATTTAAAAATTGGCACTGCGCTAAAACCAAACGTCCCACGAAGTTGGGCGTGCACAAAAAAGTGACCGCAGCCACATGTTACACCCTTATACGCTCACTTTTAGGGCGAATATCGCAAATTTAAAAATCAAATTTAAAAATTGGCACTGCGCTAAAACCAAACGTCCCACGAAGTTGGGCGTGCACAAAAAAGTGACCGCAGCCACATGTTACACCCTTATACGCTCACTTTTAGGGCGAATATCGCAAATTTAAAAATCAAATTTAAAAATTGGCACTGCGCTAAAACCAAACGTCCCACGAAGTTGGGCGTGCACAAAAAAGTGACCGCAGCCACATGTTACACCCTTATACGCTCACTTTTAGGGCGAATATCGCAAATTTAAAAATCAAATTTAAAAATTGGCACTGCGCTAAAACCAAACGTCCCACGAAGTTGGGCGTGCACAAAAAAGTGACCGCAGCCACATGTTACACCCTTATACGCTCACTTTTAGGGCGAATATCGCAAATTTAAAAATCAAATTTAAAAATTGGCACTGCGCTAAAACCAAACGTCCCACGAAGTTGGGCGTGCACAAAAAAGTGACCGCAGCCACATGTTACACCCTTATACGCTCACTTTTAGGGCGAATATCGCAAATTTAAAAATCAAATTTAAAAATTGGCACTGCGCTAAAACCAAACGTCCCACGAAGTTGGGCGTGCACAAAAAAGTGACCGCAGCCACATGTTACACCCTTATACGCTCACTTTTAGGGCGAATATCGCAAATTTAAAAATCAAATTTAAAAATTGGCACTGCGCTAAAACCAAACGTCCCACGAAGTTGGGCGTGCACAAAAAAGTGACCGCAGCCACATGTTACACCCTTATACGCTCACTTTTAGGGCGAATATCGCAAATTTAAAAATCAAATTTAAAAATTGGCACTGCGCTAAAACCAAACGTCCCACGAAGTTGGGCGTGCACAAAAAAGTGACCGCAGCCACATGTTACACCCTTATACGCTCACTTTTAGGGCGAATATCGCAAATTTAAAAATCAAATTTAAAAATTGGCACTGCGCTAAAACCAAACGTCCCACGAAGTTGGGCGTGCACAAAAAAGTGACCGCAGCCACATGTTACACCCTTATACGCTCACTTTTAGGGCGAATATCGCAAATTTAAAAATCAAATTTAAAAATTGGCACTGCGCTAAAACCAAACGTCCCACGAAGTTGGGCGTGCACAAAAAAGTGACCGCAGCCACATGTTACACCCTTATACGCTCACTTTTAGGGCGAATATCGCAAATTTAAAAATCAAATTTAAAAATTGGCACTGCGCTAAAACCAAACGTCCCACGAAGTTGGGCGTGCACAAAAAAGTGACCGCAGCCACATGTTACACCCTTATACGCTCACTTTTAGGGCGAATATCGCAAATTTAAAAATCAAATTTAAAAATTGGCACTGCGCTAAAACCAAACGTCCCACGAAGTTGGGCGTGCACAAAAAAGTGACCGCAGCCACATGTTACACCCTTATACGCTCACTTTTAGGGCGAATATCGCAAATTTAAAAATCAAATTTAAAAATTGGCACTGCGCTAAAACCAAACGTCCCACGAAGTTGGGCGTGCACAAAAAAGTGACCGCAGCCACATGTTACACCCTTATACGCTCACTTTTAGGGCGAATATCGCAAATTTAAAAATCAAATTTAAAAATTGGCACTGCGCTAAAACCAAACGTCCCACGAAGTTGGGCGTGCACAAAAAAGTGACCGCAGCCACATGTTACACCCTTATACGCTCACTTTTAGGGCGAATATCGCAAATTTAAAAATCAAATTTAAAAATTGGCACTGCGCTAAAACCAAACGTCCCACGAAGTTGGGCGTGCACAAAAAAGTGACCGCAGCCACATGTTACACCCTTATACGCTCACTTTTAGGGCGAATATCGCAAATTTAAAAATCAAATTTAAAAATTGGCACTGCGCTAAAACCAAACGTCCCACGAAGTTGGGCGTGCACAAAAAAGTGACCGCAGCCACATGTTACACCCTTATACGCTCACTTTTAGGGCGAATATCGCAAATTTAAAAATCAAATTTAAAAATTGGCACTGCGCTAAAACCAAACGTCCCACGAAGTTGGGCGTGCACAAAAAAGTGACCGCAGCCACATGTTACACCCTTATACGCTCACTTTTAGGGCGAATATCGCAAATTTAAAAATCAAATTTAAAAATTGGCACTGCGCTAAAACCAAACGTCCCACGAAGTTGGGCGTGCACAAAAAAGTGACCGCAGCCACATGTTACACCCTTATACGCTCACTTTTAGGGCGAATATCGCAAATTTAAAAATCAAATTTAAAAATTGGCACTGCGCTAAAACCAAACGTCCCACGAAGTTGGGCGTGCACAAAAAAGTGACCGCAGCCACATGTTACACCCTTATACGCTCACTTTTAGGGCGAATATCGCAAATTTAAAAATCAAATTTAAAAATTGGCACTGCGCTAAAACCAAACGTCCCACGAAGTTGGGCGTGCACAAAAAAGTGACCGCAGCCACATGTTACACCCTTATACGCTCACTTTTAGGGCGAATATCGCAAATTTAAAAATCAAATTTAAAAATTGGCACTGCGCTAAAACCAAACGTCCCACGAAGTTGGGCGTGCACAAAAAAGTGACCGCAGCCACATGTTACACCCTTATACGCTCACTTTTAGGGCGAATATCGCAAATTTAAAAATCAAATTTAAAAATTGGCACTGCGCTAAAACCAAACGTCCCACGAAGTTGGGCGTGCACAAAAAAGTGACCGCAGCCACATGTTACACCCTTATACGCTCACTTTTAGGGCGAATATCGCAAATTTAAAAATCAAATTTAAAAATTGGCACTGCGCTAAAACCAAACGTCCCACGAAGTTGGGCGTGCACAAAAAAGTGACCGCAGCCACATGTTACACCCTTATACGCTCACTTTTAGGGCGAATATCGCAAATTTAAAAATCAAATTTAAAAATTGGCACTGCGCTAAAACCAAACGTCCCACGAAGTTGGGCGTGCACAAAAAAGTGACCGCAGCCACATGTTACACCCTTATACGCTCACTTTTAGGGCGAATATCGCAAATTTAAAAATCAAATTTAAAAATTGGCACTGCGCTAAAACCAAACGTCCCACGAAGTTGGGCGTGCACAAAAAAGTGACCGCAGCCACATGTTACACCCTTATACGCTCACTTTTAGGGCGAATATCGCAAATTTAAAAATCAAATTTAAAAATTGGCACTGCGCTAAAACCAAACGTCCCACGAAGTTGGGCGTGCACAAAAAAGTGACCGCAGCCACATGTTACACCCTTATACGCTCACTTTTAGGGCGAATATCGCAAATTTAAAAATCAAATTTAAAAATTGGCACTGCGCTAAAACCAAACGTCCCACGAAGTTGGGCGTGCACAAAAAAGTGACCGCAGCCACATGTTACACCCTTATACGCTCACTTTTAGGGCGAATATCGCAAATTTAAAAATCAAATTTAAAAATTGGCACTGCGCTAAAACCAAACGTCCCACGAAGTTGGGCGTGCACAAAAAAGTGACCGCAGCCACATGTTACACCCTTATACGCTCACTTTTAGGGCGAATATCGCAAATTTAAAAATCAAATTTAAAAATTGGCACTGCGCTAAAACCAAACGTCCCACGAAGTTGGGCGTGCACAAAAAAGTGACCGCAGCCACATGTTTACACCCTTATACGCTCACTTTTAGGGCGAATATCGCAAATTTAAAAATCAAATTTAAAAATTGGCACTGCGCTAAAACCAAACGTCCCACGAAGTTGGGCGTGCACAAAAAAGTGACCGCAGCCACATGTTACACCCTTATACGCTCACTTTTAGGGCGAATATCGCAAATTTAAAATCAAATTTAAAAATTGGCACTGCGCTAAAACCAAACGTCCCACGAAGTTGGGGCGTGCACAAAAAAGTGACCGCAGCCACATGTTACACCCTTATACGCTCACTTTTAGGGCGAATATCGCAAATTTAAAAATCAAATTTAAAAATTGGCACTGCGCTAAAACCAAACGTCCCACGAAGTTGGGCGTGCACAAAAAAGTGACCGCAGCCACATGTTACACCCTTATACGCTCACTTTTAGGGCGAATATCGCAAATTTAAAAATCAAATTTAAAAATTGGCACTGCGCTAAAACCAAACGTCCCACGAAGTTGGGCGTGCACAAAAAAGTGACCGCAGCCACATGTTACACCCTTATACGCTCACTTTTAGGGCGAATATCGCAAATTTAAAAATCAAATTTAAAAATTGGCACTGCGCTAAAACCAAACGTCCCACGAAGTTGGGCGTGCACAAAAAAGTGACCGCAGCCACATGTTACACCCTTATACGCTCACTTTTAGGGCGAATATCGCAAATTTAAAAATCAAATTTAAAAATTGGCACTGCGCTAAAACCAAACGTCCCCACGAAGTTGGGCGTGCACAAAAAAGTGACCGCAGCCACATGTTACACCCTTATACGCTCACTTTTAGGGCGAATATCGCAAATTTAAAAATCAAATTTAAAAATTGGCACTGCGCTAAAACCAAACGTCCCACGAAGTTGGGCGTGCACAAAAAAGTGACCGCAGCCACATGTTACACCCTTATACGCTCACTTTTAGGGCGAATATCGCAAATTTAAAAATCAAATTTAAAAATTGGCACTGCGCTAAAACCAAACGTCCCACGAAGTTGGGCGTGCACAAAAAAGTGACCGCAGCCACATGTTACACCCTTATACGCTCACTTTTAGGGCGAATATCGCAAATTTAAAAATCAAATTTAAAAATTGGCACTGCGCTAAAACCAAACGTCCCACGAAGTTGGGCGTGCACAAAAAAGTGACCGCAGCCACATGTTACACCCTTATACGCTCACTTTTAGGGCGAATATCGCAAATTTAAAAATCAAATTTAAAAATTGGCACTGCGCTAAAACCAAACGTCCCACGAAGTTGGGCGTGCACAAAAAAGTGACCGCAGCCACATGTTACACCCTTATACGCTCACTTTTAGGGCGAATATCGCAAATTTAAAAATCAAATTTAAAAATTGGCACTGCGCTAAAACCAAACGTCCCACGAAGTTGGGCGTGGCACAAAAAAGTGACCGCAGCCACATGTTACACCCTTATACGCTCACTTTTAGGGCGAATATCGCAAATTTAAAAATCAAATTTAAAAATTGGCACTGCGCTAAAACCAAACGTCCCACGAAGTTGGGCGTGCACAAAAAAAGTGACCGCAGCCACATGTTACACCCTTATACGCTCACTTTTAGGGCGAATATCGCAAATTTAAAAATCAAATTTAAAAATTGGCACTGCGCTAAAACCAAACGTCCCACGAAGTTGGGCGTGCACAAAAAAGTGACCGCAGCCACATGTTACACCCTTATACGCTCACTTTTAGGGCGAATATCGCAAATTTAAAAATCAAATTTAAAAATTGGCACTGCGCTAAAACCAAACGTCCCACGAAGTTGGGCGTGCACAAAAAAGTGACCGCAGCCACATGTTACACCCTTATACGCTCACTTTTAGGGCGAATATCGCAAATTTAAAAATCAAATTTAAAAATTGGCACTGCGCTAAAACCAAACGTCCCACGAAGTTGGGCGTGCACAAAAAAGTGACCGCAGCCACATGTTACACCCTTATACGCTTCACTTTTAGGGCGAATATCGCAAATTTAAAAATCAAATTTAAAAATTGGCACTGCGCTAAAACCAAACGTCCCACGAAGTTGGGCGTGCACAAAAAAGTGACCGCAGCCACATGTTACACCCTTATACGCTCACTTTTAGGGGCGAATATCGCAAATTTAAAAATCAAATTTAAAAATTGGCACTGCGCTAAAACCAAACGTCCCACGAAGTTGGGCGTGCACAAAAAAGTGACCGCAGCCACATGTTACACCCTTATACGCTCACTTTTAGGGCGAATATCGCAAATTTAAAAATCAAATTTAAAAATTGGCACTGCGCTAAAACCAAACGTCCCACGAAGTTGGGCGTGCACAAAAAAGTGACCGCAGCCACATGTTACACCCTTATACGCTCACTTTTAGGGCGAATATCGCAAATTTAAAAATCAAATTTAAAAATTGGCACTGCGCTAAAACCAAACGTCCCACGAAGTTGGGCGTGCACAAAAAAGTGACGCAGCCACATGTTACACCCTTATACGCTCACTTTTAGGGCGAATATCGCAAATTTAAAAATCAAATTTAAAAATTGGCAACTGCGCTAAAACCAAACGTCCCACGAAGTTGGGCGTGCACAAAAAAGTGACCGCAGCCACATGTTACACCCTTATACGCTCACTTTAGGGCGAATATCGCAAATTTAAAAATCAAATTTAAAAATTGGCACTGCGCTAAAACCAAACGTCCCACGAAGTTGGGCGTGCACAAAAAAGTGACCGCAGCCACATGTTACACCCTTATACGCTCACTTTTAGGGCGAATATCGCAAATTTAAAAATCAAATTTAAAAATCTGCGCTAAAACCAAACGTCCCACGAAGTTGGGCGTGCACAAAAAAGTGACCGCAGCCACATGTTACACCCTTATACGCTCACTTTTAGGGCGAATATCGCAAATTTAAAAATCAAATTTAAAAATTGGCACTGCGCTAAAACCAAACGTCCCACGAAGTTGGGCGTGCACAAAAAAGTGACCGCAGCCACATGTTACACCCTTATACGCTCACTTTTAGGGCGAATATCGCAAATTTAAAAATCAAATTTAAAAATTGGCACTGCGCTAAAACCAAACGTCCCACGAAGTTGGGCGTGCACAAAAAAGTGACCGCAGCCACATGTTACACCCTTATACGCTCACTTTTAGGGCGAATATCGCAAATTTAAAAATCAAATTTAAAAATTGGCACTGCGCTAAAACCAAACGTCCCACGAAGTTGGGCGTGCACAAAAAAGTGACCGCAGCCACATGTTACACCCTTATACGCTCACTTTTAGGGCGAATATCGCAAATTTAAAAATCAAATTTAAAAATTGGCACTGCGCTAAAACCAAACGTCCCACGAAGTTGGGCGTGCACAAAAAAGTGACCGCAGCCACATGTTACACCCTTATACGCTCACTTTTAGGGCGAATATCGCAAATTTAAAAATCAAATTTAAAAATTGGCACTGCGCTAAAACCAAACGTCCCACGAAGTTGGGCGTGCACAAAAAAGTGACCGCAGCCACATGTTACACCCTTATACGCTCACTTTTAGGGCGAATATCGCAAATTTAAAAATCAAATTTAAAAATTGGCACTGCGCTAAAACCAAACGTCCCACGAAGTTGGGCGTGCACAAAAAAGTGACCGCAGCCACATGTTACACCCTTATACGCTCACTTTTAGGGCGAATATCGCAAATTTAAAAATCAAATTTAAAAATTGGCACTGCGCTAAAACCAAACGTCCCACGAAGTTGGGCGTGCACAAAAAAGTGACCGCAGCCACATGTTACACCCTTATACGCTCACTTTTAGGGCGAATATCGCAAATTTAAAAATCAAATTTAAAAATTGGCACTGCGCTAAAACCAAACGTCCCACGAAGTTGGGCGTGCACAAAAAAGTGACCGCAGCCACATGTTACACCCTTATACGCTCACTTTTAGGGCGAATATCGCAAATTTAAAAATCAAATTTAAAAATTGGCACTGCGCTAAAACCAAACGTCCCACGAAGTTGGGCGTGCACAAAAAAGTGACCGCAGCCACATGTTACACCCTTATACGCTCACTTTTAGGGCGAATATCGCAAATTTAAAAATCAAATTTAAAAATTGGCACTGCGCTAAAACCAAACGTCCCACGAAGTTGGGCGTGCACAAAAAAGTGACCGCAGCCACATGTTACACCCTTATACGCTCACTTTTAGGGCGAATATCGCAAATTTAAAAATCAAATTTAAAAATTGGCACTGCGCTAAAACCAAACGTCCCACGAAGTTGGGCGTGCACAAAAAAGTGACCGCAGCCACATGTTACACCCTTATACGCTCACTTTTAGGGCGAATATCGCAAATTTAAAAATCAAATTTAAAAATTGGCACTGCGCTAAAACCAAACGTCCCACGAAGTTGGGCGTGCACAAAAAAGTGACCGCAGCCACATGTTACACCCTTATACGCTCACTTTTAGGGCGAATATCGCAAATTTAAAAATCAAATTTAAAAATTGGCACTGCGCTAAAACCAAACGTCCCACGAAGTTGGGCGTGCACAAAAAAGTGACCGCAGCCACATGTTACACCCTTATACGCTCACTTTTAGGGCGAATATCGCAAATTTAAAAATCAAATTTAAAAATTGGCACTGCGCTAAAACCAAACGTCCCACGAAGTTGGGCGTGCACAAAAAAGTGACCGCAGCCACATGTTACACCCTTATACGCTCACTTTTAGGGCGAATATCGCAAATTTAAAAATCAAATTTAAAAATTGGCACTGCGCTAAAACCAAACGTCCCACGAAGTTGGGCGTGCACAAAAAAGTGACCGCAGCCACATGTTACACCCTTATACGCTCACTTTTAGGGCGAATATCGCAAATTTAAAAATCAAATTTAAAAATTGGCACTGCGCTAAAACCAAACGTCCCACGAAGTTGGGCGTGCACAAAAAAGTGACCGCAGCCACATGTTACACCCTTATACGCTCACTTTTAGGGCGAATATCGCAAATTTAAAAATCAAATTTAAAAATTGGCACTGCGCTAAAACCAAACGTCCCACGAAGTTGGGCGTGCACAAAAAAGTGACCGCAGCCACATGTTACACCCTTATACGCTCACTTTTAGGGCGAATATCGCAAATTTAAAAATCAAATTTAAAAATTGGCACTGCGCTAAAACCAAACGTCCCACGAAGTTGGGCGTGCACAAAAAAGTGACCGCAGCCACATGTTACACCCTTATACGCTCACTTTTAGGGCGAATATCGCAAATTTAAAAATCAAATTTAAAAATTGGCACTGCGCTAAAACCAAACGTCCCACGAAGTTGGGCGTGCACAAAAAAGTGACCGCAGCCACATGTTACACCCTTATACGCTCACTTTTAGGGCGAATATCGCAAATTTAAAAATCAAATTTAAAAATTGGCACTGCGCTAAAACCAAACGTCCCACGAAGTTGGGCTGTGCACAAAAAAGTGACCGCAGCCACATGTTACACCCTTATACGCTCACTTTTAGGGCGAATATCGCAAATTTAAAAATCAAATTTAAAAATTGGCACTGCGCTAAAACCAAACGTCCCACGAAGTTGGGCGTGCACAAAAAAGTGACCGCAGCCACATGTTACACCCTTATACGCTCACTTTTAGGGCGAATATCGCAAATTTAAAAATCAAATTTAAAAATTGGCACTGCGCTAAAACCAAACGTCCCACGAAGTTGGGCGTGCACAAAAAAGTGACCGCAGCCACATGTTACACCCTTATACGCTCACTTTTAGGGCGAATATCGCAAATTTAAAAATCAAATTTAAAAATTGGCACTGCGCTAAAACCAAACGTCCCACGAAGTTGGGCGTGCACAAAAAAGTGACCGCAGCCACATGTTACACCCTTATACGCTCACTTTTAGGGCGAATATCGCAAATTTAAAAATCAAATTTAAAAATTGGCACTGCGCTAAAACCAAACGTCCCACGAAGTTGGGCGTGCACAAAAAAGTGACCGCAGCCACATGTTACACCCTTATACGCTCACTTTTAGGGCGAATATCGCAAATTTAAAAATCAAATTTAAAAATTGGCACTGCGCTAAAACCAAACGTCCCACGAAGTTGGGCGTGCACAAAAAAGTGACCGCAGCCACATGTTACACCCTTATACGCTCACTTTTAGGGCGAATATCGCAAATTTAAAAATCAAATTTAAAAATTGGCACTGCGCTAAAACCAAACGTCCCACGAAGTTGGGCGTGCACAAAAAAGTGACCGCAGCCACATGTTACACCCTTATACGCTCACTTTTAGGGCGAATATCGCAAATTTAAAAATCAAATTTAAAAATTGGCACTGCGCTAAAACCAAACGTCCCACGAAGTTGGGCGTGCACAAAAAAGTGACCGCAGCCACATGTTACACCCTTATACGCTCACTTTTAGGGCGAATATCGCAAATTTAAAAATCAAATTTAAAAATTGGCACTGCGCTAAAACCAAACGTCCCACGAAGTTGGGCGTGCACAAAAAAGTGACCGCAGCCACATGTTACACCCTTATACGCTCACTTTTAGGGCGAATATCGCAAATTTAAAAATCAAATTTAAAAATTGGCACTGCGCTAAAACCAAACGTCCCACGAAGTTGGGCGTGCACAAAAAAGTGACCGCAGCCACATGTTACACCCTTATACGCTCACTTTTAGGGCGAATATCGCAAATTTAAAAATCAAATTTAAAAATTGGCACTGCGCTAAAACCAAACGTCCCACGAAGTTGGGCGTGCACAAAAAAGTGACCGCAGCCACATGTTACACCCTTATACGCTCACTTTTAGGGCGAATATCGCAAATTTAAAAATCAAATTTAAAAATTGGCACTGCGCTAAAACCAAACGTCCCACGAAGTTGGGCGTGCACAAAAAAGTGACCGCAGCCACATGTTACACCCTTATACGCTCACTTTTAGGGCGAATATCGCAAATTTAAAAATCAAATTTAAAAATTGGCACTGCGCTAAAACCAAACGTCCCACGAAGTTGGGCGTGCACAAAAAAGTGACCGCAGCCACATGTTACACCCTTATACGCTCACTTTTAGGGCGAATATCGCAAATTTAAAAATCAAATTTAAAAATTGGCACTGCGCTAAAACCAAACGTCCCACGAAGTTGGGCGTGCACAAAAAAGTGACCGCAGCCACATGTTACACCCTTATACGCTCACTTTTAGGGCGAATATCGCAAATTTAAAAATCAAATTTAAAAATTGGCACTGCGCTAAAACCAAACGTCCCACGAAGTTGGGCGTGCACAAAAAAGTGACCGCAGCCACATGTTACACCCTTATACGCTCACTTTTAGGGCGAATATCGCAAATTTAAAAATCAAATTTAAAAATTGGCACTGCGCTAAAACCAAACGTCCCACGAAGTTGGGCGTGCACAAAAAAGTGACCGCAGCCACATGTTACACCCTTATACGCTCACTTTTAGGGCGAATATCGCAAATTTAAAAATCAAATTTAAAAATTGGCACTGCGCTAAAACCAAACGTCCCACGAAGTTGGGCGTGCACAAAAAAGTGACCGCAGCCACATGTTACACCCTTATACGCTCACTTTTAGGGCGAATATCGCAAATTTAAAAATCAAATTTAAAAATTGGCACTGCGCTAAAACCAAACGTCCCACGAAGTTGGGCGTGCACAAAAAAGTGACCGCAGCCACATGTTACACCCTTATACGCTCACTTTTAGGGCGAATATCGCAAATTTAAAAATCAAATTTAAAAATTGGCACTGCGCTAAAACCAAACGTCCCACGAAGTTGGGCGTGCACAAAAAAGTGACCGCAGCCACATGTTACACCCTTATACGCTCACTTTTAGGGCGAATATCGCAAATTTAAAAATCAAATTTAAAAATTGGCACTGCGCTAAAACCAAACGTCCCACGAAGTTGGGCGTGCACAAAAAAGTGACCGCAGCCACATGTTACACCCTTATACGCTCACTTTTAGGGCGAATATCGCAAATTTAAAAATCAAATTTAAAAATTGGCACTGCGCTAAAACCAAACGTCCCACGAAGTTGGGCGTGCACAAAAAAGTGACCGCAGCCACATGTTACACCCTTATACGCTCACTTTTAGGGCGAATATCGCAAATTTAAAAATCAAATTTAAAAATTGGCACTGCGCTAAAACCAAACGTCCCACGAAGTTGGGCGTGCACAAAAAAGTGACCGCAGCCACATGTTACACCCTTATACGCTCACTTTTAGGGCGAATATCGCAAATTTAAAAATCAAATTTAAAAATTGGCACTGCGCTAAAACCAAACGTCCCACGAAGTTGGGCGTGCACAAAAAAGTGACCGCAGCCACATGTTACACCCTTATACGCTCACTTTTAGGGCGAATATCGCAAATTTAAAAATCAAATTTAAAAATTGGCACTGCGCTAAAACCAAACGTCCCACGAAGTTGGGCGTGCACAAAAAAGTGACCGCAGCCACATGTTACACCCTTATACGCTCACTTTTAGGGCGAATATCGCAAATTTAAAAATCAAATTTAAAAATTGGCACTGCGCTAAAACCAAACGTCCCACGAAGTTGGGCGTGCACAAAAAAGTGACCGCAGCCACATGTTACACCCTTATACGCTCACTTTTAGGGCGAATATCGCAAATTTAAAAATCAAATTTAAAAATTGGCACTGCGCTAAAACCAAACGTCCCACGAAGTTGGGCGTGCACAAAAAAGTGACCGCAGCCACATGTTACACCCTTATACGCTCACTTTTAGGGCGAATATCGCAAATTTAAAAATCAAATTTAAAAATTGGCACTGCGCTAAAACCAAACGTCCCACGAAGTTGGGCGTGCACAAAAAAGTGACCGCAGCCACATGTTACACCCTTATACGCTCACTTTTAGGGCGAATATCGCAAATTTAAAAATCAAATTTAAAAATTGGCACTGCGCTAAAACCAAACGTCCCACGAAGTTGGGCGTGCACAAAAAAGTGACCGCAGCCACATGTTACACCCTTATACGCTCACTTTTAGGGCGAATATCGCAAATTTAAAAATCAAATTTAAAAATTGGCACTGCGCTAAAACCAAACGTCCCACGAAGTTGGGCGTGCACAAAAAAGTGACCGCAGCCACATGTTACACCCTTATACGCTCACTTTTAGGGCGAATATCGCAAATTTAAAAATCAAATTTAAAAATTGGCACTGCGCTAAAACCAAACGTCCCACGAAGTTGGGCGTGCACAAAAAAGTGACCGCAGCCACATGTTACACCCTTATACGCTCACTTTTAGGGCGAATATCGCAAATTTAAAAATCAAATTTAAAAATTGGCACTGCGCTAAAACCAAACGTCCCACGAAGTTGGGCGTGCACAAAAAAGTGACCGCAGCCACATGTTACACCCTTATACGCTCACTTTTAGGGCGAATATCGCAAATTTAAAAATCAAATTTAAAAATTGGCACTGCGCTAAAACCAAACGTCCCACGAAGTTGGGCGTGCACAAAAAAGTGACCGCAGCCACATGTTACACCCTTATACGCTCACTTTTAGGGCGAATATCGCAAATTTAAAAATCAAATTTAAAAATTGGCACTGCGCTAAAACCAAACGTCCCACGAAGTTGGGCGTGCACAAAAAAGTGACCGCAGCCACATGTTACACCCTTATACGCTCACTTTTAGGGCGAATATCGCAAATTTAAAAATCAAATTTAAAAATTGGCACTGCGCTAAAACCAAACGTCCCACGAAGTTGGGCGTGCACAAAAAAGTGACCGCAGCCACATGTTACACCCTTATACGCTCACTTTTAGGGCGAATATCGCAAATTTAAAAATCAAATTTAAAAATTGGCACTGCGCTAAAACCAAACGTCCCACGAAGTTGGGCGTGCACAAAAAAGTGACCGCAGCCACATGTTACACCCTTATACGCTCACTTTTAGGGCGAATATCGCAAATTTAAAAATCAAATTTAAAAATTGGCACTGCGCTAAAACCAAACGTCCCACGAAGTTGGGCGTGCACAAAAAAGTGACCGCAGCCACATGTTACACCCTTATACGCTCACTTTTAGGGCGAATATCGCAAATTTAAAAATCAAATTTAAAAATTGGCACTGCGCTAAAACCAAACGTCCCACGAAGTTGGGCGTGCACAAAAAAGTGACCGCAGCCACATGTTACACCCTTATACGCTCACTTTTAGGGCGAATATCGCAAATTTAAAAATCAAATTTAAAAATTGGCACTGCGCTAAAACCAAACGTCCCACGAAGTTGGGCGTGCACAAAAAAGTGACCGCAGCCACATGTTACACCCTTATACGCTCACTTTTAGGGCGAATATCGCAAATTTAAAAATCAAATTTAAAAATTGGCACTGCGCTAAAACCAAACGTCCCACGAAGTTGGGCGTGCACAAAAAAGTGACCGCAGCCACATGTTACACCCTTATACGCTCACTTTTAGGGCGAATATCGCAAATTTAAAAATCAAATTTAAAAATTGGCACTGCGCTAAAACCAAACGTCCCACGAAGTTGGGCGTGCACAAAAAAGTGACCGCAGCCACATGTTACACCCTTATACGCTCACTTTTAGGGCGAATATCGCAAATTTAAAAATCAAATTTAAAAATTGGCACTGCGCTAAAACCAAAC
The DNA here is from genome assembly GCA_037893245.1 of Crossaster papposus. Classification (NCBI taxonomy): domain Eukaryota; kingdom Metazoa; phylum Echinodermata; class Asteroidea; order Velatida; family Solasteridae; genus Crossaster; species Crossaster papposus. Next base: position 19,039 of record JBAIAA010000002.1, on the reverse strand, counting down.
GTCCCACGAAGTTGGGCGTGCACAAAAAAGTGACCGCAGCCACATGTTACACCCTTATACGCTCACTTTTAGGGCGAATATCGCAAATTTAAAAATCAAATTTAAAAATTGGCACTGCGCTAAAACCAAACGTCCCACGAAGTTGGGCGTGCACAAAAAAGTGACCGCAGCCACATGTTACACCCTTATACGCTCACTTTTAGGGCGAATATCGCAAATTTAAAAATCAAATTTAAAAATTGGCACTGCGCTAAAACCAAACGTCCCACGAAGTTGGGCGTGCACAAAAAAGTGACCGCAGCCACATGTTACACCCTTATACGCTCACTTTTAGGGCGAATATCGCAAATTTAAAAATCAAATTTAAAAATTGGCACTGCGCTAAAACCAAACGTCCCACGAAGTTGGGCGTGCACAAAAAAGTGACCGCAGCCACACCCCATAGAAAATTGTACCGGGATCCCGGCGGGATCCCGGCGGGATCCCGGCTTCTTACCGGGATCCCGTTTTAGTCAGAACCGGGATCCCGGCGGGATAATGTTTACAACCGGGATCCCGGCGGGATAATTTTCACAACCGGGATCCCGGTTTTAGTCGGGACCGGGATCCCGACGGGATAATTTTCACAAGCGGGATCCCGGCGGGATAATATTCACAACCGGGATCCCGGTTTCTTACCAGGATCCCAGTTTTAGTCAGAACCGGGATCCCGGTGGAATCTAAAACACTTAATATCGTGGCTGTTTTTTTTGTACTTAAGTAATTTTGTTGCCTATTTTGTTTCTATTTTCTGGGACTTAGAGATTTTACAGAAAATCCAAGGCTATTTTGTTTCTATTTTCTGGGACTTTACATTTTTCTGAATTTCAACGCCTATTTTGTTTCTATTTTTTGGGACTTAGACATTTTTCTGAAATTCGAAGCCTATTTTGTTTCTATTTTCTAGGACTTTGAATTTTTTCTGAAATTCAAAGACTATTTTGGTTTCTATTTCCTGGACTTATAATTTTTTTCTGAAAATCAATGCTTATTTTTTTCTTTTTCTGGGACTTAGAGATTTTTCTGAAAATCCAAGACTATTTTGTGTCTATTTATTATGTTTCTATTATCTAGGAATTTGCGCAAGATAATGCCAAAATGTTAAACAAGTGATAACTAGAGGCCAGTAACTCGATAATAATATGGAGAGAAAAATCAGAAAAGGCAATTCGCGTCCGTAATCTGCCGCGGAGCAGTAAATGTTAACGTTTGAGAAATCATGTAAATATGTATGCCTAGTTCAGTGTCGTCACACATTTGTTCAGGCGACTCTTTTTATCTTATCTCTCAATCTGTGAAAGTTTCAATCTATAAGCATTATTAACGACGTTACAGAGGGAAAAAATCACCAAATTCTGTGCGGCTGTTGTTTTCCGAGCGAGAAGAAACTTGGTCCCAGTCAACTCGGCCCCAAATCAACTTAGCCAAAAGTCAAGACAACTCGACCGTCCAGACAACCCAAAGTCGATGTGTACATGTACATGTACATGTACATGGTGCGCAATATTTTTGGTGGGAAAAGTTAAATTGTCCCGACGGTCGAGCTGTCTCGGCTTCGGGCCGAGTTAACTTAAGGCCGATTCGACTTGGGGCCGAGTTGACCTAAACCTTAACCAGGTATGGTTTGCTCTAAGGGGTCGTATAGGTCTACCATTGGGAAAATACAATTGGTCAAATGAAAAAGACCGCCCAAGGATTGCGAAAATGGCAACAAAAATAATAATTCATTGGCATATTTAATTATATCCATCCAATATTTTCTGCTTAGTTGCGTTTTAATATTAAAAAGTGATTTTTGGGGTGATTTTCTGTTAAAGAAAGTCATGCGTACACCCCTTAAAAAAATGGTATGCTCCGAGCCGATCGTGTAATTGTTTTTTTACAGCGATTCTTGGTCAAGTTCCCAGCCCTAATTTGCGCTGAGTAAATACGCGTTTCCGTATTAGGTACCTGACTAAAAATGTGTTCACTTTTTGAAATCGAAGTTCACACCAGTAACGGTTTTCATCAGGCAAGAAGCGAGCCCATAGTCTGGATGAATAAGAAGAGGGTTTTGTAACTTAATTTTCTTACTTACTAACTTACTTTTGTTACTCATCTGCTCATAATGGTTTGGAAAGAATCTTTTCGAGATTGGGAGACATCGAGAAGTTTGACTTTGACGACGGCTACACCGCAATTAGTTCTGGCCGGGGCCGGGCAACCAAGTGCCAAGTGGGACACACACGTGTGTAACGTACGTTACGGTCGTAATAGTTTTGCTGTTCTGGATATCGGGATCGCAACAAATATTTAGGCTGCTTTCGGATCGGCTACCTAGGCCAATTATCCTCGAAAATCAAGTGAAATGGGTTTGAGTGATAACACATAAAATAGACATGAAGTGGCAAAAAAAAAATGGCATGATTGATGAACTTGTTCACTGGAGAGTATAGGCACTAAATTTGTTTTCCATAAAAATAAAAAAAGCTTCTCTATAAAGTAAAAAGTTCTACTTCTATTTTTGAAAATACATGTTGGCCTAGGCCAGGGCGCCTCGACGAACTGACATCGCTTTTCATGCTTTTCCTGTTCCGGATCGCTTGAAAACTGCTTTGTACAGTGTACTCTACTACTACTAAGGCCCTAATTTAGGTTGTTTATAAAAAAATAATATTTACAGAGGGAACTAACCGAATCAAGCAGCCTTTCTGATAAAATATTTAGGCAACATCCGTTTAGCCATAGGCCTAACCGAATGCCTAAAGTTTAAAACAAAAATTGCACAAGAATATGTTTTGGAAATGTTTGTCTTCAGCGCGCAACGTGGCCATGCATGGTGCAGCAAATCGATAAACTTTGACCCACAGAACACGTCACTTAAAATCGCTTGTGCGTGTATACTCTACATACTTTACTCATTATCCGGAACTAGGAAACATTATGATATAGGCTAGTCCGAGTTACTGGAATCTAGTTATCGCTTTTTTAAACATTTGGACATTATCTGGTGCTAGTAGTACTAGCGCCAGATAATTGTCCAAATGTAAAAAAACCGATAACTACTAGAGTCCAGTAACTCAGACTAAATAGGCCTACGTTTAGTCTTTGTCTGATTTTTTATATTTTTTTTTAACTTTTAAAATTGTTTTTAATAATGATACTTTTTGTTTTAACAATTTTATTACAAGTAATACTGTAATCTTTGTCTTATTGCCTTTTAACCAGTTCGTGTCGGAGAACGTGTGTAGCAATTTTACAGAAAAAATATGTCAGCAAGCAAGTCAGCGACTGAGGCCAGACAAAATTATGAGTCCGCAGGTGATAGGTTCAACCTATAGCCTGGCATTGATGTCACGTGATAAATAATATCCTAAGTTTAAAGTATTTTTTCTTAGGTTTAATTTTGATAATTGGCCAGGACTTCTTCACGAAAGGTATGTCAGAAATATTCCTGTGATCTTCGTGTCTTGTGCAGCGCATTGACTACTTACAAAGGATTTTATTTTATAATGAAGCAATTTTATTATGAAGCAATTTTATAACATTGTAAACACAAAAATCTTTGTCAAAAATTGTTAATGCCTATGCTCCAGTATATGAATTTTGCAGTTGTGTAAACAAGAAGGGAATTAATTGTCATGAGCTTGCCTGCAAGCGTGCGGCACGCTTGCGGCGAGCTTGCCTGCAAGCGTGCCGCGAGCTTGCCGCGAGCTTGCCGCGAGCTTGGCGCGAGCTTGCCGCAAGCTTAAGTTTGCAGAGAGCTTGCAGAGAGCTTGCAGAGAGCTTGCAGAGAGCTTGCAGAGAGCTTGCAGAGAGCTTGCAGAGAGTTTGCAGAGAGCTTGCAGAGAGCTTGCAGAGAGCTTGCAGAGAGCTTGCAGAGAGCTTGCAGAGAGCTTGCAGAGAGCTTGCAGAGAGCTTGCAGAGAGCTTGCAGAGAGCTTGCAGAGAGCTTGCAGAGAGCTTGCAGAGAGCTTGCAGAGAGCTTGCAGAGAGCTTGCAGAGAGCTTGCAGAGAGCTTGCAGAGAGCTTGCAGGGTTTCAATTATGCAAATTAGCTTGCCGGCAAGCTTAATGGCAAGCTTGCCAGCAAGCTTGCTTATGAATGTGTCGGCAAGCTTGCTGCAAGCTGGCAAGCTTGCAGCAAGCTTCAACTAATTTGCATAATTTAAACTCTGCAAGCTCTCTGCAAGCTTTCTGCAAGCTCTCTGCAAGCTTGCCGCAAGCTTGCCGGCAAGCTTGCAGCAAGCTTTCTAATATTTCTGTAAGGGGCTGGCATGCATTAATTATGTGAACCCGGGCCCGGTTGACTGAACCGGGATCCCGGTTGATTGAACCCGGGATTCCGGTTGAGTGGAACCACTCAACCGGGATCACAGTTGAGTAAACCCGGGATCCCGGTTGAGTAAACCCGGGATCCCGGTTAGATGAACCGGGATCCCGGTTAGATGAACCGGGATCCCGGTTGGATTTAACCGGGATCCCGGTTGGATTTAACCGGGATCCCGGTTGGATGTAACCGGGATCCCGGTTGGATTTGGATTTAACCGGGATCCCGGTTGGATTTAACCGGGATCCCGGTTGGATTTAACCGGGATCCCGGTTGGATTTAACCGGGATCCCGGTTGGATTTGGATTTAACCGGGATCCCGGTTGGATTTCGGTTGGATTTAACCGGGATCCCGGTTGGATTTAACCGGGATCCCGGTTGGATTTGGATTTAACCGGGATCCCGGTTGGGTTTAACCGGGATCCCGGTTGGATTTAACCGGGATCCCGGTTGGATTTGGATTTAACCGGGATCCCGGTTGGATTTCGGTTGGATTTAACCGGGATCCCGGTTGGATTTAACCGGGATCCCGGTTGGATTTGGATTTAACCGGGATCCCGGTTGGGTTTAACCGGGATCCCGGTTGGATTTAACCGGGATCCCGGTTGGATTTAACCGGGATCCCGGTTGGATTTAACCGGGATCCCGGATAATCCCGCCAAAAAATCCCGCAAGTTTTTCCCGCCGGGATCCCGGCGGGATTCCCGGCGGGATCCCGGCGGGATCCCGGCGGGAATCCCGGTTGTTTTTTCTATAGGGCATGTTACACCCTTATACGCTCACTTTTAGGGCGAATATCGCAAATTTAAAAATCAAATTTAAAAATTGGCACTGCGCTAAAACCAAACGTCCCACGAAGTTGGGCGTGCACAAAAAAGTGACCGCAGCCACATGTTACACCCTTATACGCTCACTTTTAGGGCGAATATCGCAAATTTAAAAATCAAATTTAAAAATTGGCACTGCGCTAAAACCAAACGTCCCACGAAGTTGGGCGTGCACAAAAAAGTGACCGCAGCCACATGTTACACCCTTATACGCTCACTTTTAGGGCGAATATCGCAAATTTAAAAATCAAATTTAAAAATTGGCACTGCGCTAAAACCAAACGTCCCACGAAGTTGGGCGTGCACAAAAAAGTGACCGCAGCCACATGTTACACCCTTATACGCTCACTTTTAGGGCGAATATCCCAAATTTAAAAATCAAATTTAAAAATTGGCACTGCGCTAAAACCAAACGTCCCACGAAGTTGGGCGTGCACAAAAAAGTGACCGCAGCCACATGTTACACCCTTATACGCTCACTTTTAGGGCGAATATCGCAAATTTAAAAATCAAATTTAAAAATTGGCACTGCGCTAAAACCAAACGTCCCACGAAGTTGGGCGTGCACAAAAAAGTGACCGCAGCCACATGTTACACCCTTATACGCTCACTTTTAGGGCGAATATCGCAAATTTAAAAATCAAATTTAAAAATTGGCACTGCGCTAAAACCAAACGTCCCACGAAGTTGGGCGTGCACAAAAAAGTGACCGCAGCCACATGTTACACCCTTATACGCTCACTTTTAGGGCGAATATCGCAAATTTAAAAATCAAATTTAAAAATTGGCACTGCGCTAAAACCAAACGTCCCACGAAGTTGGGCGTGCACAAAAAAGTGACCGCAGCCACATGTTACACCCTTATACGCTCACTTTTAGGGCGAATATCGCAAATTTAAAAATCAAATTTAAAAATTGGCACTGCGCTAAAACCAAACGTCCCACGAAGTTGGGCGTGCACAAAAAAGTGACCGCAGCCACATGTTACACCCTTATACGCTCACTTTTAGGGCGAATATCCCAAATTTAAAAATCAAATTTAAAAATTGGCACTGCGCTAAAACCAAACGTCCCACGAAGTTGGGCGTGCACAAAAAAGTGACCGCAGCCACATGTTACACCCTTATACGCTCACTTTTAGGGCGAATATCGCAAATTTAAAAATCAAATTTAAAAATTGGCACTGCGCTAAAACCAAACGTCCCACGAAGTTGGGCGTGCACAAAAAAGTGACCGCAGCCACATGTTGCACCCTTATACGCTCACTTTTAGGGCGAATATCGCAAATTTAAAAATCAAATTTAAAAATTGGCACTGCGCTAAAACCAAACGTCCCACGAAGTTGGGCGTGCACAAAAAAGTGACCGCAGCCACATGTTACACCCTTATACGCTCACTTTTAGGGCGAATATCGCAAATTTAAAAATCAAATTTAAAAATTGGCACTGCGCTAAAACCAAACGTCCCACGAAGTTGGGCGTGCACAAAAAAGTGACCGCAGCCACATGTTACACCCTTATACGCTCACTTTTAGGGCGAATATCCCAAATTTAAAAATCAAATTTAAAAATTGGCACTGCGCTAAAACCAAACGTCCCACGAAGTTGGGCGTGCACAAAAAAGTGACCGCAGCCACATGTTACACCCTTATACGCTCACTTTTAGGGCGAATATCGCAAATTTAAAAATCAAATTTAAAAATTGGCACTGCGCTAAAACCAAACGTCCCACGAAGTTGGGCGTGCACAAAAAAGTGACCGCAGCCACATGTTACACCCTTATACGCTCACTTTTAGGGCGAATATCGCAAATTTAAAAATCAAATTTAAAAATTGGCACTGCGCTAAAACCAAACGTCCCACGAAGTTGGGCGTGCACAAAAAAGTGACCGCAGCCACATGTTACACCCTTATACGCTCACTTTTAGGGCGAATATCGCAAATTTAAAAATCAAATTTAAAAATTGGCACTGCGCTAAAACCAAACGTCCCACGAAGTTGGGCGTGCACAAAAAAGTGACCGCAGCCACATGTTACACCCTTATACGCTCACTTTTAGGGCGAATATCCCAAATTTAAAAATCAAATTTAAAAATTGGCACTGCGCTAAAACCAAACGTCCCACGAAGTTGGGCGTGCACAAAAAAGTGACCGCAGCCACATGTTACACCCTTATACGCTCACTTTTAGGGCGAATATCGCAAATTTAAAAATCAAATTTAAAAATTGGCACTGCGCTAAAACCAAACGTCCCACGAAGTTGGGCGTGCACAAAAAAGTGACCGCAGCCACATGTTACACCCTTATACGCTCACTTTTAGGGCGAATATCGCAAATTTAAAAATCAAATTTAAAAATTGGCACTGCGCTAAAACCAAACGTCCCACGAAGTTGGGCGTGCACAAAAAAGTGACCGCAGCCACATGTTACACCCTTATACGCTCACTTTTAGGGCGAATATCGCAAATTTAAAAATCAAATTTAAAAATTGGCACTGCGCTAAAACCAAACGTCCCACGAAGTTGGGCGTGCACAAAAAAGTGACCGCAGCCACATGTTACACCCTTATACGCTCACTTTTAGGGCGAATATCGCAAATTTAAAAATCAAATTTAAAAATTGGCACTGCGCTAAAACCAAACGTCCCACGAAGTTGGGCGTGCACAAAAAAGTGACCGCAGCCACATGTTACACCCTTATACGCTCACTTTTAGGGCGAATATCGCAAATTTAAAAATCAAATTTAAAAATTGGCACTGCGCTAAAACCAAACGTCCCACGAAGTTGGGCGTGCACAAAAAAGTGACCGCAGCCACATGTTACACCCTTATACGCTCACTTTTAGGGCGAATATCGCAAATTTAAAAATCAAATTTAAAAATTGGCACTGCGCTAAAACCAAACGTCCCACGAAGTTGGGCGTGCACAAAAAAGTGACCGCAGCCACATGTTACACCCTTATACGCTCACTTTTAGGGCGAATATCGCAAATTTAAAAATCAAATTTAAAAATTGGCACTGCGCTAAAACCAAACGTCCCACGAAGTTGGGCGTGCACAAAAAAGTGACCGCAGCCACATGTTACACCCTTATACGCTCACTTTTAGGGCGAATATCGCAAATTTAAAAATCAAATTTAAAAATTGGCACTGCGCTAAAACCAAACGTCCCACGAAGTTGGGCGTGCACAAAAAAGTGACCGCAGCCACATGTTACACCCTTATACGCTCACTTTTAGGGCGAATATCGCAAATTTAAAAATCAAATTTAAAAATTGGCACTGCGCTAAAACCAAACGTCCCACGAAGTTGGGCGTGCACAAAAAAGTGACCGCAGCCACATGTTACACCCTTATACGCTCACTTTTAGGGCGAATATCGCAAATTTAAAAATCAAATTTAAAAATTGGCACTGCGCTAAAACCAAACGTCCCACGAAGTTGGGCGTGCACAAAAAAGTGACCGCAGCCACATGTTACACCCTTATACGCTCACTTTTAGGGCGAATATCGCAAATTTAAAAATCAAATTTAAAAATTGGCACTGCGCTAAAACCAAACGTCCCACGAAGTTGGGCGTGCACAAAAAAGTGACCGCAGCCACATGTTACACCCTTATACGCTCACTTTTAGGGCGAATATCGCAAATTTAAAAATCAAATTTAAAAATTGGCACTGCGCTAAAACCAAACGTCCCACGAAGTTGGGCGTGCACAAAAAAGTGACCGCAGCCACATGTTACACCCTTATACGCTCACTTTTAGGGCGAATATCGCAAATTTAAAAATCAAATTTAAAAATTGGCACTGCGCTAAAACCAAACGTCCCACGAAGTTGGGCGTGCACAAAAAAGTGACCGCAGCCACATGTTACACCCTTATACGCTCACTTTTAGGGCGAATATCGCAAATTTAAAAATCAAATTTAAAAATTGGCACTGCGCTAAAACCAAACGTCCCACGAAGTTGGGCGTGCACAAAAAAGTGACCGCAGCCACATGTTACACCCTTATACGCTCACTTTTAGGGCGAATATCGCAAATTTAAAAATCAAATTTAAAAATTGGCACTGCGCTAAAACCAAACGTCCCACGAAGTTGGGCGTGCACAAAAAAGTGACCGCAGCCACATGTTACACCCTTATACGCTCACTTTTAGGGCGAATATCGCAAATTTAAAAATCAAATTTAAAAATTGGCACTGCGCTAAAACCAAACGTCCCACGAAGTTGGGCGTGCACAAAAAAGTGACCGCAGCCACATGTTACACCCTTATACGCTCACTTTTAGGGCGAATATCGCAAATTTAAAAATCAAATTTAAAAATTGGCACTGCGCTAAAACCAAACGTCCCACGAAGTTGGGCGTGCACAAAAAAGTGACCGCAGCCACATGTTACACCCTTATACGCTCACTTTTAGGGCGAATATCGCAAATTTAAAAATCAAATTTAAAAATTGGCACTGCGCTAAAACCAAACGTCCCACGAAGTTGGGCGTGCACAAAAAAGTGACCGCAGCCACATGTTACACCCTTATACGCTCACTTTTAGGGCGAATATCGCAAATTTAAAAATCAAATTTAAAAATTGGCACTGCGCTAAAACCAAACGTCCCACGAAGTTGGGCGTGCACAAAAAAGTGACCGCAGCCACATGTTACACCCTTATACGCTCACTTTTAGGGCGAATATCGCAAATTTAAAAATCAAATTTAAAAATTGGCACTGCGCTAAAACCAAACGTCCCACGAAGTTGGGCGTGCACAAAAAAGTGACCGCAGCCACATGTTACACCCTTATACGCTCACTTTTAGGGCGAATATCGCAAATTTAAAAATCAAATTTAAAAATTGGCACTGCGCTAAACCAAACGTCCCACGAAGTTGGGCGTGCACAAAAAAGTGACCGCAGCCACATGTTACACCCTTATACGCTCACTTTTAGGGCGAATATCGCAAATTTAAAAATCAAATTTAAAAATTGGCACTGCGCTAAAACCAAACGTCCCACGAAGTTGGGCGTGCACAAAAAAGTGACCGCAGCCACATGTTACACCCTTATACGCTCACTTTTAGGGCGAATATCGCAAATTTAAAAATCAAATTTAAAAATTGGCACTGCGCTAAAACCAAACGTCCCACGAAGTTGGGCGTGCACAAAAAAGTGACCGCAGCCACATGTTACACCCTTATACGCTCACTTTTAGGGCGAATATCGCAAATTTAAAAATCAAATTTAAAAATTGGCACTGCGCTAAAACCAAACGTCCCACGAAGTTGGGCGTGCACAAAAAAGTGACCGCAGCCACATGTTACACCCTTATACGCTCACTTTTAGGGCGAATATCGCAAATTTAAAAATCAAATTTAAAAATTGGCACTGCGCTAAAACCAAACGTCCCACGAAGTTGGGCGTGCACAAAAAAGTGACCGCAGCCACATGTTACACCCTTATACGCTCACTTTTAGGGCGAATATCGCAAATTTAAAAATCAAATTTAAAAATTGGCACTGCGCTAAAACCAAACGTCCCACGAAGTTGGGCGTGCACAAAAAAGTGACCGCAGCCACATGTTACACCCTTATACGCTCACTTTTAGGGCGAATATCGCAAATTTAAAAATCAAATTTAAAAATTGGCACTGCGCTAAAACCAAACGTCCCACGAAGTTGGGCGTGCACAAAAAAGTGACCGCAGCCACATGTTACACCCTTATACGCTCACTTTTAGGGCGAATATCGCAAATTTAAAAATCAAATTTAAAAATTGGCACTGCGCTAAAACCAAACGTCCCACGAAGTTGGGCGTGCACAAAAAAGTGACCGCAGCCACATGTTACACCCTTATACGCTCACTTTTAGGGCGAATATCGCAAATTTAAAAATCAAATTTAAAAATTGGCACTGCGCTAAAACCAAACGTTCCCACGAAGTTGGGCGTGCACAAAAAAGTGACCGCAGCCACATGTTACACCCTTATACGCTCACTTTTAGGGCGAATATCGCAAATTTAAAAATCAAATTTAAAAATTGGCACTGCGCTAAAACCAAACGTCCCACGAAGTTGGGCGTGCACAAAAAAGTGACCGCAGCCACATGTTACACCCTTATACGCTCACTTTTAGGGCGAATATCGCAAATTTAAAAATCAAATTTAAAAATTGGCACTGCGCTAAAACCAAACGTCCCACGAAGTTGGGCGTGCACAAAAAAGTGACCGCAGCCACATGTTACACCCTTATACGCTCACTTTTAGGGCGAATATCGCAAATTTAAAAATCAAATTAAAAATTGCACTGCGCTAAAACCAAACGTCCCACGAAGTTGGGCGTGCACAAAAAAGTGACCGCAGCCACATGTTACACCCTTATACGCTCACTTTTAGGGCGAATATCGCAAATTTAAAAATCAAATTTAAAAATTGGCACTGCGCTAAAACCAAACGTCCCACGAAGTTGGGCGTGCACAAAAAAGTGACCGCAGCCACATGTTACACCCTTATACGCTCACTTTTAGGGCGAATATCGCAAATTTAAAAATCAAATTTAAAAATTGGCACTGCGCTAAAACCAAACGTCCCACGAAGTTGGGCGTGCACAAAAAAGTGACCGCAGCCACATGTTACACCCTTATACGCTCACTTTTAGGGCGAATATCGCAAATTTAAAAATCAAATTTAAAAATTGGCACTGCGCTAAAACCAAACGTCCCACGAAGTTGGGCGTGCACAAAAAAGTGACCGCAGCCACATGTTACACCCTTATACGCTCACTTTTAGGGCGAATATCGCAAATTTAAAAATCAAATTTAAAAATTGGCACTGCGCTAAAACCAAACGTCCCACGAAGTTGGGCGTGCACAAAAAAGTGACCGCAGCCACATGTTACACCCTTATACGCTCACTTTTAGGGCGAATATCGCAATTTAAAAATCAAATTTAAAAATTGGCACTGCGCTAAACCAAACGTCCCACGAAGTTGGGCGTGCACAAAAAAGTGACCGCAGCCACATGGTTACACCCTTATACGCTCACTTTTAGGGCGAATATCGCAAATTTAAAAATCCAAATTTAAAAATTGGCACTGCGCTAAAACCAAACGTCCCACGAAGTTTGGGCGTGCACAAAAAAGTGACCGCACAGCCACATGTTACACCCTTATACGCTCACTTTTAGGGCGAATATCGCAAATTTAAAAATCAAATTTAAAAATTGGCACTGCGCTAAAACCAAACGTCCCACGAAGTTGGGCGTGCACAAAAAAGTGACCGCAGCCACATGTTACACCCTTATACGCTCACTTTTAGGGCGAATATCGCAAATTTAAAAATCAAATTTAAAAATTGGCACTGCGCTAAAACCAAACGTCCCACGAAGTTGGGCGTGCACAAAAAAGTGACCGCAGCCACATGTTACACCCTTATACGCTCACTTTTAGGGCGAATATCGCAAATTTAAAAATCAAATTTAAAAATTGGCACTGCGCTAAAACCAAACGTCCCACGAAGTTGGGCGTGCACAAAAAAGTGACCGCAGCCACATGTTACACCCTTATACGCTCACTTTTAGGGCGAATATCGCAAATTTAAAAATCAAATTTAAAAATTGGCACTGCGCTAAAACCAAACGTCCCACGAAGTTGGGCGTGCACAAAAAAGTGACCGCAGCCACATGTTACACCCTTATACGCTCACTTTTAGGGCGAATATCGCAAATTTAAAAATCAAATTTAAAAATTGGCACTGCGCTAAAACCAAACGTCCCACGAAGTTGGGCGTGCACAAAAAAGTGACCGCAGCCACATGTTACACCCTTATACGCTCACTTTTAGGGCGAATATCGCAAATTTAAAAATCAAATTTAAAAATTGGCACTGCGCTAAAACCAAACGTCCCACGAAGTTGGGCGTGCACAAAAAAGTGACCGCAGCCACATGTTACACCCTTATACGCTCACTTTTAGGGCGAATATCGCAAATTTAAAAATCAAATTTAAAAATTGGCACTGCGCTAAAACCAAACGTCCCACGAAGTTGGGCGTGCACAAAAAAGTGACCGCAGCCACATGTTACACCCTTATACGCTCACTTTTAGGGCGAATATCGCAAATTTAAAAATCAAATTTAAAAATTGGCACTGCGCTAAAACCAAACGTCCCACGAAGTTGGGCGTGCACAAAAAAGTGACCGCAGCCACATGTTACACCCTTATACGCTCACTTTTAGGGCGAATATCGCAAATTTAAAAATCAAATTTAAAAATTGGCACTGCGCTAAAACCAAACGTCCCACGAAGTTGGGCGTGCACAAAAAAGTGACCGCAGCCACATGTTACACCCTTATACGCTCACTTTTAGGGCGAATATCGCAAATTTAAAAATCAAATTTAAAAATTGGCACTGCGCTAAAACCAAACGTCCCACGAAGTTGGGCGTGCACAAAAAAGTGACCGCAGCCACATGTTACACCCTTATACGCTCACTTTTAGGGCGAATATCGCAAATTTAAAAATCAAATTTAAAAATTGGCACTGCGCTAAAACCAAACGTCCCACGAAGTTGGGCGTGCACAAAAAAGTGACCGCAGCCACATGTTACACCCTTATACGCTCACTTTTAGGGCGAATATCGCAAATTTAAAAATCAAATTTAAAAATTGGCACTGCGCTAAAACCAAACGTCCCACGAAGTTGGGCGTGCACAAAAAAGTGACCGCAGCCACATGTTACACCCTTATACGCTCACTTTTAGGGCGAATATCGCAAATTTAAAAATCAAATTTAAAAATTGGCACTGCGCTAAAACCAAACGTCCCACGAAGTTGGGCGTGCACAAAAAAGTGACCGCAGCCACATGTTACACCCTTATACGCTCACTTTTAGGGCGAATATCGCAAATTTAAAAATCAAATTTAAAAATTGGCACTGCGCTAAAACCAAACGTCCCACGAAGTTGGGCGTGCACAAAAAAGTGACCGCAGCCACATGTTACACCCTTATACGCTCACTTTTAGGGCGAATATCGCAAATTTAAAAATCAAATTTAAAAATTGGCACTGCGCTAAAACCAAACGTCCCACGAAGTTGGGCGTGCACAAAAAAGTGACCGCAGCCACATGTTACACCCTTATACGCTCACTTTTAGGGCGAATATCGCAAATTTAAAAATCAAATTTAAAAATTGGCACTGCGCTAAAACCAAACGTCCCACGAAGTTGGGCGTGCACAAAAAAGTGACCGCAGCCACATGTTACACCCTTATACGCTCACTTTTAGGGCGAATATCGCAAATTTAAAAATCAAATTTAAAAATTGGCACTGCGCTAAAACCAAACGTCCCACGAAGTTGGGCGTGCACAAAAAAGTGACCGCAGCCACATGTTACACCCTTATACGCTCACTTTTAGGGCGAATATCGCAAATTTAAAAATCAAATTTAAAAATTGGCACTGCGCTAAAACCAAACGTCCCACGAAGTTGGGCGTGCACAAAAAAGTGACCGCAGCCACATGTTACACCCTTATACGCTCACTTTTAGGGCGAATATCGCAAATTTAAAAATCAAATTTAAAAATTGGCACTGCGCTAAAACCAAACGTCCCACGAAGTTGGGCGTGCACAAAAAAGTGACCGCAGCCACATGTTACACCCTTATACGCTCACTTTTAGGGCGAATATCGCAAATTTAAAAATCAAATTTAAAAATTGGCACTGCGCTAAAACCAAACGTCCCACGAAGTTGGGCGTGCACAAAAAAGTGACCGCAGCCACATGTTACACCCTTATACGCTCACTTTTAGGGCGAATATCGCAAATTTAAAAATCAAATTTAAAAATTGGCACTGCGCTAAAACCAAACGTCCCACGAAGTTGGGCGTGCACAAAAAAGTGACCGCAGCCACATGTTACACCCTTATACGCTCACTTTTAGGGCGAATATCGCAAATTTAAAAATCAAATTTAAAAATTGGCACTGCGCTAAAACCAAACGTCCCACGAAGTTGGGCGTGCACAAAAAAGTGACCGCAGCCACATGTTACACCCTTATACGCTCACTTTTAGGGCGAATATCGCAAATTTAAAAATCAAATTTAAAAATTGGCACTGCGCTAAAACCAAACGTCCCACGAAGTTGGGCGTGCACAAAAAAGTGACCGCAGCCACATGTTACACCCTTATACGCTCACTTTTAGGGCGAATATCGCAAATTTAAAAATCAAATTTAAAAATTGGCACTGCGCTAAAACCAAACGTCCCACGAAGTTGGGCGTGCACAAAAAAGTGACCGCAGCCACATGTTACACCCTTATACGCTCACTTTTAGGGCGAATATCGCAAATTTAAAAATCAAATTTAAAAATTGGCACTGCGCTAAAACCAAACGTCCCACGAAGTTGGGCGTGCACAAAAAAGTGACCGCAGCCACATGTTACACCCTTATACGCTCACTTTTAGGGCGAATATCGCAAATTTAAAAATCAAATTTAAAAATTGGCACTGCGCTAAAACCAAACGTCCCACGAAGTTGGGCGTGCACAAAAAAGTGACCGCAGCCACATGTTACACCCTTATACGCTCACTTTTAGGGCGAATATCGCAAATTTAAAAATCAAATTTAAAAATTGGCACTGCGCTAAAACCAAACGTCCCACGAAGTTGGGCGTGCACAAAAAAGTGACCGCAGCCACATGTTACACCCTTATACGCTCACTTTTAGGGCGAATATCGCAAATTTAAAAATCAAATTTAAAAATTGGCACTGCGCTAAAACCAAACGTCCCACGAAGTTGGGCGTGCACAAAAAAGTGACCGCAGCCACATGTTACACCCTTATACGCTCACTTTTAGGGCGAATATCGCAAATTTAAAAATCAAATTTAAAAATTGGCACTGCGCTAAAACCAAACGTCCCACGAAGTTGGGCGTGCACAAAAAAGTGACCGCAGCCACATGTTACACCCTTATACGCTCACTTTTAGGGCGAATATCGCAAATTTAAAAATCAAATTTAAAAATTGGCACTGCGCTAAAACCAAACGTCCCACGAAGTTGGGCGTGCACAAAAAAGTGACCGCAGCCACATGTTACACCCTTATACGCTCACTTTTAGGGCGAATATCGCAAATTTAAAAATCAAATTTAAAAATTGGCACTGCGCTAAAACCAAACGTCCCACGAAGTTGGGCGTGCACAAAAAAGTGACCGCAGCCACATGTTACACCCTTATACGCTCACTTTTAGGGCGAATATCGCAAATTTAAAAATCAAATTTAAAAATTGGCACTGCGCTAAAACCAAACGTCCCACGAAGTTGGGCGTGCACAAAAAAGTGACCGCAGCCACATGTTACACCCTTATACGCTCACTTTTAGGGCGAATATCGCAAATTTAAAAATCAAATTTAAAAATTGGCACTGCGCTAAAACCAAACGTCCCACGAAGTTGGGCGTGCACAAAAAAGTGACCGCAGCCACATGTTACACCCTTATACGCTCACTTTTAGGGCGAATATCGCAAATTTAAAAATCAAATTTAAAAATTGGCACTGCGCTAAAACCAAACGTCCCACGAAGTTGGGCGTGCACAAAAAAGTGACCGCAGCCACATGTTACACCCTTATACGCTCACTTTTAGGGCGAATATCGCAAATTTAAAAATCAAATTTAAAAATTGGCACTGCGCTAAAACCAAACGTCCCACGAAGTTGGGCGTGCACAAAAAAGTGACCGCAGCCACATGTTACACCCTTATACGCTCACTTTTAGGGCGAATATCGCAAATTTAAAAATCAAATTTAAAAATTGGCACTGCGCTAAAACCAAACGTCCCACGAAGTTGGGCGTGCACAAAAAAGTGACCGCAGCCACATGTTACACCCTTATACGCTCACTTTTAGGGCGAATATCGCAAATTTAAAAATCAAATTTAAAAATTGGCACTGCGCTAAAACCAAACGTCCCACGAAGTTGGGCGTGCACAAAAAAGTGACCGCAGCCACATGTTACACCCTTATACGCTCACTTTTAGGGCGAATATCGCAAATTTAAAAATCAAATTTAAAAATTGGCACTGCGCTAAAACCAAACGTCCCACGAAGTTGGGCGTGCACAAAAAAGTGACCGCAGCCACATGTTACACCCTTATACGCTCACTTTTAGGGCGAATATCGCAAATTTAAAAATCAAATTTAAAAATTGGCACTGCGCTAAAACCAAACGTCCCACGAAGTTGGGCGTGCACAAAAAAGTGACCGCAGCCACATGTTACACCCTTATACGCTCACTTTTAGGGCGAATATCGCAAATTTAAAAATCAAATTTAAAAATTGGCACTGCGCTAAAACCAAACGTCCCACGAAGTTGGGCGTGCACAAAAAAGTGACCGCAGCCACATGTTACACCCTTATACGCTCACTTTTAGGGCGAATATCGCAAATTTAAAAATCAAATTTAAAAATTGGCACTGCGCTAAAACCAAACGTCCCACGAAGTTGGGCGTGCACAAAAAAGTGACCGCAGCCACATGTT
Organism: Crossaster papposus; assembly: GCA_037893245.1. NCBI lineage: Eukaryota > Metazoa > Echinodermata > Asteroidea > Velatida > Solasteridae > Crossaster > Crossaster papposus. Next base: position 1,351 of record JBAIAA010000002.1, on the reverse strand, counting down.
ACACCCTTATACGCTCACTTTTAGGGCGAATATCGCAAATTTAAAAATCAAATTTAAAAATTGGCACTGCGCTAAAACCAAACGTCCCACGAAGTTGGGCGTGCACAAAAAAGTGACCGCAGCCACATGTTACACCCTTATACGCTCACTTTTAGGGCGAATATCGCAAATTTAAAAATCAAATTTAAAAATTGGCACTGCGCTAAAACCAAACGTCCCACGAAGTTGGGCGTGCACAAAAAAGTGACCGCAGCCACATGTTACACCCTTATACGCTCACTTTTAGGGCGAATATCGCAAATTTAAAAATCAAATTTAAAAATTGGCACTGCGCTAAAACCAAACGTCCCACGAAGTTGGGCGTGCACAAAAAAGTGACCGCAGCCACATGTTACACCCTTATACGCTCACTTTTAGGGCGAATATCGCAAATTTAAAAATCAAATTTAAAAATTGGCACTGCGCTAAAACCAAACGTCCCACGAAGTTGGGCGTGCACAAAAAAGTGACCGCAGCCACATGTTACACCCTTATACGCTCACTTTTAGGGCGAATATCGCAAATTTAAAAATCAAATTTAAAAATTGGCACTGCGCTAAAACCAAACGTCCCACGAAGTTGGGCGTGCACAAAAAAGTGACCGCAGCCACATGTTACACCCTTATACGCTCACTTTTAGGGCGAATATCGCAAATTTAAAAATCAAATTTAAAAATTGGCACTGCGCTAAAACCAAACGTCCCACGAAGTTGGGCGTGCACAAAAAAGTGACCGCAGCCACATGTTACACCCTTATACGCTCACTTTTAGGGCGAATATCGCAAATTTAAAAATCAAATTTAAAAATTGGCACTGCGCTAAAACCAAACGTCCCACGAAGTTGGGCGTGCACAAAAAAGTGACCGCAGCCACATGTTACACCCTTATACGCTCACTTTTAGGGCGAATATCGCAAATTTAAAAATCAAATTTAAAAATTGGCACTGCGCTAAAACCAAACGTCCCACGAAGTTGGGCGTGCACAAAAAAGTGACCGCAGCCACATGTTACACCCTTATACGCTCACTTTTAGGGCGAATATCGCAAATTTAAAAATCAAATTTAAAAATTGGCACTGCGCTAAAACCAAACGTCCCACGAAGTTGGGCGTGCACAAAAAAGTGACCGCAGCCACATGTTACACCCTTATACGCTCACTTTTAGGGCGAATATCGCAAATTTAAAAATCAAATTTAAAAATTGGCACTGCGCTAAAACCAAACGTCCCACGAAGTTGGGCGTGCACAAAAAAGTGACCGCAGCCACATGTTACACCCTTATACGCTCACTTTTAGGGCGAATATCGCAAATT